>OY998175.1:314121279-314618032 GCA_963921935.1 Galeruca laticollis | reverse complement strand
ATAACGCTCCAAGTGCTGAGAGCCCAGCAAACAGAGGTATAAGTGGTAGAAAACCTCCAGATTTCACTACAGGTATCACGCGAGGAACATCAATTTTCTTTGATCCTCCAAACTGTCGAATAAGTGATTTGGCTGCTCGTAAAGCAAACAAGGCGCTTTCTTTCAAAGATGCTCCTCTCTTCATGGATTTTCCTATCTTTAGCACAACATCTCGATGGAAGGAACGACGTTTTCCCATTCCCAACTTTCGTTTAACCTTCATACCGCCCGTAACAAGTAATGCAGCACTCTTTTCACCAAAAGATGCGTCTTTTGATTTGACTCGATCCCAAGCTTTATCTTCCAACTCCTTATCTGCTTTGTGGCGTTCTTCAAGAGTTTTATTTTGTGAATAAGCGATATCGTGTTGTTTACAGGCGTCGTCTAAGGGGTTAATACCAACGTCACCACGCACAAGTCGTTTTTGTAACTTTGTTCCTGCTGTAAAAGGAGAGAGAGAGAGAGTATAAGTCTTCAACTGTTAAGAAATTATTTTCATCATAATCATCACTTACGTCCACAATAATTGTAGGTGGGTAAATGAAGTTCGAATGGTAGTTTATTGATTAGAGAATTCAAAAGACCTTCTCCCTCAAACACCAACATTAAGACTGATTTGCGACGATGTAATGACATATATATATATATATATATATATATATATATATATATATATATATATATATATATAGATATTGAAAATACTTTAATAGCACCCATCACAAGATGAAGATCGTTCAACAAGAACAGACGCTACCCATTGAAAATCTGGACTTTACATCTAAACCAACTGTTGGTAAACATGGAAAACTACTACCAAACTCATTTAGAGCTATAATATGTGGACCAAGTGGGTGTGGAAAGACGAATGTAATGTTGGCACTCCTGTTCAATCCAAATGGTGCAAGATTCAAAATATTTATGTTTATTCAAAGTCACTATTCCAACCAAAATATCAACTGCTGCAAGATGTTATAGCTCAAGTCAAAGACGTTGGGTATTTTCCATTCAAAGACAATGAGGACATTATTAGCCCGGAAGAAGCTCGACCAAACTCCGTGTTTATATTCGATGATGTAGCATGTGATGGACAACAGAAAATTCGACAATATTACTCCATGTGTAGACATAATGATATAGATGCTGCTATCTTTGCCAGACATATTCGAAAATCCCCAAACAGCTAATACGAGATAATTGTAATTTGATTGTACTATTCAAGCAAGACGAAATTAATCTCAAACATATATTCGACGAACATGTTTCTCCAGACATGACTTTCGAAAAATTCAAAAAAATGTGTTCTCAATGTTGGTTGTCAGACAACTATGGAACTTTAGCAATAGTAAAAGATTTTGCTCTGAATAATGGTAGATATCGCCAAGGATTTGATAAATACATAAAGATTTAAGCTAAGTCTTCAGTTCACATTAATATGTCAGACGATAAAGTAGCTGCTGCCTTGCGTAAGAAAAAGGTGGCTGAACTAGCCAGATCAATTCGCAAAAAATATTTAGCTTTGAAATTGGGTAAATCAGAGCACGATGAGTCTCTTAATAAACTCTTCAAACCAATATCTATGCCATTGAAGGAAATTGTAGAGTCTTCAAAGACATTGCAGAAAACCATTTCAAATTTGAATCCAATTAAAAATGAGGAGGAGGAAGTAAAGAAAGAAGAAAAACTAGATGATGATGTGTTTGTACCACCATCTTTTCTCGAATCGGAATCTGTAGCTGAAACAGATGAGGCAGGGGATATTATACGCCCCGAATCTCCAGAGGAGATGCGTCCTAACGTTTCACATGAAGCTTTTCAAGAATATATGGATCAATACCCTCCGATCAGTTTAAAATACATTGAGGATTATTTTCAAAAAGATGATAAAATTGACAAAAATTACGGCCCCATCTACGATGATATGTTTGGATGGATGCTGGGTAAACGCCGAATTGCCTTTGATAAAACAAGCGGTAATATAAACGTGCTACAGGATGGTAACAAAGAGGCGGGATATTTACCTGGAACTAAAGGATTGTATGAGCTTCTATTTTACAACGATCCCCATTATAAAGAGGAAGATCTAAAACATTACAAAATTCTGTTAAACAATACACAAGTCCATCTTGATACCCTTAATCGTCTTAAAGGTTCAAGTACTGACAAATACAGATATATAATTAAACCATTATTTAAAATACTGCGATCAGACTCAACACCGAGTAGTTCACAAAATACGTCTTCAATTCAACGATCTGGCTCCATGTCAACAAGAACTCGCCAGAATTCAATTCCAACTAATAGAGGAAAAGGACTTGGCTTAACGTACAACGAAAAACCTATGGAATATATTTATTGGGATGATCCAAATGAATTGGTTGAACGTTTGAAATTATTGATTGCTTCAAAAGAGGCAGGTAATACGTCTAACGACAACGAAATAGTTGCCATCATAAATGAACTGAAGGAAGCAAATATAATAGAATAACCAAAAATAAAGTCTATTCATTTCAATCATGCCTCTCGATAAGTTCGGACACCGCCGTCGTCATGCTAATGAACGGATTACACCGTATATGTCGAAAGTATCATATCCACACACTCCGGACGGCAATATTGATGCTGAAAATGTGAGAATCTGTAATGTTAAGACGCCGACTACAAATAACGATGCTGCTAATAAACTTTATGTCGATGAGCAAATGCAAGTGTATCATAATGATGTACAAGAACTTCATAAGAAACTAATTCCTACATTACAAAAGAAGGTAGAAAATAACCGAGATGGAATCCTCTACATTAATTCATTTATTTCGAGAAATCCGCCCGTCGCAGCTCGAGATATGGCAACTAAAAAGTACGTCGATGATGTGATTGTTGTGACCAAAGATAATATGAGACGAGAATTCAAATCTTTTGTTCAAGATTTTATGGACGTATTTTTAAAAGATATAAAACAACAATTCCAGAGTAAAATTAGTGAGCATGAAGTATCCATAAATGAATTACGAACAAATTACTTGAAGAAAGGTATCAAATAGTATCGAAAAGATATCATTAGTTGAGAACGTGTATGCGCTTACGAAGCATGTCATCCAAAATTCAGCTTGTAAACGAACTCCACAAACCGATACATAAAAAATATCCGCGCAGACGTACAATTGTCAAAGGCATAGATGATTTATGGCAAATGGATTTGGCTGAAATGCGACCTTACGCTCATCAAAATAAAAACCATAAAATGATACTAGTCGTTATCGATTGCTTCTCAAAGTTTTTGTGGACACGTCCGCTAAAGACAAAGACCGGTGAAGAGCTAACTCGTGCATTCTCAGACATTCTCGCTCACACAAGACGAACTCCCAAAAATCTTCAATCAGACCAAGGAACGGAATTTTACAACAACAAGTTTCAACAATTAATGAAAAAACATGCAATTAATCACTATAGTGTATTTAGTACGAAAAAGGCTTCTATGGCCGAACGAGTAATACTAACATTGAAATCAAAACTATATAAGCATTTCAGTTTAAATGGTACCTATAAATGGATAGACATTCTACCCGAAATAACTAAGAAATACAATTATACAAAGCATTCAACTATCAAGTATAAACCTTCCCAAGTCAATAAATCCAACGAAAAAACTATTTTAAACAAAACCTATAAACATCTAAAGATTGCAGGACCGCGAAAATTCAAAGTTGGTGATATTGTTCGCATAAGCAAGTCGAAACATGTCTTTGAAAAAGGGTACACACCCAATTGGACAACTGAACTATTCAAAATCGTTAAAATCAAAATTACCAATCCCATCACGTATTTGCTTGAAGACATGTATGGTATACCAATCAGTGGAGGGTTTTACGAGGAAGAGCTGCAGAAAACGTCAAATCCAGACATTTACTTGGTGGAAAAGGTGCTTAGAAGAAAAGGCAACAAGATGTATGTTAAATGGTTGGGTTTAGACAAAAAACATAACAGTTGGATAGAAAACACAAATGTTGTTGGGTAAATACTTTCACTTTGATTGTCGCATGTGAATACAAGGTTTTGTAGCGGGGACATTATTATCCTCAAAGATATAGGAGTGGATATAAATTGGAGAGAGCTGCAAGCTAGATTGTTAGTCGTCATTATGAATTCTCAAGATAGTGGTTATAGTAGTATTAGTAGTAGTAGTGCTTCAGAAAGTTATACTTATGATGCTGAACTAGATCATATTTTAGAAAAGTATGAAATTGCTTCCAAAATGGAAAAGCACTACTTACTTTATAGCGAGTATTCTACAGATACGAATTTTCGAATTGGATGTGGTCTAAGCCCAGCACGGACGTTTACTAGTGTAATCACTCTCGCATACGCTGATACAAAAATCTCCTTCAGCAGTTACGAATGGGACACGTTTATCAATATTTTGAATAATAATTCATTTATAAGTGTACCACTTCCAGCATTATACGAAGAATATAAACCAGAGACGATACGTTGTGGAGACTATTGCACTATTCGGCAACTAATATTTGATGATGTTAAATGGTTGGAAGTGACTAAACACGGCATAAGCTTCCTTCTACGAATACAAGATGTTCTTCAAATTATACAAGTTGATAATTGTCTCATTTCCAATCGTCTTGCTCATTTAGAATCTCTAGATTTTTGTGAATTCTATAGAAATGTGATTGAAATTATCAGGAATTTCGCTCAAAATAATGGACATTTGAATAAATTTGAACTACTGTATACCATTTGTGATTGTAGTAATAGTATAATGTCAGTGGCCCTTAGAGAATTTATATATTTCTATAAACCTAAAGTTGTGAACGATTTAGATAATGTAATAAATTGATTGATTGAAATTATTTTGTTTTATTTCCACTTCTGATGTCACTTGAGCTGAAATGGAAACGTATCAAACAAATACATGTTTGATGTAAATAAAATAAGTTTAATATACTATGTTTTTATTTCACGAAATTACAATGTTACACAATTTCTTGACTACTCTCAGTTATAATTTATAAATAATTATGATATATTTGTAACAAAGTAGGTAGTACATTTCGAATACAAATAATCAAAAAAAAAATCAATCATTCAGTGGTATTTAATGTATAGTGACCCCAGGGAAGCGTATCAAAGGACTCCGGAATTAGTGATCGCTTATCATCTTCAGGAGACAGTCCAATTTTCTTTTGCTCAATGCTGAATACTTTATGTGCATAAGACCGTATTGTATTTTGAGAAATTATCAACGTCTCCGCCGCTGGTTTTTCAATAGTGTATTACCTTTGTAAATATTATATATTAATAATAATAATAAATTGATTTTTGAAATGAATGACATTTTTTATTAAAACACCTTGTATTTGCTTAATATCTATTTATCGATTATAAATTACATTACACTTCCTGTTTGGGTTTAACAATTTTTAATAAAATTTTAAAATAACAAATATTGATGTTAATGTTATACATGTCATTTTTCATGTTGTAGAGAATACTGCTGGTGGAGGGTTGTGTATTGGTCGTATTGAACACTTGTTGGCTTTATTCGGTTCAATGGATATGTTGTCGTTTGAGGTGTCTGACGTCTAAAGATGTGATCTAAGGCACTTGCAATCTCCTGTTGTTGTCCTTCGTTTTTCAATTCTTCAGGTATCCAATTTATCGTAAGCTTATCCCATACTCTTTGACTTGAGTCAGCTAGACATAGGTTTTCAATTTGCTTTATAACCTTTTTTTTATCTTCATAAAAAGTAACGTCCTTATTCAATCCATTTATTTTTATTATATATTCTTCAATTCGATGTCTGTATTCTGCGAGAGACATCCTGCAACTAAGTATCGAGTACTCCAAATTGAATGATATAAAATATGAAAAATCATCATGATATTGATTTGAATGTTGGTTATACACATTTACATAAGTTCAAAAATATTCCACCACACCTGTATATGAAGTCGATGAAAATCCACCATTAGCAGCCTTGACACTAAAATGCTTTTATCATAAGATCAATCCATGTATTTGTGCTTTAACAAATGTTTTTACCTTAAATGAACATTTCATAGTGAATGATAAGTAAAAGAATAGATTAAATTTTTAACGATAGATATATTTGTAGTGAAATTAGGAAAACAGTTATTATATATAGTTCTCAATTGTGTGTTACTTAAATGACTCTGTAAGTCTTTGTTTTCTTTGGTGCAGAATCAGGACTAAAGATATGTGTTCTTTTGTAATTGATAAACATTTTCAATAGATCTATATTAGTGCAATATATTCTTTTTAAATATTTTTTTAAATAATGAACATAACTTGCAGGACTTTTAATATTTTGAGCACTACATTGTAATTTATATGTGTTGGTGAGTACCTTTCTTAATTTCGGTGTTAATGCTGTAAATTCTGTAGTATCAGTGCTAACAATAAATTTCGAATAATCAGTTTCATATTTTGTTAATTGTTTCTTGTTAAATAATGTTGTAGAGAAGAATAAGACATGTAAATGATATCCTTTGTTCTCGGAATGTTCCATAATACCTAACACATTATATTCATCATTAACTCTGGATACTTTCCAAAAAAGTTTATCAAAAATAGCTATTGCAAAATTCTTATAATCTGAAGTGCTGATTCTTTCAATTAAAAATACTAAACTACACATTCTTTGTGATGTCCAATTTTCAGATAATTCTATGGCCTCTCTATCAGGTACTAGAAACTCATTAATTGTATCAATACTATATCTAGAATAACAATCTCTATAAACTAAATCATGTAAAGCATAAGAAAACGTAGGTGTATATTCTAATTTTCTATCATAAAATAAAATTTGGGATTCATTAAGGTTATGATAAACTTCTGTATATAGAACTGACCATGTACGAATAACTTCCCAATCGTCATTGGAGTTCTTCGAAGATGTGCCAGTGACATTTGAGGCTGCAGTCGTTGTCATACTGAAATTACCAATGACTTACTTTTGGTAGTTGTGCGTTGAATCTGTGGAAGATATAATATAAAATTAGTTAATTTATTATCTGTAATTACCTATACATGTATTGTAGGTTTATTGAACCATTTTATTTCTTTGTTAGGTTCAAAATAATTCATCTAATATCTTCTGAACGATGGGTAAAGTTTAAATAAAGCACTTGGATTATCTTTATATTATTGCTCTTGCATATCATATTTTTTAATGTCTTGGTTACTATAGCATAATGTTAAGATTTTAGCATACTTACTTGTTAACAATAACTTCAGATTCAAATTCGTCACCTTGAATGTGATTACTTGAATTAGGAACAAACTGTATCTTATTGAATATATATACACACATGTTTAATTTTTTACATGCTAATTAACGTAACAAGTGTATACATAATTTCCTCTATTACGTCAGACTCACGCTTTGACTGCCTCTGGCTGGTTTTTTATGACAGAAAAGTTAGCGTCGAACAACTTGGAACGAGCATTTTTATACCTTCGGGACTGGTTTTTAAATAGTGTATTTATTACCTTTGTAAACATTATATATTAATAATAATCGATTGATTTTTTATGAAATGAATGATATTTTTATCAAAATACATTGTATGTGCTCAATCAACTATTATACAATTTCCTCATCTACGAACGTCATAACAATATTATCATAATTTCCGATGGCAGTGTGGTTTAACTTTCACTGCCAGTTTGATGAGTTCATTGAACTCTTGGATCGAATTGTTGTAGGGGTCTTCTTTTTAATAATCTTTTTAACTTCTTTTTTATGTCTCTTCTCTATACAATTGAATATTTATTTTGTGTAACGCTCTTATGAGACTTTTTTGTTAGAATCGTAAATTTATGATTGAATTCATTTATATTACAATTATTAGAATGGTCTCCGTGGTGTAACAAATAAGGTACATGACCATGATGTAGTAGGTAGACGGATCGATTCCCCGTCGTGAGAATTTTTTTTTCTATTGTGTAGGGGTTTTCTTTTTAATAATCTTTTTAACTTCTTTTTTGTGTCTCTTCTATACAATTGAATATTTATTGTGTGTAACGCTCTTATGAGCCTTTTTGTTTGAATCGTAAATTTTTGATCAAAATTCATTTATATTACAATTATTAGAATGGTCTAAGTTACTTTAAGCCCCCCGGTAGCGCGCCGCCTTATCATCCTAACGGATCTTTCTCGACTACGTCACATTTTACAGCAAGAAGCGTACGGTGCGCTCACATTGCAGCAATACCTTCCTTCGCTAATAATATGCATGAGAGCTTATGGCGGCATGTGTTGAATGCCTTGCTATAGACGCGAAGGTTGTGCGATCGAATCTCACTGAAGTTTTTTTTCAGATTTTTAAAACAGGACTAAAAATGGCGGCCTAAAATTAAAAACGCGCGCGCCGCCGCTCTCAGCGCCACCAAGCGGAAATTTTTGAAGTAGTGAGCCAGAATCCCCATAGCTCTATCTACTTAGGAAAATATTGCATTTTTCGCAATTCTCCAAAAATATATTTTTGGCCTATCATCCCCTCGAAACATGTTCGATTAGATGAAATTTCATCTAAAATCGATGGGTGACTTTGTTAATGCCCTAATTCTATCAATTTTTGAATAACTATGGATATTTTATTTTACCCTCTTCATTGGATACTCCACGTTTGACGCACTCTACTTCCGAATCGCATCATTGTAGAGCACTCCCGATTTTTTGTATCATAGACTGGACCTTTGACGATACTTTCTCAGAAAATTGAATGAATACTTCCATTATTTTGGTCTGTACTATTTTCTATATGAAGGCATGTTTTCTTTTAACTTAAATGCTCTCCTAATATTTGAAACATTTATCTCATCGAAAAATGGACAACACCAGTCGATTTATCGTATTAAAGAATCCTTCTTCTTATAATTTCAGTATTTTTTGAGAGGAAAAATATTTTTCGTCAAATATGTAGCTGGGTAAGGAAAATATTGCATTTTTCGCAATTCTCCAAAAATATATTTTTGGCCTATCATCCCCTCGAAACATGTTCGATTAGATGAAATTTCATCTAAAATCGATGGGTGACTTTGTTAATGCCCTAATTCTATCAATTTTTGAATAACTATGGATATTTTATTTTACCCTCTTCATTGGATACTCCACGTTTGACGCACTCTACTTCCGAATCGCATCATTGTAGAGCACTCCTGATTCTTTATATCATAGATTGGACCTTTGACGATACTTTCTCAGAAAATTGAATGAATACTTCCATTATTTTGGTTTGTACTATTTTTTATATGAACTCATGTTTTCTTTTAACTTAAATGCTTTTTTGTCAAATATGTAGCTGTAAGGAAAATATTGCATTTTACGCAATTCTCCAAAAATATATTTTTGGCCTATCATCATCTCGAAACATGTTCGATTAGATGAAATCTCATCTTAAATCGATAGGTGACTTTGTTAATGCCCTAATTCTATCAATTCTGAATAACTATGGATAATTGATTTTACCCTCTCCATTGGATACTCCAAGCTTGACGCACTCTACTTCCGAATCGCATCATTGCAGAGCACTCCCGATTTTTTATATCATAGATTGGACCTTTGGCGATACTTTCTCAGAAAATTGAATGAATACTTCCATTATTTTGGTCTGTACTATTTTTTACATGAAGGCATGTTTTCTTCTAACCTAAATGCTCTCCTAATATTTGAAACATTTATCTTATCGAAAAATGGACAACACCAGTCAATTTGTCGTATCAAAGAACCCTTATGCTTATAATTTCAGTATTTTTTGAGAGGAAAAATATTTTTCGTCAAATATGTAGCTGGACTATATATAGTAAGGAAAATATTGCATTTTTCGCAATTCTCCAAAAATATATTTTTGGCCTATCATCCCCTCGAAACAAGTTCGATTAGATGAAATTTCATCTAAAATCGATGGGTGACTTTGTTAATGCCCTGATTCTATCAATTTTTGAATAACTATGGATATTTGATTTTACCCTCTTCATTGGATACTCCACGTTTGACGCACTCTTATTTTGGTCTGTACTATTTTTTATATGAAGGCATGTTTTCCTTTAACTTAAATGCTCTCCTAATATTCGAAACATTCATCTTATCGAAAAATGAACAACACCAGTCGATTTGTCGTATCAAAGAACCCTTATTCTTATAATTTCAGTATTTTTTGAGAGGAAAAATATTTTTCGTCAAATATGTTGCTGGACTATAGTAAGGAAAATATTGCATTTTTCGTAATTCTAAAAAATATATTTTTGGCCTATCATCCCCTCGAAACATGTTCGATTAGATGAAATTTCATCTAAAATCGATGGGTGACTTTGCTAAAGCCCTAATTCTATCAATTTTTGAATAACTATGAATATTTGATTCTACCCTCTTCAATGGATACTCCAAGTTTGACGCACTCTACTTCTGAACCGCATCATTTTAGAGCATTCCCGACTTTTTATATCATAGATTGGACCTTTGACGATACTTTCTCAGAAAATTGAATGAATACTTCCATTATTTTGGACTGTACTATTTTTTATATGAAGGCATGTTTTCTTTTAACTTAAATGCTCTCCTAATATTTGAAACATTTATCTTATCGAAAAATGGACAACACCAGTCGATTTGTCGTATCAAAGAACCCTTATTCTTATAATTTCAGTATTTTTTGAGAGGAAAAATATTTTTCGTCAAATATGTAGCTGGACTATAGTGAGGAAAATATTGCATTTTTCGCAATTCTCCAAAAATATATTTTTGGCCTATCATCCCCTCGAAACATGTTCGATTAGATGAAATTTCATCTAAAATCGATGGGTGACTTTGTTAATGCCCTAATTCTATCAATTTTTGAATAACTATGGATATTTTATTTTACCCTCTTCATTGGATACTCCACGTTTGACGCACTCTACTTCCGAATCGCATCATTGTAGAGCACTCCCGATTTTTTATATCATAGACTGGACCTTTGACGATACTTTCTCAGAAAATTGAATGAATACTTCCATTATTTTGGTCTGTACTATTTTCTATATGAAGGCATGTTTTCTTTTAACTTAAATGCTCTCCTAATATTTGAAACATTTATCTCATCGAAAAATGGACAACACCAGTCGATTTATCGTATTAAAGAATCCTTCTTCTTATAATTTCAGTATTTTTTGAGAGGAAAAATATTTTTCGTCAAATATGTAGCTGGGTAAGGAAAATATTGCATTTTTCGCAATTCTCCAAAAATATATTTTTGGCCTATCATCCCCTCGAAACATGTTCGATTAGATGAAATTTCATCTAAAATCGATGGGTGACTTTGTTAATGCCCTAATTCTATCAATTTTTGAATAACTATGGATATTTTATTTTACCCTCTTCATTGGATACTCCACGTTTGACGCACTCTACTTCCGAATCGCATCATTGTAGAGCACTCCTGATTCTTTATATCATAGATTGGACCTTTGACGATACTTTCTCAGAAAATTGAATGAATACTTCCATTATTTTGGTTTGTACTATTTTTTATATGAACTCATGTTTTCTTTTAACTTAAATGCTTTTTTGTCAAATATGTAGCTGTAAGGAAAATATTGCATTTTACGCAATTCTCCAAAAATATATTTTTGGCCTATCATCATCTCGAAACATGTTCGATTAGATGAAATCTCATCTTAAATCGATAGGTGACTTTGTTAATGCCCTAATTCTATCAATTCTGAATAACTATGGATAATTGATTTTACCCTCTTCATTGGATACTCCAAGCTTGACGCACTCTACTTCCGAATCGCATCATTGCAGAGCACTCCCGATTTTTTATATCATAGATTGGACCTTTGGCGATACTTTCTTAGAAAATTGGATGACTACTTCCATTACTTTGGTCTGAACTATTTTTTATATGAAGGCATGTTTTCTTTTAACTTAAATGCTCTCCTAATATTTGAAACATTTATCTTATCGAAAAATGGACAACACCAGTCGATTAGTCGTATCAAAGAACCCTTATTCTTATGAGGTCTGATAAGGTCGATAACTATGGATATTTGATTTTACCCTCTTCATTGGATACTCCACGTTTGACGCACTCTACTTCCGAATCGCATCATTGTAGAGGACTCCCGATTTTTTATATCATAGATTGGACCTTTGACGATACTTTCTCGAAAAATTGAATGAATACTTCCATTATTTTGGTCTGTACTATTTTCTATATGAAGGCATGTTTTCTTTTAACTTAAATACTCTCCTAATATTTGAAACATTTATCTTATCGAAAAATGGACAACACCAGTCGATTTGTCGTATCAAAGAATCCTTATCCTTATAATTTCAGTATTTTTTGAGAGGAAAAATATTTTTCGTCAAATATGTAGCTGGATATTGCATTTTTCGCAATTCTCCAAAAATATATTTTTGGCCTATCATCCCCTCGAAACATGTTCGATTAGATGAAATTTCATCTAGAAACGATGGGTGACTTTGTTAATGCCCTAATTCTATCAATTTTTGTATAACTATGGATATTTGATTTTACCCTCTTCATTGGATACTCCACGTTAGACGCACTCTACTTCCGAATCGCATCATTGTAGAGCACTCCCGATTTTTTATATCATAGATTGGACCTTTGACGATACTTTCTCAAAAAATTGAATGAATACTTCCATTATTTTGGTCTGTACTATTTTTTATATGAAGGCATGTTTTCTTTTAACTTAAATGCTTTTTCGTCAAATATGTAGCTGTAAGGAAAATATTGCATTTTACGCAATTCTCCAAAAATGGATTTTTGGCCTATCATCATCTCGAAACATGTTCGATTAGATGAAATTTCATCTTAAATCGATAGGTGAGTTTGTTAATGCCCTAATTCTATCAATTCTGAATAACTTTGGATATTTGCTTTTAACCTCTCCATTGGATACTCCACGTTTGACGCACTCTACTTCCGAATCGCATCATTATAGAGCACTCCCGATCCTCTATATCATAAATTGGACCTTTCACGATACTTTCTCAGAAAATTGAATGAATACTTCCATTATTTTGGTCTGTACTATTTTTTATATGAAGGCATGTTTTCTTTTAACTTAAATGCTTTTTCGTCAAATATGTAGCTGTAAGGGAAATATTGCATTTTACGCAATTCTCCAAAAATAAATTTTTGGCCTATCATCATCTCGAAACATGTTCGATTAGATGAAATTTCATCTTAAATCGATAGGTGACTTTGTTAATGCCCTAATTCTATCAAATCTGAATAACTATGGATATTTGATTTTACCCTCTTCATTGGATACTCCACGTTTGACACACTCTACTTCCGAATCGCATCATTGTAGAGCACTCCCGATTCTTTATATCATAGATTGGACCTTTGACGATACTTTCTCAGAAAATTGAATGAATACTTCCAATATTTTGGTCTGTACTATTTTTTATATGAAGGCATGTTTTCTTTCAACTTAAATGCTTTTTCGTCAAATATGTAGCTGTAAGGAAAATATTGCATTTTTCGCAATTCTCCAAAAATATATTTTTGGCCTATCATCCCCTCGAAACATGTTCGACTAGATGAAATTTCAACTAAAATCGATGGGTGACTTTGTTAATGCCCTAATTCTATCAATTTTTGAATAACTATGGATATTTTATTTTACCCTCTTCATTGGATACTCCACGTTTGACGCACTCTACTTCCGAATCGCATCATTGTAGAGCACTCCCGATTTTTTATATCATAGATTGGACCTCTGAAGATACTTTCTCAGAAAATTGAATGAATAGTCCCATTATTTTGGTCTGTACTATTTTTTATATGGAGGCATGTTTTCTTTTAACTTAAATGCTCTCCTAATATTTGAAACATTTATCTTATCGAAAAATGGACAACACCAGTCGATTTGTCGTATCAAAGAACCCTTATTCTTATAATTTCAGTATTTTTTGAGAGGAAAAATATTTTTCGTCAAATATGTAGCTGGGTAAGGAAAATATTGCATTTTTCGCAATTCTCCAAAAATATATTTTTGGCCTATCATCCCCTCGAAACATGTTCGATTAGATGAAATTTCATCTAAAATCGATGGGTGACTTTGTTAATGCCCTAATTCTATCAATTTTTGAATAACTATGGATATTTTATTTTACCCTCTTCATTGGATACTCCACGTTTGACGCACTCTACTTCCGAATCGCATCATTGTAGAGCACTCCCGATTTTTTATATCATAGACTGGACCTTTGACGATACTTTCTCAGAAAATTGAATGAATACTTCCATTATTTTGGTCTGTACTATTTTCTATATGAAGGCATGTTTTCTTTTAACTTAAATGCTCTCCTAATATTTGAAACATTTATCTCATCGAAAAATGGACAACACCAGTCGATTTGTCGTATTAAAGAATCCTTCTTATAATTTCAGTATTTTTTGAGAGGAAAAATATTTTTCGTCAAATATGTAGCTGGACTATTATAGTAAGGAAAATATTGCATTTTACGCAATTCTCCAAAAATATATTTTTGCCTATCATCATCTCGAAACATGTTCAATTAGATGAAATTTCATCTTAAATCGATAGGTGACTTTGTTAATGCCCTAATTCTATCAATTCTGAATAACTATGGATATTTGATTTTACCCTCTTCATTGGATACTCCACGTTTGACGCACTCTACTTCCGAATCGCATCATTGTAGAGCACTCCTGATTCTTTATATCATAGATTGGACCTTTGACGATACTTTCTCAGAAAATTGAATGAATACTTCCATTATTTTGGTTTGTACTATTTTTTATATGAAGGCATGTTTTCTTTTAACTTAAATGCTTTTTTGTCAAATATGTAGCTGTAAGGAAAATATTGCATTTTACGCAATTCTCCAAAAATATATTTTTGGCCTATCATCATCTCGAAACATGTTCGATTAGATGAAATCTCATCTTAAATCGATAGGTGACTTTGTTAATGCCCTAATTCTATCAATTCTGAATAACTATGGATAATTGATTTTACCTTCTTCATTGGATACTCCAAGCTTGACGCACTCTACTTCCGAATCGCATCATTGCAGAGCACTCCCGATTTTTTATATCATAGATTGGACCTTTGGCGATACTTTCTTAGAAAATTGAATGACTACTTCCATTACTTTGGTCTGAACTATTTTTTATATGAAGGCATGTTTTCTTTTAACTTAAATGCTCTCCTAATATTTGAAACATTTATCTTATCGAAAAATGGACAACACCAGTCGATTAGTCGTATCAAAGAACCCTTATTCTTATGAGGTCTGATAAGGTCGATCACTATGGATATGTGATTTTACTCTCTTCATTGGATACTCCACGTTTGACGCACTCTACTTCCGAATCGCATCATTGTAGAGGACTCCCAATTTTTTATATCATAGATTGGACCTTTGACGATACTTTTTCAAAAAATTGAATGAATACTTCCATTATTTTGGTCTGTACTATTTTCTATATGAAGGCATGTTTTCTTTTAACTTAAATACTCTCCTAATATTTGAAACATTTATCTTATCGAAAAATGGACAACACCAGTCGATTTGTCGTATCAAAGAATCCTTATTCTTATAATTTCAGTATTTTTTGAGAGGAAAAATATTTTTCGTCAAATATGTAGCTGGATATTGCATTTTTCGCAATTCTCCAAAAATATATTTTTGGCCTATCATCTCCTCGAAACATGTTCGATTAGATGAAATTTCAGTCGATTTGTCGTATCAAGGAACCCTTATTCTTATGATTTCAGTAGTTTTTGAGAGGAAAAATATTTTTCGTCAAATATGTAGCTGGACTATAGTAAGGAAAATATTGCGTTTTTCGCAATTCTCCAAAAATATATTTTTGGCCTATCATCCCCTCGAAACATGTTCGATTAGATGAAATTTCATCTAGAAACGATGGGTGACTTTGTTAATGCCCTAATTCTATCAATTTTTGTATAACTATGGATATTTGATTTTACCCTCTTCATTGGATACTCCACGTTAGACGCACTCTACTTCCGAATCGCATCATTGTAGAGCACTCCCGATTTTTTATATCATAGATTGGACCTTTGACGATACTTTCTCAAAAAATTGAATGAATACTTCCATTATTTTGGTCTGTACTATTTTTTATATGAAGGCATGTTTTCTTTTAACTTAAATGCTTTTTCGTCAAATATGTAGCTGTAAGGAAAATATTGCATTTTACGCAATTCTCCAAAAATGGATTTTTGGCCTATCATCATCTCGAAACATGTTCGATTAGATGAAATTTCATCTTAAATCGATAGGTGAGTTTGTTAATGCCCTAATTCTATCAATTCTGAATAACTTTGGATATTTGCTTCTAACCTCTCCATTGGATACTCCACGTTTGACGCACTCTACGTCCGAATCGCATCATTGTAGAGCACTCCCGATCCTCTATATCATAGATTGGACCTTTCACGATACTTTCTCAGAAAATTGAATGAATACTTCCATTATTTTGGTCTGTACTATTTTTTATATGGAGGCATGTTTTCTTTTAACTTAAATGCTTTTTCGTCAAATATGTAGCTGTAAGGGAAATATTGCATTTTACGCAATTCTCCAAAAATAAATTTTTGGCCTATCATCATCTCGAAACATGTTCGATTAGATGAAATTTCATCTTAAATCGATAGGTGACTTTGTTAATGCCCTAATTCTATCAATTCTGAATAACTATGGATATTTGATTTTACCCTCTTCATTGGATACTCCACGTTTGACACACTCTACTTCCGAATCGCATCATTGCAGAGCACTCCCGATTTTTTATATCATAGATTGGACCTTTGGCGATACTTTCTTAGAAAATTGAATGAATACTTCCATTATTTTGGTCTGTACTATTTTCTATATGAAGGCATGTTTTCTTTTAACTTAAATACTCTCCTAATATTTGAAACATTTATCTTATCGAAAAATGGACAACACCAGTCGATTTGTCGTATCAAAGAATCCTTATTCTTATAATTTCAGTATTTTTTGAGAGGAAAAATATTTTTCGTCAAATATGTAGCTGGATATTGCATTTTTCGCAATTCTCCAATTCTGAATAACTTTGGATATTTGCTTTTAACCTCTCCATTGGATACTCCACGTTTGACGCACTCTACTTCCGAATCGCATCATTGTAGAGCACTCCCGATCCTCTATATCATAAATTGGACCTTTCACGATACTTTCTCAGAAAATTGAATGAATACTTCCATTATTTTGGTCTGTACTATTTTTTATATGAAGGCATGTTTTCTTTTAACTTAAATGCTTTTTCGTCAAATATGTAGCTGTAAGGGAAATATTGCATTTTACGCAATTCTCCAAAAATAAATTTTTGGCCTATCATCTAGTCGAAACATGTTCGATTAGATGAAATTTCAGTCGATTTGTCGTATCAAGGAACCCTTATTCTTATGATTTCAGTATTTTTTCAGAGGAAAAATATTTTTCGTCAAATATGTAGCTGGACTATAGTAAGGAAAATATTGCATTTTTCGCAATTCTCCAAAAATATATTTTTGGCCTATCATCCCCTCGAAACATGTTCGATTAGATAAAATTTCATCAAGAAACGATGGGTGACTTTCTTAATGCCCTAATTCTATCAATTTTTGTATAACTATGGATATTTGATTTTACCCTCTTCATTGGATACTCCACGTTAGACGCACTCTACTTCCGAATCGCATCATTGTAGAGCACTCCCGATTTTTGATATCATAGATTGGACCTTTGACGATACTTTCTTAAAAAATTGAATGAATACTTCCATTATTTTGGTCTGTACTATTTTTTATATGAAGGCATGTTTTCTTTTAACTTAAATGCTTTTTCGTCAAATATGTAGCTGTAAGGAAAATATTGCATTTTACGCAATTCTCCAAAAATGGATTTTTGGCCTATCATCATCTCGAAACATGTTCGATTAGATGAAATTTCATCTTGAATCGATAGGTGAGTTTGTTAATGCCCTAATTCTATCAATTCTGAATAACTTTGGATATTTGCTTTTAACCTCTCCATTGGATACTCCACGTTTGACGCACTCTACTTCCGAATCGCATCATTGTAGAGCACTCCCGATCCTCTATATCATAAATTGGACCTTTCACGATACTTTCTCAGAAAATTGAATGAATACTTCCATTATTTTGGTCTGTACTATTTTTTATATGAAGGCATGTTTTCTTTTAACTTAAATGCTTTTTCGTCAAATATGTAGCTGTAAGGGAAATATTGCATTTTACGCAATTCTCCAAAAATAAATTTTTGGCCTATCATCATCTCGAAACATGTTCGATTAGATGAAATTTAATCTTAAATCGATAGGTGACTTTGTTAATGCCCTAATTCTATCAAATCTGAATAACTATGGATATTTGATTTTACCCTCTTCATTGGATACTCCACGTTTGACACACTCTACTTCCGAATCGCATCATTGTAGAGCACTCCCGATTCTTTATATCATAGATTGGACCTTTGACGATACTTTCTCAGAAAATTGAATGAATACTTCCAATATTTTGGTCTGTACTATTTTTTATATGAAGGCATGTTTTCTTTTAACTTAAATGCTTTTTCGTCAAATATGTAGCTGTAAGGAAAATATTGCATTTTTCGCAATTCTCCAAAAATATATTTTTGGCCTATCATCCCCTCGAAACATGTTCGACTAGATGAAATTTCAACTAAAATCGATGGGTGACTTTGTTAATGCCCTAATTCTATCAATTTTTGAATAACTATGGATATTTTATTTTACCCTCTTCATTGGATACTCCACGTTTGACGCACTCTACTTCCGAATCGCATCATTGTAGAGCACTCCCGATTTTTTATATCATAGATTGGACCTCTGAAGATACTTTCTCAGAAAATTGAATGAATAGTCCCATTATTTTGGTCTGTACTATTTTTTATATGGAGGCATGTTTTCTTTTAACTTAAATGCTCTCCTAATATTTGAAACATTTATCTTATCGAAAAATGGACAACACCAGTCGATTTGTCGTATCAAAGAACCCTTATTCAGTATTTTTTGAGAGGAAAAATATTTTTCGTCAAATATGTAAGGAAAATATTGCATTTTTCGCAATTCTCCAAAAATATATTTTTGGCCTATCATCCCCTCGAAACATGTTCGATTAGATGAAATTCCATCTTAAATCGATAGGTGACTTTGTTAATGCCCTAATTCTATCAATTTTTGAATAACTATGGATATTTGATTTTACCCTCTTCATTGCATACTCCACGTTTGACGCACTCTACTTCCGAATCGCATCATTGTAGAGCACTCCCGATTCTTTATATCATAGACTGGACCTCTGAAGATATTTTCTCTCAAAATTGAATGAATACTCCCATTATTTTGGTCTGTACTATTTTTATATGGAGGCATGTTTTCTTTTAACTTAAATGCTCTCCTAATATTTGAGACATTTATCTTATCAAAAAATGGACAACACCAGTCGATTTGTCGTATCAAAAAACCCTTGTTCTTATAATTTCAGTATTTTTTGAAAGGAAAAATATTTTTCGTCAAATATGTAGCTGGGTAAGGAAAATATTGCATTTTTCGCAATTCTCCAAAAATATATTTTTGGCCTATCATCCCCTCGAAACATGTTCGATTAGATGAAATTTCATCTAAAATCGATGGGTGACTTTGTTAATGCCCTAATTCTATCAATTTTTGAATAACTATGGATATTTTATTTTACCCTCTTCATTGGATACTCCACGTTTGACGCACTCTACTTCCGAATCGCATCATTGTAGAGCACTCCCGATTTTTTATATCATAGACTGGACCTTTGACGATACTTTCTCAGAAAATTGGATGAATACTTCCATTATTTTGGTCTGTACTATTTTCTATATGAAGGCATGTTTTCTTTTAACTTAAATGCTCTCCTAATATTTGAAACATTTATCTCATCGAAAAATGGACAACACCAGTCGATTTGTCGTATTAAAAAATCCTTCTTCTTATAATTTCAGTATTTTTTGAGAGGAAAAATATTTTTCGTCAAATATGTAGCTGGACTATTATAGTAAGGAAAATATTGCATTTCACGCAATTCTCCAAAAATATATTTTTGCCTATCATCATCTCGAAACATGTTCGATTAGATGAAATTTCATCTTAAATCGATGGGTGACTTTGTTAATGCCCTAATTCTATCAATTCTGAATAACTATGGATATTTGATTTTACCCTCTTCATTGGATACTCCACGTTTGACGCACTCTACTTCCGAATCGCATCATTGTAGAGCACTCCTGATTCTTTATATCATAGATTGGACCTTTGACGATACTTTCTCAGAAAATTGAATGAATACTGCCATTATTTTGGTTTGTACTATTTTTTATATGAAGGCATGTTTTCTTTTAACTTAAATGCTTTTTTGTCAAATATGTAGCTGTAAGGAAAATATTGCATTTTACGCAATTCTCCAAAAATATATTTTTGGCCTATCATCATCTCGAAACATGTTCGATTAGATGAAATCTCATCTTAAATCGATAGGTGACTTTGTTAATGCCCTAATTCTATCAATTCTGAATAACTATGGATAATTGATTTTACCTTCTTCATTGGATACTCCAAGCTTGACGCACTCTACTTCCGAATCGCATCATTGCAGAGCACTCCCGATTTTTTATATCATAGATTGGACCTTTGGCGATACTTTCTTAGAAAATTGAATGACAACTTCCATTACTTTGGTCTGAACTATTTTTTATATGAAGGCATGTTTTCTTTTAACTTAAATGCTCTCCTAATATTTGAAACATTTATCTTATCGAAAAATGGACAACACCAGTCGATTAGTCGTATCAAAGAACCCTTATTCTTATGAGGTCTGATGAGGTCGATCACTATGGATATTTGATTTTACCCTCTTCATTGGATACTCCACGTTTGACGCACTCTACTTCCGAATCGCATCATTGTAGAGGACTCCCGATTTTTTATATCATAGATTGGACCTTTGACGATACTTTTTCAAAAAATTGAATGAATACTTCCATTATTTTGGTCTGTACTATTTTCTATATGAAGGCATGTTTTCTTTTAACTTAAATGCTTTTTCGTCAAATATGTAGCTGTAAGGAAAATATTGCATTTTACGCAATTCTCCAAAAATGGATTTTTGGCCTATCAACATCTCGAAACATGTTCGATTAGATGAAATTTCATCTTGAATCGATAGGTGAGTTTGTTAATGCCCTAATTCTATCAATTCTGAATAACTTTGGATATTTGCTTTTAACCTCTCCATTGGATACTCCACGTTTGACGCACTCTACTTCCGAATCGCATCATTGTAGAGCACTCCCGATCCTCTATATCATAAATTGGACCTTTCACGATACTTTCTCAGAAAATTGAATGAATACTTCCATTATTTTGGTCTGTACTATTTTTTATATGAAGGCATGTTTTCTTTTAACTTAAATGCTTTTTCGTCAAATATGTAGCTGTAAGGGAAATATTGCATTTTACGCAATTCTCCAAAAATAAATTTTTGGCCTATCATCATCTCGAAACATGTTCGATTAGATGAAATTTCATCTTAAATCGATAGGTGACTTTCTTAATGCCCTAATTCTATCAATTTTTGTATAACTATGGATATTTGATTTTACCCTCTTCATTGGATACTCCACGTTAGACGCACTCTACTTCCGAATCGCATCATTGTAGAGCACTCCCGATTTTTGATATCATAGATTGGACCTTTGACGATACTTTCTTAAAAAATTGAATGAATACTTCCATTATTTTGGTCTGTACTATTTTTTATATGAAGGCATGTTTTCTTTTAACTTAAATGCTTTTTCGTCAAATATGTAGCTGTAAGGAAAATATTGCATTTTACGCAATTCTCCAAAAATGGATTTTTGGCCTATCATCATCTCGAAACATGTTCGATTAGATGAAATTTCATCTTGAATCGATAGGTGAGTTTGTTAATGCCCTAATTCTATCAATTCTGAATAACTTTGGATATTTGCTTTTAACCTCTCCATTGGATACTCCACGTTTGACGCACTCTACTTCCGAATCGCATCATTGTAGAGCACTCCCGATCCTCTATATCATAAATTGGACCTTTCACGATACTTTCTCAGAAAATTGAATGAATACTTCCATTATTTTGGTCTGTACTATTTTTTATATGAAGGCATGTTTTCTTCTAACTTAAATGCTTTTTCGTCAAATATGTAGCTGTAAGGGAAATATTGCATTTTACGCAATTCTCCAAAAATAAATTTTTGGCCTATCATCATCTCGAAACATGTTCGATTAGATGAAATTTCATCTTAAATCGATAGGTGACTTTGTTAATGCCCTAATTCTATCAAATCTGAATAACTATGGATATTTGATTTTACCCTCTTCATTGGATACTCCACGTTTGACACACTCTACTTCCGAATCGCATCATTGTAGAGCACTCCCGATTCTTTATATCATAGATTGGACCTTTGACGATACTTTCTCAGAAAATTGAATGAATACTTCCAATATTTTGGTCTGTACTATTTTTTATATGAAGGCATGTTTTCTTTTAACTTAAATGCTTTTTCGTCAAATATGTAGCTGTAAGGAAAATATTGCATTTTTCGCAATTCTCCAAAAATATATTTTTGGCCTATCATCCCCTCGAAACATGTTCGATTAGATGAAATTCCATCTTAAATCGATAGGTGACTTTGTTAATGCCCTAATTCTATCAATTTTTGAATAACTATGGATATTTGATTTTACCCTCTTCATTGCATACTCCACGTTTGACGCACTCTACTTCCGAATCGCATCATTGTAGAGCACTCCCGATTCTTTATATCATAGACTGGACCTCTGAAGATATTTTCTCTCAAAATTGAATGAATACTCCCATTATTTTGGTCTGTACTATTTTTATATGGAGGCATGTTTTCTTTTAACTTAAATGCTCTCCTAATATTTGAGACATTTATCTTATCAAAAAATGGACAACACCAGTCGATTTGTCGTATCAAAAAACCCTTGTTCTTATAATTTCAGTATTTTTTGAAAGGAAAAATATTTTTCGTCAAATATGTAGCTGGGTAAGGAAAATATTGCATTTTTCGCAATTCTCCAAAAATATATTTTTGGCCTATCATCCCCTCGAAACATGTTCGATTAGATGAAATTTCATCTAAAATCGATGGGTGACTTTGTTAATGCCCTGATTCTATCAATTTTTGAATAACTATGGATATTTTATTTTACCCTCTTCATTGGATACTCCACGTTTGACGCACTCTACTTCCGAATCGCATCATTGTAGAGCACTCCCGATTTTTTATATCATAGACTGGACCTTTGACGATACTTTCTCAGAAAATTGGATGAATACTTCCATTATTTTGGTCTGTACTATTTTCTATATGAAGGCATGTTTTCTTTTAACTTAAATGCTCTCCTAATATTTGAAACATTTATCTCATCGAAAAATGGACAACACCAGTCGATTTGTCGTATTAAAGAATCCTTCTTCTTATAATTTCAGTATTTTTTGAGAGGAAAAATATTTTTCGTCAAATATGTAGCTGGACTATTATAGTAAGGAAAATATTGCATTTCACGCAATTCTCCAAAAATATATTTTTGCCTATCATCATCTCGAAACATGTTCGATTAGATGAAATTTCATCTTAAATCGATAGGTGACTTTGTTAATGCCCTAATTCTATCAATTCTGAATAACTATGGATATTTGATTTTACCCTCTTCATTGGATACTCCACGTTTGACGCACTCTACTTCCGAATCGCATCATTGTAGAGCACTCCTGATTCTTTATATCATAGATTGGACCTTTGACGATACTTTCTCAGAAAATTGAATGAATACTGCCATTATTTTGGTTTGTACTATTTTTTATATGAAGGCATGTTTTCTTTTAACTTAAATTCTTTTTTGTCAAATATGTAGCTGTAAGGAAAATATTGCATTTTACGCAATTCTCCAAAAATATATTTTTGGCCTATCATCATCTCGAAACATGTTCGATTAGATGAAATCTCATCTTAAATCGATAGGTGACTTTGTTAATGCCCTAATTCTATCAATTCTGAATAACTATGGATAATTGATTTTACCTTCTTCATTGGATACTCCAAGCTTGACGCACTCTACTTCCGAATCGCATCATTGCAGAGCACTCCCGATTTTTTATATCATAGATTGGACCTTTGGCGATACTTTCTTAGAAAATTGAATGACAACTTCCATTACTTTGGTCTGAACTATTTTTTATATGAAGGCATGTTTTCTTTTAACTTAAATGCTCTCCTAATATTTGAAACATTTATCTTATCGAAAAATGGACAACACCAGTCGATTAGTCGTATCAAAGAACCCTTATTCTTATGAGGTCTGATGAGGTCGATCACTATGGATATTTGATTTTACCCTCTTCATTGGATACTCCACGTTTGACGCACTCTACTTCCGAATCGCATCATTGTAGAGGACTCCCGATTTTTTATATCATAGATTGGACCTTTGACGATACTTTTTCAAAAAATTGAATGAATACTTCCATTATTTTGGTCTGTACTATTTTCTATATGAAGGCATGTTTTCTTTTAACTTAAATACTCTCCTAATATTTGAAACATTTATCTTATCGAAAAATGGACAACACCAGTCGATTTGTCGTATCAAAGAATCCTTATTCTTATAATTTCAGTATTTTTTGAGAGGAAAAATATTTTTCGTCAAATATGTAGCTGGATATTGCATTTTTCGCAATTCTCCAAAAATATATTTTTGGCCTATCATCTCCTCGAAACATGTTCGATTAGATGAAATTTCAGTCGATTTGTCGTATCAAGGAACCCTTATTCTTATGATTTCAGTATTTTTTGAGAGGAAAAATATTTTTCGTCAAATATGTAGCTGGACTATAGTAAGGAAAATATTGCATTTTTCGCAATTCTCCAAAAATATATTTTTGGCCTATCATCCCCTCGAAACATGTTCGATTAGATGAAATTTCATCTAGAAACGATGGGTGACTTTGTTAATGCCCTAATTCTATCAATTTTTGTATAACTATGGATATTTGATTTTACCCTCTTCATTGGATACTCCACGTTAGACGCACTCTACTTCCGAATCGCATCATTGTAGAGCACTCCCGATTTTTTATATCATAGATTGGACCTTTGACGATACTTTCTCAAAAAATTGAATGAATACTTCCATTATTTTGGTCTGTACTATTTTTTATATGAAGGCATGTTTTCTTTTAACTTAAATGCTTTTTCGTCAAATATGTAGCTGTAAGGAAAATATTGCATTTTACGCAATTCTCCTAAAATGGATTTTTGGCCTATCATCATCTCGAAACATGTTCGATTAGATGAAATTTCATCTTAAATCGATAGGTGAGTTTGTTAATGCCCTAATTCTATCAATTCTGAATAACTTTGGATATTTGCTTTTAACCTCTCCATTGGATACTCCACGTTTGACGCACTCTACTTCCGAATCGCATCATTGTAGAGCACTCCCGATCCTCTATATCATAGATTGGACCTTTCACGATACTTTCTCAGAAAATTGAATGAATACTTCCATTATTTTGGTCTGTACTATTTTTTATATGGAGGCATGTTTTCTTTTAACTTAAATGCTTTTTCGTCAAATATGTAGCTGTAAGGGAAATATTGCATTTTACGCAATTCTCCAAAAATAAATTTTTGGCCTATCATCATCTCGAAACATGTTCGATTAGATGAAATTTCATCTTAAATCGATAGGTGACTTTGTTAATGCCCTAATTCTATCAATTCTGAATAACTATGGATATTTGATTTTACCCTCTTCATTGGATACTCCACGTTTGACACACTCTACTTCCGAACCGCATCATTGTAGAGCACTCCCGATTCTTTATATCATAGATTGGACCTTTGACGATACTTTCTCAGATAATTGAATGAATACTTCCAATATTTTGGTCTGTACTATTTTTTATATGAAGGCATGTTTTCTTTTAACTTAAATGCTTTTTCGTCAAATATGTAGCTGTAAGGAAAATATTGAAGTTTTCGCAATTCTCCAAAAATATATTTTTGGCCTATCATCCCCTCGAAACATGTTCGACTAGATGAAATTTCATCTAAAATCGATGGGTGACTTTGTTAATGCCCTAATTCTATCAATTTTTGAATAACTATGGATATTTGATTTTACCCTCTTCATTGGATACTCCAAGTTTGACGCACTCTACTTCCGAATCGCATAATTGCAGGGTACTCCCGATTTTTTATATGATAGATTGGACCTTTGGCGATACTTTATCAGAAAATTGAATGAATACTCCCATTATTTTGGTCTGTACTATTTTTTATATGGAGGCATGTTTTCTTTTAACTTAAATGCTCTCCTAATATTTGAAACATTTATGTTATCAAAAAATGGACAACACCAGTCGATTTGTCGTATCAAAGAACCCTTATTCTTACGATTTCAGTATTTTTTGAAAGGAAAAATATTTTTCGTCAAATATGTAGCTGGACTATAGTAAGGAAAATATTGCATTTTTCGCAATTCTCCAAAAATATATTTTTGGCCTATCATCCCCTCGAAACATGTTCGATTAGATGAAATTCCATCTAGAAACGATGGGTGACTTCGTTAATGCCCTAATTCTATCAATTTTTGTATAACTATGGATATTTGATTTTATCCTCTTCATTGGATACTCCACGTTTGACGCACTCTACTTCCGAATCGCATCATTGTAGAGCACTCCCGATTTTTTATATCATAGACTGGACCTTTGACGATACTGTCTCAGAAAATTGAATGAATAATTCCATTATTTTGGTCTGTACTATTTTCTATATGAAGGCATGTTTTCTTTTAACTTAAATGCTCTCCTAATATTTGAAACATTTATCTTATCGAAAAATGGACAACACCAGTCGATTTGTCGTATCAAAGAATCCTTCTCCTTATAATTTCAGTATTTTATGAGAGGACAAATATTTTTCGTCAAATATGTAGCTGGACTATTATAGTAAGGAAAATATTGCATTTTACGCAATTCTCCGAAAATATATTTTTGCCTATCATCATCTCGAAACATGTTCGATTAGATGAAATTTCATCTTAAATCGATAGATGACTTTGTTTATGCCCTAATTCTATCAATTCTGAATAACTATGGATATTTGATTTTACCCTCTTCATTGGATAGTCCACGTTTGACGCACTCTACTTCCTAATCGCATCATTGTAGAGCACTCCCGATTCTTTATATCATAGATTGGACCTTTGACAATACTTTCTCAGAAAATTGAATGAATACTTCCATTATTTTGGTCTGTACTATTTTTTATATGAAGGCATGTTTTCTTTTAACTTAAATGCTCTCCTAATATTTGAAACATTTATCTTATCGAAAAATGGACAACACCAGTCGAGTTGTCGTATCAAAGATCCCTTATTCTTACGATTTCAGTATTTTTTGAGAGGAAAAATATTTTTCGTCAAATATGATGGCATGTTTTCTTTTAACTTAAATGCTCTCCTGATATTTGAAACATTTATTCTATCGAAAAATGGACAACACCAGTCGAGTTGTCGTATCAAAAATCCCTTATTCTTACGATTTCAGTATTTTTTGAGAGGAAAAATATTTTTCGTCAAATATGGAAAATATTGCATTTTTCGCAATTCTCCAAAAATATATTTTTGGCCTATCATCCCCTCGAAACATGTTCGATTAGATGAAATTTCAACTAAAACCGATGGGTGACTAATATTTGAAACATTTATCTTATCGAAAAATGGACAACACCAGTCGAGTTGTCGTATCAAAGATCCCTTATTCTTACGATTTCAGTATTTTTTGAGAGGAAAAATATTTTTCGTCAAATATGAAGGCATGTTTTCTTTTAACTTAAATGCTCTCCTAATATTTGAAACATTTATCTTATCGAAAAATGGACAACACCAGTCGAGTTGTCGTATCAAACATCCCTTATTCTTACGATTTCAGTATTTTTTGAGAGGAAAAATAATTTTCGTCAAATATGGAAAATATTGCATTTTTCGCAATTCTCCAAAAATATATTTTTGGCCTATCATCCCCTCGAAACATGTTCGATTAGATGAAATTTCAACTAAAACCGATGGGTGACTTTGTTAATGCCCTAATTCTATCAATTTTCGAATAACTATGGATATTTTATTTTACCCTCTTCATTGGATACTCCACGTTTGACGCACTCTACTTCCGAATCGCATCATTGTAGAGCACTCCCGATTTTTTATATCATAGATTGGACCTCTGAAGATACTTTCTCAGAAAATTGAATGAATACTCCCATTATTTTGGTCTGTACTATTTTTTATATGGAGGCATGTTTTCTTTTAACTTAAATGCTCTCCTAATATTTGAAACATTTATGTTATCAAAAAATGGACAACACCAGTGGATTAGTCGTATCAAAGAACCCTTATTCTTACGATTTCAGTATTTTTTGAAAGGAAAAATATTTTTCGTCAAATATGTAGCTGGACTATAGTAAGGAAAATATTGCATTTTTCGCAATTCTCCAAAAATATATTTTTGGCCTATCATCCCCTCGAAACATGTTCGCTTAGATGAAATTTCATCTAGAAACGATGGGTGACTTCGTTAATGCCCTAATTCTATCAATTTTTGTATAACTATGGATATTTGATTTTATCCTCTTCATTGGATACTCCACGTTTGACGCACTCTACTTCCGAATCGCATTATTGTAGAGCACTCCCGATTTTTTATATCATAAACTGGACCTTTGACGATACTTTCTCAGAAAATTGAATGAATAATTCCATTATTTTGGTCTGTACTATTTTCTATATGAAGGCATGTTTTCTTTTAACTTAAATGCTCTCCTAATATTTGAAACATTTATCTTATCGAAAAATGGACAACACCAGTCGATTTGTCGTATCAAAGAATCCTTCTCCTTATAATTTCAGTATTTTATGAGAGGACAAATATTTTCCGTCAAATATGTAGCTGGACTATTATAGTAAGGAAAATATTGCATTTTACGCAATTCTCCAAAAATATATTTTTGCCTATCATCATCTCGAAACATGTTCGATTAGATGAAATTTCATCTTAAATCGATAGATGACTTTGTTAATGCCCTAATTCTATCAATTCTGAATAACTATGGATATTTGATTTTACCCTCTTCATTGGATAGTCCACGTTTGACGCACTCTACTTCCTAATCGCATCATTGTAGAGCACTCCCGATTCTTTATATCATAGATTGGACCTTTGACGATACTTTCTCAGAAAATTGAATGAATACTTCCATTATTTTGGTCTGTACTATTTTTTATATGAAGGCATGTTTTCTTTTAACTTAAATGCTCTCCTAATATTTGAAACATTTATCTTATCGAAAAATGGACAACACCAGTCGAGTTGTCGTATCAAAGATCCCTTATTCTTACGATTTCAGTATTTTTTGAGAGGAAACATATTTTTCGTCAAATATGAAGGCATGTTTTCTTTTAACTTAAATGCTCTCCTAATATTTGAAACATTTATTTTATCGAAAAATGGACAACACCAGTCGAGTTGTCGTATCAAAGATCCCTTATTCTTACGATTTCAGTATTTTTTGAGAGGAAAAATATTTTTCGTCAAATATGGAAAATATTGCATTTTTCGCAATTCTCCAAAAATATATTTTTGGCCTATCATCCCCTCGAAACATGTTCGATTAGATGAAATTCCTTCTTAAATCGATAGGTGACTTTGTTAATTCCCTAATTCTATCAATTTTTGAATAACTATGGATATTTGATTTTACCCTCTTCATTGGATACTCCACGTTTGACGCACTCTACTTCCGAATCGCATCATTGTAGAGCACTCCCGATTTTTTATATCATAGACTGGACCTTTGACGATACTTTCTCAGAAAATTGAATGAATAATTCCATTATTTTGGTCTGTACTATTTTCTATATGAAGGCATGTTTTCTTTTAACTTAAATGCTCTCCTAATATTTGAAACATTTATCTTATCGAAAAATGGACAACACCAGTCGATTTGTCGTATCAAAGAATCCTTCTCCTTATAATTTCAGTATTTTATGAGAGGACAAAAATTTTTCGTCAAATATGTAGCTGGACTATTATAGTAAGGAAAATATTGCATTTTACGCAATTCTCCAAAAATATATTTTTGCCTATCATCATCTCGAAACATGTTCGATTAGATGAAATTTCATCTTAAATCGATAGATGACTTTGTTAATGCCCTAATTCTATCAATTCTGAATAACTATGGATATTTGATTTTACCCTCTTCATTGGATAGTCCACGTTTGACGCACTCTACTTCCTAATCGCATCATTGTAGAGCACTCCCGATTCTTTATATCATAGATTGGACCTTTGACGATACTTTCTCAGAAAATTGAATGAATACTTCCATTATTTTGGTCTGTATTATTTTTTATATGAAGGCATGTTTTCTTTTAACTTAAATGCTCTCCTAATATTTGAAACATTTATCTTATCGAAAAATGGACAACACCAGTCGAGTTGTCGTATCAAAGATCCCTTATTCTTACGATTTCAGTATTTTTTGAGAGGAAAAATATTTTTCGTCAAATATGAAGGCATGTTTTCTTTTAACTTAAATGCTTTCCTAATATTTGAAACATTTATTTTATCGAAAAATGGACAACACCAGTCGAGTTGTCGTATCAAAGATCCCTTATTCTTACGATTTCAGTATTTTTTGAGAGGAAAAATATTTTTCGTCAAATATGGAAAATATTGCATTTTTCGCAATTCTCCAAAAATATATTTTTGGCCTATCATCCCCTCGAAACATGTTCGATTAGATGAAATTTCAACTAAAACCGATGGGTGACTTTGTTAATGCCCTAATTCTATCAATTTTTGAATAACTATGGATATTTTATTTTACCCTCTTCATTGGATACTCCACGTTTGACGCACTCTACTTCCGAATCGCATCATTGTAGAGCACTCCCGATTTTTTATATCATAGATTGGACCTCTGAAGATACTTTCTCAGAAAATTGAATGAATACTCCCATTATTTTGGTCTGTACTATTTTTTATATGGAGGCATGTTTTCTTTTAACTTAAATGCTCTCCTAATATTTGAAACATTTATCTTATCAAAAAATGGACAACACCAGTCGATTTGTCGTATCAAAGAACCCTTGTTCTTATAATTTCAGTATTTTTTGAAAGGAAAAATATTTTTCGTCAAATATGTAGCTGGACTATTATAGTAAGGAAAATATTGCATTTTCCGCAATTCTCCAAAAATATATTTTTGGCCTATCATCCCCTCGAAACATGTTCGATTAGATGAAATTTCAACTAAAACCGATGGGTGACTTTGTTAATGCCCTAATTCTATCAATTTTTGAATAACTATGGATATTTTATTTTACCCTCTTCATTGGATACTCCACGTTTGACGCACTCTACTTCCGAATCGCATCATTGTAGAGCACTCCCGATTTTTTATATCATAGATTGGACCTCTGAAGATACTTTCTCAGAAAATTGAATGAATACTTCCATTATTTTGGTCTGTACTATTTTTTATATGAAGGCATGTTTTCTTTTAACTTAAATGCTCTCCTAATATTTGAAACATTTATCTTATCGAAAAATGGACAACACCAGTCGAGTTGTCGTATCAAAGATCCCTTATTCTTACGATTTCAGTATTTTTTGAGAGGAAAAATATTTTTCGTCAAATATGAAGGCATGTTTTCTTTTAACTTAAATGCTCTCCTAATATTTGAAACATTTATTTTATCGAAAAATGGACAACACCAGTCGAGTTGTCGTATCAAAGATCCCTTATTCTTACGATTTCAGTATTTTTTGAGAGGAAAAATATTTTTCGTCAAATATGGAAAATATTGCATTTTTCGCAATTCTCCAAAAATATATTTTTGGCCTATCATCCCCTCGAAACATGTTCGATTAGATGAAATTCCTTCTTAAATCGATAGGTGACTTTGTTAATGCCCTAATTCTATCAATTTTTGAATAACTATGGATATTTGATTTAACCCTCTTCATTGGATACTCCACGTTTGACGCACTCTACTTCCGAATCGCATCATTGTGGAGCACTCCCGATTTTTTATATCATAGACTGGACCTTTGACGATACTTTCTCAGAAAATTGAATGAATAATTCCATTATTTTGGTCTGTACTATTTTCTATATGAAGGCATGTTTTCTTTTAACTTAAATGCTCTCCTAATATTTGAAACATTTATCTTATCGAAAAATGGACAACACCAGTCGATTTGTCGTATCAAAGAATCCTTCTCCTTATAATTTCAGTATTTTATGAGAGGACAAATATTTTTCGTCAAATATGTAGCTGGACTATTATAGTAAGGAAAATATTGCATTTTACGCAATTCTCCAAAAATATATTTTTGCCTATCATCATCTCGAAACATGTTCGATTAGATGAAATTTCATCTTAAATCGATAGATGACTTTGTTAATGCCCTAATTCTATCAATTCTGAATAACTATGGATATTTGATTTTACCCTCTTCATTGGATAGTCCACGTTTGACGCACTCTACTTCCTAATCGCATCATTGTAGAGCACTCCCGATTCTTTATATCATAGATTGGACCTGTGACGATACTTTCTCAGAAAATTGAATGAATACTTCCATTATTTTGGTCTGTATTATTTTTTATATGAAGGCATGTTTTCTTTTAACTTAAATGCTCTCCTAATATTTGAAACATTTATCTTATCGAAAAATGGACAACACCAGTCGAGTTGTCGTATCAAAGATCCCTTATTCTTACGATTTCAGTATTTTTTGAGAGGAAAAATATTTTTCGTCAAATATGAAGGCATGTTTTCTTTTAACTTAAATGCTTTCCTAATATTTGAAACATTTATTTTATCGAAAAATGGACAACACCAGTCGAGTTGTCGTATCAATGATCCCTTATTCTTACGATTTCAGTATTTTTTGAGAGGAAAAATATTTTTCGTCAAATATGGAAAATATTGCATTTTTCGCAATTCTCCAAAAATATATTTTTGGCCTATCATCCCCTCGAAACATGTTCGATTAGATGAAATTTCAACTAAAACCGATGGGTGACTTTGTTAATGCCCTAATTCTATCAATTTTTGAATAACTATGGATATTTTATTTTACCCTCTTCATTGGATACTCCACGTTTGACGCACTCTACTTCCGAATCGCATCATTGTAGAGCACTCCCGATTTTTTATATCATAGATTGGACCTCTGAAGATACTTTCTCAGAAAATTGAATGAATACTCCCATTATTTTGGTCTGTACTATTTTTTATATGGAGGCATGTTTTCTTTTAACTTAAATGCTCTCCTAATATTTGAAACATTTATCTTATCAAAAAATGGACAACACCAGTCGATTTGTCGTATCAAAGAACCCCTGTTCTTATAATTTCAGTATTTTTTGAAAGGAAAAATATTTTTCGTCAAATATGTAGCTGGACTATTATAGTAAGGAAAATATTGCATTTTACGCAATTCTCCAATAATATATTTTTGCCTATCATCATCTCGAAACATGTTCGATTAGATGAAATTTCATCTTAAATCGATAGATGACTTTGTTAATGCCCTAATTCTATCAATTCTGAATAACTATGGATATTTGATTTTACCCTCTTCATTGGATAGTCCACGTTTGACGCACTCTACTTCCTAATCGCATCATTGTAGAGCACTCCCGATTCTTTATATCATAGATTGGACCTTTGACGATACTTTCTCAGAAAATTGAATGAATACTTCCATTATTTTGGTCTGTACTATTTTTTATATGAAGGCATGTTTTCTTATAACTTAAATGCTCTCCTAATATTTGAAACATTTATCTTATCGAAAAATGGACAACACCAGTCGAGTTGTCGTATCAAAGATCCCTTATTCTTACGATTTCAGTATTTTTTGAGAGGAAAAATATTTTTCGTCAAATATGAAGGCATGTTTTCTTTTAACTTAAATGCTCTCCTAATATTTGAAACATTTATTTTATCGAAAAATGGACAACACCAGTCGAGTTGTCGTATCAAAGATCCTTTATTCTTACGATTTCAGTATTTTTTGAAAGGAAAAATATTTTTCGTCAAATATGAAGGCATGTTTTCTTTTAACTTAAATGCTCTCCTAATATTTGAAACATTTATTTTATCGAAAAATGGACAACACCAGTCGAGTTGTCGTATCAAAGATCCCTTATTCTTACGATTTCAGTATTTTTTGAGAGGAAAAATATTTTTCGTCAAATATGGAAAATATTGCATTTTTCGCAATTCTCCAAAAATATATTTTTGGCCTATCATCCCCTCGAAACATGTTCGATTAGATGAAATTCCTTCTTAAATCGATAGGTGACTTTGTTAATTCCCTAATTCTATCAATTTTTGAATAACTATGGATATTTGATTTTACCCTCTTCATTGGATACTCCACGTTTGACGCACTCTACTTCCGAATCGCATCATTGTAGAGCACTCCCGATTTTTTATATCATAGACTGGACCTTTGACGATACTTTCTCAGAAAATTGAATGAATAATTCCATTATTTTGGTCTGTACTATTTTCTATATGAAGGCATGTTTTCTTTTAACTTAAATGCTCTCCTAATATTTGAAACATTTATCTTATCGAAAAATGGACAACACCAGTCGATTTGTCGTATCAAAGAATCCTTCTCCTTATAATTTCAGTATTTTATGAGAGGACAAATATTTTTCGTCAAATATGTAGCTGGACTATTATAGTAAGGAAAATATTGCATTTTACGCAATTCTCCAAAAATATATTTTTGCCTATCATCATCTCGAAACATGTTCGATTAGATGAAATTTCATCTTAAATCGATAGATGACTTTGTTAATGCCCTAATTCTATCAATTCTGAATAACTATGGATATTTGATTTTACCCTCTTCATTGGATAGTCCACGTTTGACGCACTCTACTTCCTAATCGCATCATTGTAGAGCACTCCCGATTCTTTATATCATAGATTGGACCTTTGACGATACTTTCTCAGAAAATTGAATGAATACTTCCATTATTTTGGTCTGTATTATTTTTTATATGAAGGCATGTTTTCTTTTAACTTAAATGCTCTCCTAATATTTGAAACATTTATCTTATCGAAAAATGGACAACACCAGTCGAGTTGTCGTATCAAAGATCCCTTATTCTTACGATTTCAGTATTTTTTGAGAGGAAAAATATTTTTCGTCAAATATGAAGGCATGTTTTCTTTTAACTTAAATGCTTTCCTAATATTTGAAACATTTATTTTATCGAAAAATGGACAACACCAGTCAAGTTGTCGTATCAAAGATCCCTTATTCTTACGATTTCAGTATTTTTTGAGAGGAAAAATATTTTTCGTCAAATATGGAAAATATTGCATTTTTCGCAATTCTCCAAAAATATATTTTTGGCCTATCATCCCCTCGAAACATGTTCGATTAGATGAAATTTCAACTAAAACCGATGGGTGACTTTGTTAATGCCCTAATTCTATCAATTTTTGAATAACTATGGATATTTTATTTTACCCTCTTCATTGGATACTCCACGTTTGACGCACTCTACTTCCGAATCGCATCATTGTAGAGCACTCCCGATTTTTTATATCATAGATTGGACCTCTGAAGATACTTTCTCAGAAAATTGAATGAATACTCCCATTATTTTGGTCTGTACTATTTTTTATATGGAGGCATGTTTTCTTTTAACTTAAATGCTCTCCTAATATTTGAAACATTTATCTTATCAAAAAATGGACAACACCAGTCGATTTGTCGTATCAAAGAACCCTTGTTCTTATAATTTCAGTATTTTTTGAAAGGAAAAATATTTTTCGTCAAATATGTAGCTGGACTATTATAGTAAGGAAAATATTGCATTTTTCGCAATTCTCCAAAAATATATTTTTGGCCTATCATCCCCTCGAAACATGTTCGATTAGATGAAATTCCTTCTTAAATCGATAGGTGACTTTGTTAATTCCCTAATTCTATCAATTTTTGAATAACTATGGATATTTGATTTTACCCTCTTCATTGGATACTCCACGTTTGACGCACTCTACTTCCGAATCGCATCATTGTAGAGCACTCCCGATTTTTTATATCATAGACTGGACCTTTGACGATACTTTCTCAGAAAATTGAATGAATAATTCCATTATTTAGGTCTGTACTATTTTCTATATGAAGGCATGTTTTCTTTTAACTTAAATGCTCTCCTAATATTCGAAACATTTATCTTATCGAAAAATGGACAACACCAGTCGATTTGTCGTATCAAAGAATCCTTCTCCTTATAATTTCAGTATTTTATGAGAGGACAAATATTTTTCGTCAAATATGTAGCTGGACTATTATAGTAAGGAAAATATTGCATTTTACGCAATTCTCCAAAAATATATTTTTGCCTATCATCATCTCGAAACATGTTCGATTAGATGAAATTTCATCTTAAATCGATAGATGACTTTGTTAATGCCCTAATTCTATCAATTCTGAATAACTATGGATATTTGATTTTACCCTCTTCATTGGATAGTCCACGTTTGACGCACTCTACTTCCTAATCGCATCATTGTAGAGCACTCCCGATTCTTTATATCATAGATTGGACCTTTGACGATACTTTCTCAGAAAATTGAATGAATACTTCCATTATTTTGGTCTGTATTATTTTTTATATGAAGGCATGTTTTCTTTTAACTTAAATGCTCTCCTAATATTTGAAACATTTATCTTATCGAAAAATGGACAACACCAGTCGAGTTGTCGTATCAAAGATCCCTTATTCTTACGATTTCAGTATTTTTTGAGAGGAAAAATATTTTTCGTCAAATATGAAGGCATGTTTTCTTTTAACTTAAATGCTTTCCTAATATTTGAAACATTTATTTTATCGAAAAATGGACAACACCAGTCGAGTTGTCGTATCAAAGATCCCTTATTCTTACGATTTCATTATTTTTTGAGAGGAAAAATATTTTTCGTCAAATATGGAAAATATTGCATTTTTCGCAATTCTCCAAAAATATATTTTTGGCCTATCATCCTCTCGAAACATGTTCGATTAGATGAAATTTCAACTAAAACCGATGGGTGACTTTGTTAATGCCCTAATTCTATCAATTTGCGAATAACTATGGATATTTTATTTTACCCTCTTCATTGGATACTCCACGTTTGACGCACTCTACTTCCGAATCGCATCATTGTAGAGCACTCCCGATTTTTTATATCATAGATTGGACCTCTGAAGATACTTTCTCGGAAAATTGAATGAATACTCCCATTATTTTGGTCTGTACTATTTTTTATATGGAGGCATGTTTTCTTTTAACTTAAATGCTCTCCTAATATTTGAAACATTTATCTTATCAAAAAATGGACAACACCAGTCGATTTGTCGTATCAAAGAACCCTTGTTCTTATAATTTCAGTATTTTTTGAAAGGAAAAATATTTTTCGTCAAATATGTAGCTGGACTATTATAGTAAGGGAAATATTGCATTTTACGCAATTCTCCAATAATATATTTTTGCCTATCATCATCTCGAAACATGTTCGATTAGATGAAATTTCATCTTAAATCGATAGATGACTTTGTTAATGCCCTAATTCTATCAATTCTGAATAACTATGGATATTTGATTTTACCCTCTTCATTGGATAGTCCACGTTTGACGCACTCTACTTCCTAATCGCATCATTGTAGAGCACTCCCGATTCTTTATATCATAGATTGGACCTTTGACGATACTTTCTCAGAAAATTGAATGAATACTTCCATTATTTTGGTCTGTACTATTTTTTATATGAAGGCATGTTTTCTTTTAACTTAAATGCTCTCCTAATATTTGAAACATTTATCTTATCGAAAAATGGACAACACCAGTCGAGTTGTCGTATCAAAGATCCCTTATTCTTACGATTTCAGTATTTTTTGAGAGGAAAAATATTTTTCGTCAAATATGAAGGCATGTTTTCTTTTAACTTAAATGCTCTCCTAATATTTGAAACATTCATTTTATCGAAAAATGGACAACACCAGTCGAGTTGTCGTATCAAAGATCCCTTATTCTTACGATTTCAGTATTTTTTGAGAGGAAAAATATTTTTCGTCAAATATGGAAAATATTGCTTTTTTCGCAATTCTCCAAAAATATATTTTTGACCTATCATCATCTCGAAACATGTTCGATTAGATGAAATTTGAAACATTCACCTTATCAAAAAATGGACAACACCAGTCGATTTGTCGTATCAAAGAACCCTTATTCTTATAATTTCAGTATTTTTTGAGAGGAAAAATATTTTTGGTCAAATATGTAAGGAAAATATTGCATTTTTCGCAATTCTCCAAAAATATATTTTTGGCCTATCATCCCCTCGAAACATGTTCGATTAGATGAAATTCCATCTTAAATCGATAGGTGACTTTGTTAATGCCCTAATTCTATCAATTTTTGAATAACTATGGATATTTGATTTTACCCTCTTCATTGGATACTCCACGTTTGACGCACTCTACTTCCGAATCGCATCATTGTAGAGCACTCCCGATTTTTTATATCATAGATTGGACCTCTGAAGATACTTTCTCAGAAAATTGAATGAATACTCCCATTATTTTGGTCTGTACTATTTTTTATATGGAGGCATGTTTTCTTTCAACTTAAATGCTCTCCTAATATTTGAAACATTTATCTTATCAAAAAATGGACAACACCAGTCGATTTGTCGTATCAAAGAACCCTTGTTCTTATAATTTCAGTATTTTTTGAAAGGAAAAATATTTTTCGTCAAATATGTAGCTGGACTATAGTAAGGAAAATATTGCATTTTTCGCAATTCTCCAAAAATATATTTTTGACCTATCATCCCCTCGATACATGTTCGATTAGATGAAATTTCATCTAAAATCGATGGGTGACTTTGTTAATGCCCTAATTCTATCAATTTTTGAATAACTATGGATATTTGATTTTACCCTCTTCATTGGATACTCCAAGTTTGACGCACTCTACTTCCGAATAGCATCATTGCAGGGCACTCCCGATTTTTTATATCATAGATTGGACCTTTGGCGATACTTTATCAGAAAATTGGATGAATACTTCCATTATTTTGGTCTGTACTATTTTTTATATGAAGGCATGTTTTCTTTTAACTTAAATGCTCTCCTAATATTTGAAACACCTATCTTATCGAAAAATGGACAACACCAGTCGATTTGTCGTATCAAAGAACCCTTATTCTTATAATTTCAGTATTTATTGAGAGGAAAAATATTTTTCGTCAAATATGTAGCTGGAAGGAAAATATTGCATTTTTCGCAATTCTCCAAAAATATTTTTTTGGCCTATCATCCCCTCGAAACATGTTCGATTAGATGAAATTTCATCTAGAAACGATGGGTGACTTTGTTAATGCCCTAATTCTATCAATTTTTGTATAACTATGGATATTTGATTTTACCCTCTTCATTGGATACTCCACGTTTGACGCACTCTACTTCCGAATCGCATCATTGTAGAGCACTCCCAATTTTTTATATCATAGACTGGACCTTTGACGATACTTTCTCAGAAAATTGAATGAATACTTCCATTATTTTGGTCTGTACTATTTTCTATATGAAGGCATGTTTTCTTTTAACTTAAATGCTCTCCTAATATTTGAAACATTTATCTTATCGAAAAATGGACAACACCAGTCGATTTGTCGTATCAAAGAATCCTTCTTCTTATAATTTCAGTATTTTTTGAGAGGACAAATATTTTTCGTCAAATATGTAGCTGGACTATTATAGTAAGGAAAATATTGCATTTTACGCAATTCTCCAAAAATATATTTTTGCCTATCATCATCTCGAAACATGTTCGATTAGATGAAATTTCATCTTAAATCGATAGGTGACTTTGTTAATGCCCTAATTCTATCAATTCTGAATAACTATGGATATTTGATTTTACCCTCTTCATTGGATAGTCCACGTTTGACGCACTCCCGATTCTTTATATCATAGATTGGAACTTCGACGATACTTTCTCAGAAAATTGAATGAATACTTCCATTATTTTGGTCTGTACTATTTTTTATATGAAGGCATGTTTTCTTTTAACTTAAATGCTCTCCTAATATTTGAAACATTTATCTTATCGAAAAATGGACAACACCAGTCGAGTTGTCGTATCAAAGATCCCTTATTCTTACGATTTCAGTATTTTTTGAGAGGAAAAATATTTTTCGTCAAATATGAAGGCATGTTTTCTTTTAACTTAAATGCTCTCCTAATATTTGAAACATTTATCTTATCGAAAAATGGACAACACCAGTCGGGTTGTCGTATCAAAGATCCCTTATTCTTACGATTTCAGTATTTTTTGAGAGGAAAAATATTTTTCGTCAAATATGGAAAATATTGCATTTTTCGCAATTCTCCAAAAATATATTTTTGGCCTATCATCCCCTCGAAACATGTTCGATTAGATGAAATTTCAACTAAAACCGATGGGTGACTAATATTTGAAACATTTATCTTATCGAAAAATGGACAACACCAGTCGAGTTGTCGTATCAAAGATCCCTTATTCTTACGATTTCAGTATTTTTTGAGAGGAAAAATATTTTTCGTCAAATATGAAGGCATGTTTTCTTTTAACTTAAATGCTCTCCTAATATTTGAAACATTTATCTTATCGAAAAATGGACAACACCAGTCGAGTTGTCGTATCAAAGATCCCTTATTCTTACGATTTCAGTATTTTTTGAGAGGAAAAATATTTTTCGTCAAATATGGAAAATATTGCATTCTTCGCAATTCTCCAAAAATATATTTTTGGCCTATCATCCCCTCGAAACATGTTCAATTAGATGAAATTTCAACTAAAACCGATGGGTGACTTTGTTAATGCCCTAATTCTATCAATTTTTGAATAACTATGGATATTTTATTTTACCCTCTTCATTGGATACTCCACGTTTGACGCACTCTACTTCCGAATCGCATCATTGTAGAGCACTCCCGATTTTTTATATCATAGATTGGACCTCTGAAGATACTTTCTCAGAAAATTGAATGAATACTCCCATTATTTTGGTCTGTACTATTTTTTATATGGAGGCATGTTTTCTTTCAACTTAAATGCTCTCCTAATATTTGAAACATTAATGTTATCAAAAAATGGACAACACCAGTCGATTTGTCGTATCAAAGAACCCTTATTCTTACGATTTCAGTATTTTTTGAAAGGAAAAATATTTTTCGTCAAATATGTAGCTGGACTATATATAGTAAGGAAAATATTGCATTTTTCGCAATTCTCCAAAAATATATTTTTGGCCTATCATCCCCTCGAAACATGTTCGATTAGATGAAATTTCATCTAGAAACGATGGATGACTTCGTTAATGCCCTAATTCTATCAATTTTTGTATAACTATGGATATTTGATTTTATCCTCTTCATTGGATACTCCACGTTTGACGCACTCTACTTCCGAATCGCATCATTGTAGAGCACTCCCGATTTTTTATATCATAGACTGGACCTTTGACGATACTTTCTCAGAAAAGTGAATGAATAATTTCATTATTTTGGCCTGTACTATTTTCTATATGAAGGCATGTTTTCTTTTAACTTAAATGCTCTCCTAATATTTGAAACATTTATCTTATCGAAAAATGGACAACACCAGTCGATTTGTCGTATCAAAGAATCCTTCTCCTTATAATTTCAGTATTTTATGAGAGGACAAATATTTTTCGTCAAATATGTAGCTGGACTATTATAGTAAGGAAAATATTGCATTTTACGCAATTCTCCAAAAATATATTTTTGCCTATCATCATCTCGAAACATGTTCGATTAGATGAAATTTCATCTTAAATCGATAGATGACTTTGTTAATGCCCTAATTCTATCAATTCTGAATAACTATGGATATTTGATTTCACCCTCTTCATTGGATAGTCCACGTTTGACGCACTCTACTTCCTAATCGCATCATTGTAGAGCACTCCCGATTCTTTATATCATAGATTGGACCTTTGACGATACTTTCTCAGAAAATTGAATGAATACTTCCATTATTTTGGTCTGTACTATTTTTTATATGAAGGCATGTTTTCTTTTAACTTAAATGCTCTCCTAATATTTGAAACATTTATCTTATCGAAAAATGGACAACACCAGTCGAGTTGTCGTATCAAAGATCCCTTATTCTTACGATTTCAGTATTTTTTGAGAGGAAAAATATTTTTCGTCAAATATGAAGGCATGTTTTCTTTTAACTTAAATGCTCTCCTAATATTTGAAACATTTATCTTATCGAAAAATGGACAACACCAGTCGAGTTGTCGTATCAAAGATCCCTTATTCTTACGATTTCAGTATTTTTTGAGAGGAAAAATATTTTTCGTCAAATATGGAAAATATTGCATTTTTCGCAATTCTCCAAAAATATATTTTTGGCCTATCATCCCCTCGAAACATGTTCGATTAGATGAAATTTCAACTAAAACCGATGGGTGACTTTGTTAATGCCCTAATTCTATCAATTTTTGAATAACTATGGATATTTTATTTTACCCTCTTCATTGGATACTCCACGTTTGACGCACTCTACTTCCGAATCGCATCATTGTAGAGCACTCCCGATTTTTTATATCATAGATTGGACCTCTGAAGATACTTTCTCAGAAAATTGAATGAATACTCCCATTATTTTGGTCTGTACTATTTTTTATATGGAGGCATGTTTTCTTTTAACTTAAATGCTCTCCTAATATTTGAAACATTTATGTTATCAAAAAATGGACAACACCAGTCGATTTGTCGTATCAAAGAACCCTTATTCTTACGATTTCCGTATTTTTTGAAAGGAAAAATATTTTTCGTCAAATATGTAGCTGGACTATAGTAAGGAAAATATTGCATTTTTCGCAATTCTCCAAAAATATATTTTTGGCCTATCATCCCCTCGAAACATGTTCGATTAGATGAAATTTCATCTAGAAACGATGGGTGACTTCGTTAAAGCCCTAATTCTATCAATTTTTGTATAACTATGGATATTTGATTTTATCCTCTTCATTGGATACTCCACGTTTGACGCACTCTACTTCCGAATTGCATCATTGTAGAGCACTCCCGATTTTTTATATCATAGACTGGACCTTTGACGATACTTTCTCAGAAAATTGAATGAATAATTTCATTTTTTTGGTCTGTACTATTTTCTATATGAAAGCATGTTTTCTTTTAACTTAAATGCTCTCCTAATATTTGAAACATTCATCTTATCGAAAAATGGACAACACCAGTCGATTTGTCGTATCAAAGAATCCTTCTCCTTATAATTTCAGTATTTTATGAGAGGACAAATATTTTTCGTCAAATATGTAGCTGGACTATTATAGTAAGGAAAATATTGCATTTTACGCAATTCTCCAAAAATATATTTTTGCCTATCATCATCTCGAAACATGTTCGATTAGATGAAATTTCATCTTAAATCGATAGATGACTTTGTTAATGCCCTAATTCTATCAATTCTGAATAACTATGGATATTTGATTTCACCCTCTTCATTGGATAGTCCACGTTTGACGCACTCTACTTCCTAATCGCATCATTGTAGAGCACTCCCGATTCTTTATATCATAGATTGGACCTTTGACGATACTTTCTCAGAAAATTGAATGAATACTTCCATTATTTTGGTCTGTACTATTTTTTATATGAAGGCATGTTTTCTTTTAACTTAAATGCTCTCCTAATATTTGAAACATTTATCTTATCGAAAAATGGACAACACCAGTCGAGTTGTCGTATCAAAGATCCCTTATTCTTACGATTTCAGTATTTTTTGAGAGGAAAAATATTTTTCGTCAAATATGAAGGCATGTTTTCTTTTAACTTAAATGCTCTCCTAATATTTGAAACATTTATTTTATCGAAAAATGGACAACATCAGTCGAGTTGTCGTATCAAAGATCCCTTATTCTTACGATTTCAGTATTTTTTGAGAGGAAGAATATCTTTCGTCAAATATGGTCCTTCTGAGTCGAACGAATCGAAGAAACAATCATTAAACATCTATAAAATAATCGAACAATTTACAAGTGTTAATCATATCTTCATTTCATTGTGCGGTGAGACGGCTAAGTTACGACTGTGAAACATCGAATAGAAGAGAGAAGCGTGCAGTTCAGCTGGTCCACTCTACGGTTCAAAGCAGGTACCTCTTTTGTTTCCTTTCACCAGACTGTTGAGTTGAGTATTAATATGCGATAAATAAAAACATTTGGTTTTTCATAAAGGTACTTTTTACATTGCTGTTTGTTTAGTTTTCAATAGAAATTATTTTTATAAAATGTCAGATTCCGGTGAAGATCAATACGAAAACGATAATTTAAAAACACTTATTAAAAAACGAGCTTCAGTTAAAGCCAAATTAACATACTTTGATAAATATTTAAAAGCGTTTGATGACTTGCAGGATACGAAAATAGAACGTTCAAAGAAAATCGAGCTTGATCAAAGAAAAAATAATGTAGAATTGTTGTTAAACCAATTTGATGTTATTCAGAACGAAATTGAATGCGATGCTGAAGAACCCGACGAACATTTCAGAGATCGGGATGAATTTGAAAATAGATTTTACGCGATTTTGGCCAAAGCAAAAACGTTATCCGAAAAATTCGAAAACAGAGATAATGACGAACGGTCTCATGTTAGTCATCGCCCATCCTGTTTGGGCTCATGTGACGGAGTAAAACTGCCGGAAATAAAGCTGCCCAAATTCGATGGTACTTACAATACGTGGATGGAATTCAGGGATATTTTTGAATCTTTGATCCATCAAAATTCACAAATCAATAACATTCAGAAATTTCATTACCTTCGGGCGTCGTTGATTGGTCAAGCACCTCTGGTAATTCAATCATTAGAATTCAATGCCGGCAATTATATTGTAGCCTGGAATACTCTATGCGATCGTTTTAATAATAAGCATTTACTTATTCAAAATCATTTGAAATCGATATTTACCATAGAAAACATCGGGAGTGCGTGTGCTTTCAAAATTCGAAATTTATATGAAAACTTATTTAAACATTTGAGTAGTCTAAAACAATTGGGTGAACCAACGGATTCCTGGGACACTTTATTAATTTTTATTATGAGCAATAAACTAGATTCAAGTACGGCCCATGAATGGGAAAAACAAAAAACTAAATACGATATCATAACTTTAGACATTTTTAAAGACTTTTTGAAAAAGCGTGCTAATATACTGGAAACAGTAGAAATGAAATCCGAACACATATACGATAAACAAAGCGATGCGGAAACAGAAATGCGTAAAAATTATAATAAACATGCAAATAACAAATCTCGTGGTTTTTTGAGTTGTACAGACGATAATAATGCGAAATCGGAGCAAATACGAGGCAAGTACAATTGTTCCAATTGTAAACAAAATCATAGTTTATTCTACTGTGCTGACTTTTTAAAATTAGGTATTAAAGAACGAATATCCAAAGCAAGGGACTTAAAATTATGCTCTAATTGCCTGAAACGGTATCACACACCTAGGGAGTGTAAATGGTCAGGGTGTAAAATATGCGGAGCCAAGCATAACACTATTTTACACGAGGCCACAAACACACCTGCTTCTACGTCACAAATCAGTACTTCTCAAGAAAGCAATTTTGCTTCTAACGTTCCAATTGTTTCTAATTGCACACTAGTTACATCTCGTCGTGCGATTTTATCGACAGTAAAGGTGAATGTACATAATATCTCAGAACAAAGGTATACTGTGGCACGGGCGTTATTGGACTGCGGTTCACAATCGAGTTTCATTTCAACAGATTTATGTAATAAATTAAATTTAGTAAAAACTAAATTTAAGCTAGCCGTTTCGGGAATAGGCGACAAAACGTCATTTTCAAATCATAAATGCGAAATTAGAATTCAGTCCATGGTTAATAATTATTCGATCAACTTGTCCTGTTTCGTTTTGGACAAAATTACTAATGATCTTCCAGAAAATCTAATCGATTTGCAGAATCTAAATATACCCACGGATATAAAATTAGCTGACCCCGATTTCTATATTCCCCAATCAATAGATATTTTAATAGGTGCGGATGCCTTTTGGCAAATACTAAGCGTAGGACGAATACATTTGGGCACGCCCAATCCTATATTACAAAACACGCGTTTTGGATGGGTTGTCGCCGGTTGTTTAGAGATACCTACTGGCAAAACAAGTTGTAATTTAAGCGTTGATTCCAATTCTTCAATTCAAACTCAATTGATGAAATTTTGGGAAGTCGAAGAAATCGAAATAAAAAATCCGTGGTCACTCGAAGAGCAAACATGTGAAAAGCATTTTTTGAGCAATTTAAAAATTAACGACGATGGCAGATACGTCGTGTCACTGCCCTTTAAACTACCGCCGGAGAAATTGGGAGAATCACGTGACATCGCAATAAAAGGATTTTTAGCTCTCGAGAGAAAACTAATGTCCAATAAACCTTTATACGGTATGTACGCGGATTTTTTGTCGACATACGAGCAATTAGGTCATATGACAGAAGTAAATGATACTAATAACGGATTACCTGAATACTATATGCCGCATCACGGCGTCATAAAGGAGTCGAGCACATCAACCAAATTGCGCGTCGTTTTTAATGCATCGGCACCAACATCTACGGGTTTGTCCTTGAACGACCTTCAAATGACAGGACCCACTATCCAACACGACCTGTTGTCAATTATATTACGTTTCCGAGTACGTGCTGTTGCACTTTCTAGCGATATTAAAATGATGTATCGACAGGTAATGATTAACCCCGAGCATAGGAAGCTACAAAAAATCATATGGCGGTCCGAATCCGAACGAAACTCTAAAAACATATGAACTAAACACGGTAACATACGGGACAACCGCGGCATCATTTTTAGCCATACGCTGCTTGCACGAAATCGCAAACGAATGCGAAGCTGAGTTTCCCGATGTTGCCAGAATTATTCGTGAGGACATGTATGTGGACGACTTACTAACGTGTGTGGATACTCCACAGGAAGCAGCATATATTTGTAAAACCATTTCAGAAATTTTATTAATACGCGGTTTTGATTTGAGAAAGTGGAAGTCGAACGATGAAAATATTATACGCGGATTATCTTGTGAGAATGCAAGTGAATCATTCGAATTTTCCATTAACAAAGATCACGAAATAGACAAGACATTGGGTCTTGCGTGGAAACATCAGACCGACGTCTTAACATATAAAATACAGCCGAAAACCGATATTTGTACGAACGCGATTACTAAACGACTGATACTTTCTAAAATAGCCACCGTCTTTGATCCGTTAGGCTTGGTGAGTCCATGTATAGTAATCGCGAAGGTACCTCTGCAAAAATTATGGGCCCAAAACATTGGATGGGACCAAAGGGTACCAGATGAAATTAGCAGAACGTGGAATAATTGGTATTCTCAACTACATGAATTAAATTCTCTAAACATCCCTCGTAGAATCGTGTGTGACAACCCGGTATATCTGAGTTTACATGGGTTTGCTGATGCCTCCGAGTCTAGTTATGGAGCCTGCGTTTATGTCATATCTAAAAATGCATCAGGAAGTCATACATCAAATCTCTTATGCGCCAAGTCGAAGGTTGCACCCGTAAAATCGTTAAGTACACCGCGATTAGAGTTGTGCGCTGCGCTAGTACTAGCCCAACTCATTGCTAAGGTCATAAAATCACTCAATATGACATTTGAGGACGTATTTTGTTGGACAGACTCGACAATTGTCTTGGGTTGGTTGCGAACACCCCCAAACACTTTAAAAACGTTAGTTGCCAATCGCGTGTCCGAAATTCAGATAGTGACAGAAACTTTCCATTGGAAACACGTACCTACACAGGAAAACCCAGCAGACATAGTCTCGCGCGGTCTAAGTCCATACCAGTTAAAAGCGTCCACATTGTGGTTTCACGGCCCTGTTTGGTTGACAGCAGACAGGAGCGAGTGGCCACAAACCCCAATTTATAAAGCGGATGTGTTAGAATGTGAAAAAACTTGTTTAGTATCTATATCTACACGTAATCGTTTCTCTTTCGAAAATTTCTCTAACTTTAATAAAACGAAACGAATTTTTGCGTATGTCCTGAGATTTCTCAAAAACTATAAACTCAAGCCGGAAGCTCGTCAACTGTCTTATTTAACTGTTGATGAACTCACAGAAGGCTTCAATGTCATAATAAGAATCGTCCAACAAGAGTCATTTCCCGATGACTATACGGCCCTTCAAAATAAACGACAATTACATTCTAGCAGCAACATATTAACTCTACATCCATTCATGGATAATCAAGGAATTTTAAGAGTCGGTGGACGTCTGACTAATTCCGATTATCCTTACGCAAAGAAACACCCCATTTTGATGTCGCCCCAGCACCACATAACAAAGATCATTTTTCAGCAGCAGCACGAAAAATTACTGCATGCGGGGCCTCAAATGCTTTTATCTAGTTTAAGGGACACATTTTGGCCAATCTCCGGCCGCAATTTATCTAGAATAACGGTACAAAAATGCGTAAGGTGTGCCAGATTTTGTGCGCAGTCGTTTCAACCAATTATGGGTAACTTACCAGAGGGTCGCGTTCGACCATCAACTCCATTCAGCATAGTAGGAGTAGACTACGCTGGTCCATTCACGGTGAAGGACAAACGCGGTCGTGGTTGTAAGCCCATTAAATGTTGGACTGCTTTATTTGTTTGTTTTAGTACACGTGCCATTCATTTAGAGGTGTGTTATCCTTAAGCTCTGACGATTTTCTGCAAGCCTTCAATCGTTTTATAAGTCGTCGCGGGAAACCAAGTGAAGTGTTCTCGGACAACAGAACGAATTTCGTTAGGGCTAATAGAGAATTAAAAGAATTTGGTACCTTTTTGCAAAATAATCAAGCTATTATCGGTAGTTCAGTAGCAAATCAAGGTATAAAGTGGCACTTCATACCGACAAATTCACCTCATTTTGGAGGTATTTGGGAAGCAGGAGTGAAAAGCTTAAAATATCATCTGAAACGTATTTTGGGTAACAATATAATTTTCCTTTTTGATTTTCAAACTTTACTAATCCGCATTGAAGCTATACTCAACTCGCGTCCCATCACTCCTTTAAGCTCGAGTCCCGATGATCTAACCTGTCTTTCTCCGTCTCACTTCCTCATTGGCAAGTCAATTACATCAGCACCCGAACCGTCATGCATCGACATTCCAGACAACCGTTTAAATAATTATCAGATGTTAAGCAAACTATACGAACATTTCTGGCGTCGTTGGAATAGAGAATATATAACCGAATTACAACAACATTGTAAATGGAAAACAACTAAAGGAAATTTGACCATAGGACAGCTAGTGTTAGTAAAAGACGACAATCTGCCACCTACCAAATGGCGTTTAGGAAGAGTCGTCGAATTTACTCGTGGAAGAGACAATATCCCCCGTGTAGCGTTGGTTCAAACGTCAGATGGAATTTTATCCAGAGCTGTGCATAGGCTTTGCGTATTACCAGTTGCCAGTCCAGACTGCCAAGGCCGGGAGCATGTTGCGGCCCAATCCGACCCTGTATACCCAGCATTGGTGGGAAGTTCGCCTCCCGCAATTTGAAGAGAGAGAGTCAACAGCCGTCATGCGAAGAGTACGCAAATTTAAAATAAATTCATGTTGTATTGTTTATTAAGTATTAATCAATGTAAATAAAGTTATCAAACGAAAAACGGTATTATTCACACGAAAACATTTATCTTATCAAAAAATGGACAACACCAGTCGATTTGTCGTATCAAAGAACACTTGTTCTTATAATTTCAGTATTTTTTGAAAGGAAAAATATTTTTCGTCAAATATGTAGCTGGACTATAGTAAGGAAAATATTGCAGTTTTCGCAATTCTCCAAAAATATATTTTTGACCTATCATCATCTCGAAACATGTTCGATTAGATGAAATTTGAAACATTCACCTTATCAAAAACTGGACAACACCAGTCGATTTGTCGTATCAAAGAACCCTTGTTCTTATAATTTCAGTATTTTTTGAGAGGAAAAATATTTTTCGTCAAATATGTAGCTGGACTATAGTAAGGAAAATATTGCATTTTTCGCAATTCTCCAAAAATATATTTCTGGCCTATCATCCCCTCGAAACATGTTCGATTAGATGAAATTCCATCTTAAATCGATAGGTGACTTTGTTAATGCCCTAATTCTATCAATTTTTGAATAACTATGGATATTTGATTTTACCCTCTTCATTGGATACTCCACGTTTGACGCACTCTACTTCCGAATCGCATCATTTTAGAGCACTCCCGATTTTTTATATCATAGATTGGACCTCTGAAGATACTTTCTCAGAAAATTGAATGAATACTCCCATTATTTTGGTCTGTACTATTTTTTATATGGAGGCATGTTTTCTTTTAACTTAAATGCTCTCCTAATATTTGAAACATTTATCTTATCAAAAAATGGACAACACCAGTCGATTTGTCGTATCAAAGAACCCTTGTTCTTATAATTTCAGTATTTTTTGAAAGGAAAAATATTTTTCGTCAAATATGTAGCTGGACTATAGTAAGGGAAATATTGCATTTTTCGCAATTCTCCAAAAATATATTTTTGACCTATCATCCCCTCGATACATGTTCGATTAGATGAAATTTCATCTAAAATCGATGGGTGACTTTGTTAATGCCCTAATTCTATCAATTTTTGAATAACTATGGATATTTGATTTTACCCTTTTCATTGGATACTCCAAGTTTGACGCACTCTACTTCCGAATCGCATCATTGCAGGGCACTCCCGATTTTTTATATCATAGATTGGACCTTTGGCGATACTTTATCAGAAAATTGGATGAATACTTCCATTATTTTGGTCTGTACTATTTTTTATATGAAGGCATGTTTTCATTAATTTAAATGCTCTCCTAATATTTGAAACATCTATCTTATCGAAAAATGGACAACACCAGTCGATTTGTCGTATCAAAGAACCCTTATTCTTATAATTTCAGTATTTTTTGAGAGGAAAATATTTTTCGTCAAATATGTAGCTGGACTATAGTAAGGAAAATATTGCATTTTTCGCAATTCTACAAAAATATATTTTTGGCCTATCATCCCCTCGAAACATGTTCGATTAGATGAAATTTCATCTAGAAACGATGGGTGACTTTGTTAATGCCCTAATTCTATCAATTTTTGTATAACTATGGATATTTGATTTTACCCTCTTCATTGGATACTCCACGTTTGACGCACTCTACTTCCGAATCGCATCATTGTAGAGCACTCCCGATTATTTATATCATAGATTGGACCTTTGACGATACTTTCTCAGAAAATTGAATGAATACTACCATTATTTTGGTCTGTACTATTTTCTATATGAAGCCATGTTTTCTTTTAACTTAAATGCTCTCCTAATATTTGAAACATTTATCTTATCGAAAAATGGACAACACCAGTCGATTTGTCGTATCAAAGAATCCTTATTCTTATAATTTCAGTATTTTTTGAGAGGAAAATATTTTTCGTCAAATATGTAGCTGGACTATAGTAAGGAAAATATTGCATTTTTCGCAATTCTACAAAAATATATTTTTGGCCTATCATCTCCTCGAAACATGTTCGATTAGATGAAATTTCAGTCGATTTGTCGTATCAAAGAACCCTTATTCTTATGATTTCAGTATTTTTTGAGAGGAAAAATATTTTTCGTCAAATATGTAGCTGGACTATAGTAAGGAAAATATTGCATTTTTCGCAATTCTCCAAAAATATATTTTTGGCCTATCATCCCCTCGAAACATGTTCGATTAGATGAAATTCCATCTAGAAACAATGGGTGACTTTGTTAATGCCCTAATTCTATCAATTTTTGTATAACTATGGATATTTGATTTTACCCTCTTCATTGGATACCCCACGTTTGACGCACTCTACTTCCGAATCGCATCATTGTAGAGCACTCCCGATTTTTTATATCATAGATTGGACCTTTGATGATACTTTCTCAGAAAATTGAATGAATACTTCCATTATTTTGGTCTGTACTATTTTCTATATGAAGGCATGTTTTCTTTTAACTTAAATGCTCTCCTAATATTTGAAACTTTCATCTTATCGAAAAATGGACAACACCAGTCGATTTGTCGTATCAAAGAATCCTTATTCTTATAATTTCAGTATTTTTTGAGAGGAAAATATTTTTCGTCAAATATGTAGCTGGACTATAGTAAGGAAAATATTGCATTTTTCGCAATTCTCCAAAAATATATTTTTGGCCTACCATCATCTCGAAACATGTTCGATTAGATAAAATTTCATCTAAAATCGATGGGTGACTTTGTTAATGCCCTAATTCTATCAATTTTTGTATAACTTTGGATAATTGATATTACCCTCTCCATTGGATACTCCACGTTTGACGCACTCTACTTCCGAATCGCATCATTGTAGAGCACTCCCGTTTCTTTATATCATAGATTGGACCTTTGACGATACTTTCTCAGAAAATTGAATGAATACTTCCATTATTTTGGTCTGTACTATTTTTTATATGAAGGCATGTTTTCTTTTAACTTAAATGCTTTTTCGTCAAATATGTAGCTGTAAGGAAAATATTGCATTTTACGCAATTCTCCAAAAATATATTTTTGGCCTATCATCATCTCGAAACATGTTCGATTAGATGAAATTTCATCTTAAATCGATAGGTGACTTTGTTAATGCCCTAATTCTATCAATTCTGAATAACTATGGATATTTGATTTTACCCTCTTCATTGGATACTCCAAGCTTGAGGCACTCTACTTTCGAGCGGAAGATAGGCCAAAAATGTATTTTTGGAGAATTGCGAATAATGCAATATTTTCCATACTATAGTTCAGGTACATATTTGTCGAAAAATATTTTTTCTCTCAGAAAATACTGAAATTATGAGGAATGGGGTTCTCTGGTACGACAAATTGACTGGTGATGTCCATTTGTCGATGGGATAAATGATTCAAATTTTATGGGAGGATTTAAATTGAAAGAAAAGATGCCTTCATATAAAAAATCACACCGACCACAATAAATAGTTCATTCGTGTAATTTTTTAGTAAAGTACTGACAAAGGTTCAATCTATGATGGGAAGAATCAGGAGAGCACTAAAGCGATGCGATTTAGAGAGAGAGTGCGTCAAACTAATGTATGGATTGAAAAGTAAATTAATTTTCGAAAATATCATTGAACTATTTTTTAAATTATGGCGGGAGCGCGATGTTTACTGATTAAATACGTTTTTGAGGTAGTAGACGTTAATCTACAGCTGTCTGAATAGCAGAATATCATTAAGCAAACTCCTATCAATCTTTTGACACCTATATCAAGCTGAGCAAACAGCTGAGAATTGAAAAAAAAATTAGTTTTCAAAAATATCATTGAAATATTTTTAAAATTATGGCGGGAGCGCGATTTTTAAAGATTAAATACGTTTTTGGGGTAGTAGACGTTAATCTACAGCTCTCTGAATACTAGAATATTATCAAGCAAACATCTATAAATCTTTTGACACCAACATCAAGCTGAACAAATAGCTGCGAATTGAAAAAAAATTAGTTTTCAAAAATATCATTGAAATATATTTAAAATTATGTGGTTCTTTGGTACGACAAATCGACTGGAGTTGTCCATTTGACGATGAGATTAATGTTTCAAATTTTAGCAGAGGATGTCAATTGAAAGAAAAGATGCCTCCACATAAAAAATCACACAGACCAAAATAATAAGATCATACGTTTAATTTTTTAGTAAAGTACTGACTTATGAAGAAAAGAATCAGGAGTGCACTACAACGATGCTATTTAGAAGTAGAGTGCTTCAAACTTAGAGTATGGAATGAAGAGGGGTGATATCAAATATCCATAATTACTGAAAAATGAATAGAGTTAGGACATTAACAAAGTCACACATAGATTTGAGACGAAATTTCATCTAATCGAGCATATTTCGAGCGGAAGATAGGCCAAAAATGTATTTTTGGAGAATTGCGAATAATGCAATATTTTCCATATTTTTTCTCTCAGAAAATACTGAAATTATGAGGAATGGGGTTCTTTTGTACGACAAATCGACTGGTATTGTCCATTGGTCGATGAGATGAATGATTCAAATTTTATGGGAGGATTTGAACCGGAAGAAGAAATGCCTTCATATAAAAAATCCCACCGACCAAAATTACAAGATCATTCGTTTAATTTTCCAGTAAAGTACTGACTTATGAACGGAAAAATCAGGAGTGCATTACAACGATGCGATCTAGAAGTAGAGTGCGTCAAACTTGGAGAATAGAATGAAGAGGGATGAAATCAATGATCAATAATTACTGAAAAATCAATGGAGTTAGGAAATTAACAAAGTCACTCATCGATTGAGACGAAATTTCATCTATTAGAGCACCTTTCGAGAGGGAGAGAGGCCAAAAATGCATTTTTGAAGAATTGCGTAAAATGCAATATTTTCCATACTAGGTACATATTTGTCGACAAATATTTTTTCTCTCAGAAAATACTGAAATTATGAGGAATGGGGTTCTTTGGTACGACAAATCGCCTGATGATGTCCATTTGTCGATGAGATGAATGATTCAAATTTTATGGGAGGATTTAAATTGAAAGAAAAGATGCCTTCATATAAAAAAGCACACCGACCAAAATAATGAGTTCATTCGTGTAACTTTTTAGTAAGGTACTGACAAAGGTTCAATCTATGATGGGAAGAATCAGGAGAGCACTAGAACGATGCGATTTAGAAGTAGAGTGCGTCAAACTTAGAGTATGGAATGGAGAGGGGTGATATCAAATATCCATAATTACTGAGAAATTAATAGAGTTAGGACAATAACAAAGTCACCCATCGATTTAAGACGAAATTTCATCTAATCGAGCATGTTTCGAACGGAAGATAGGCCAAAAATGTATTTTTGGAGAATTGCGAATAATGCAGTATTTTCCATACTATAGTTCAGGTACATATTTGACGAAAAATATTTTTTCTCTCAGAAAATACTGAGATTATGAGGAATGGGGTTCTTTGGTACGACAAATCGCCTAATGATGTCCATTTGTCGATGAGATGAATGATTCACATTTTATGGGAGGATTTAAATTGAAAGAAAAGATGCCTTCATATAAAAAATCACACCGACCAAAATAATAAGTTCATTCGTGTAATTTTTTAGTAAAGTTTTGACAAAGGTTCAATCTATGATGGACAGAATCAGGGAAGCACTCAAGCGATGCGATTTAGCAGGAGAGTGCGTCAAACTTATGAATAGATTAAAAATAAATTCATTTTCGAAAATATCATTGAATTATTTATTAAATTATGGCGGGAGCGCAATTTTCACTGATTAAATACGTTTTTGAGGTAGTAGACGTTAATCTACAGCTGTCTGAATACTAGAATATTATCAAGCAAACTTCTATGAAACTTTTGACACCAATATCAAACTGAACAAACAGCTGAGAATTGAAAAAAAAATTAGTTTTCAAAAATATTATTGAAATATTTTTAAAATTATGGTGGTAGCGCTATTTTTACTGATTAAATACGTTTTTGAGGTAGTAGGCGATAATCTTCAGCTGTCTGAATAGCAGAATATCATCAACGAAACTCTAATCCTTCTCTCAACATTAATATCAAGCTGAAAAAACAGCTAGAATTGAAAAAAAAAATTAGTTTTCAAAAATGTCATTGAAATATATTTAAAATTATGTGGTTCTTGGGTACGACAAATCGACTGGTGTTGTCCATTTGACGAAGAGATGGATGTTTCAAATTTTAGCAGAGGATGTAAATTGAAAGAAAATGTGCCTCCACATAAAAAATCACACAGACCAAAATAATAAGATCATACGATTAATTTTATAGTAAAGTACTGACAAAGGTTCAATTTATGATGGAAAGAATCAGGAGAGCACTAAAGCGATGCGATTTAGGAAGAGAGTGCGTCATACTTATGTATGGATTGAAAAATAAATTCATTTTCGAAAATATCATTGAATTATTTTTTAAATTATGACGGGAGCGCGATTTTTACTAATTAAATACGTTTTTGAGGTAGTAGACGTTAATCTACAGCTGTCTGAATAGCAGAATATCGTCGAGAAAACTCCTATCAATCTTTTGACACCAATATCAACCTGAGAAAACAGCTGAGAATTGAAAAAAAAAATAGTTTTCAAAAATATCATTGAAATATTTTTTAAATTATGGCGGGAGCGCGATTTTTTACTGATTAAATACGTTTTTGAGGTAGTAGACGTTAATCTACAGCTGTCTGAATAGCAGAATATCGTCGAGCAAACTCCTATCAATCTTTTGACACCAATGTCAAGCTGAGAAAACAGCTGAGAATTGAAAAATAAATTCATTTTCGGAAATATCATTGAATTATTTTTTAAATTATGGCGGGAGCGAGATTTTTTCTGATTAACTACGTTTTTGAGGTAGTAGACGTTAATCTACAGCTGTCTGAATAGCAGAATATCATCGAGCAAACTCCTATCAATCTTTTGACACCAATATTAGGCTGAGAAAACAGCTGAGAATTGAAAAAAAAATTAGTTTTCAAAAATATCATTGAAATATTTTTAAAATTATGGCGGGAGCGCGTTTTTTACTGATTAAATACGTTTTTGAGGTAGTAGACGTTAATCTACAGCTGTCTGAATAGCAGAATATCATCGAGCAAACTCCTATCAATCTTTTGACACCAATATCAAGCTGAGAAAACAGCTGAGAATTGAAAAATAAATTCATTTTCGAAAATATCATTGAATTATTTTTAAAATTATGGTGGTAGCGCGATTTTTACTCATTAAATACGTTTTTGAGGTAGTAGGCGATAATCTGCAGCTGTCTGAATAGCAGAATATCATCAAAGAAACTCTAATCCTTCTCTTAACACCAATATCAAGCTGAAAAAACAGCTAGAATTGAAAAGAAAAATTAGTTTTCAAAAATATCATTGAAATATATTCAAAATTATGTGGTTCTTTGGTACGACAAATCGACTGGTGTTGTCCATTCGACGATGAGATGAATGTTTCAAATTTTAGCAGAAGATCCAAATTGAAAGAAAAGATGCCTCCCATAAAAAATCACACAGACCAAAATAATAAGATCATACGTTTAATTTTTTAGTAAAGTACTGTCTACGGTTCAATCTATAATGGGAAGAATCAGGAGAGCACTAAAACGATGCGATTTAGAAGTAGAGTGCGTCAAACTTAGAGTATGGAATGAAGAGGAGTGATATCAAATATCCATAGTTACTGAGAAATTATTAGAGTTAGGACATTAACAAAGTCACCCATCGATTTGAGACGAAATTTCATCTAATCGAGCATGTTTCGAGCGGAAGATAGGCCAAAAATGTATTTTTGGAGAATTGCGAATAATGCAATATTTTCCAGGTACATATTTGTCGAAAAATATTTTTTCTCTCAGAAAATACTGAAATTATGAGGAATGGGGTTCTTTGGTACGACAAATCGACTGGTATTGTTCATTGGTCGATGAGATAAATGATTCAAATTTTATGGGAGGATTTAAACCGGAAGAAGAAATGCCTTCATATAAAAAATCCCACCGACCAAAAAAATAAGATCATTCGTTTAATTTTTCAGTAAAGTACTGACTTATGAAGGAAAAAATCAGGAGTGCATTACAACGATGCGATTTAGAAGAAGAGTGCGTCAAACTTAGAGAATGGAATGAAGAGGGATGAAATCAATGATCAATAATTACTGAAAAATCAATGGAGTTAGGAAATTAACAAAGTCACTCATCGATTGAGACGAAATTTCATCTATTAGAGCATCTTTCGAGAGGGAGATAGGCCAAAAATGCATTTTTGAAGAATTGCGAATAATGCAATATTTTCTATACGAAAAATATTTTTTCCCTCAGAAAATACTGAAATTATGAGGAATGGGGTTCTTTGGTACGACAAAGCGCCTAATGATGTCCATTTGTCGATGAGATGATTGATTCACATTTTATGGGAGGATTTAAATTGAAAGAAAAGGTGCCTTCATATAAAAATTCACACCGACCACAATAATAAGTTCATTCGTGTAATTTTTTAGTAAAGTACTGACAAAGGTTCAATCTATGATGGAAAGAATCAGGAGAGCACTGAAGCGATGCGATTTAGAAAGAGAGTTCGTCATACTTATGTATGGATTGAAAAATAATTCATTTTCGAAAATATCATTGAATTATTTTTTAAATTATGGCGGGAGCGCGATTTTTACTGATTAAATACGTTTTTGAGGTAGTAGATGTTAATCTACAGCTGTCTGAATAGCAGAATATCATCGAGCAAACTCCTATCAATCTCAAGACACCAATATCAAGCTGAGGAAACAGCTGAGAATTGAAAAAAAAATAGTTTTCAAAAATATCATTGAAATATTTTTGAGATTATGGCGGGAGCGCGATTTTTACTGATTTTATACGTTTTTGGGGTAGTAGACGTTAATCTACAGCTCTCTGAATACTAGAATATTATCAAGCAAACTTCTATAAATCTTTTCACACCAATATCAAACTGAGCAAACAGCTGAGAATTGAAAAAAAAAATTAGTTTTCAAAAATATCATTGAAATATATTTAAAATTATGTGGTTCTTTCGTACGACAAATCGACTGGTGTTGTTCATTTGACGATGAGATGAATGTTTCAAATTTTAGCAGAGGATGTAAATTGAAAAAAAAGATGCCTCCACATGAAAAATCACACAGACCAAAATATTAAGATCATACGTTTAATTTTTTAGTAAAGTACTGACTTATGAAGAAAAGAATCAGGAGTGCACTACAACGATGCTATTAAGAAGTAGAGTGCTTCAAACTTAGAGTATGGAATGAAGAGGGGTGATATCAAATATCCATAACTACTGAAAAATGAATAGAGTTAGGACATTAACAAAGTCACCCATCGATTTGAGACGAAATTTCATCTAATCGAGCATGTTTCGAGCGGAAGATAGGCCAAAAATGTATTTTTGGAGAATTGCGAATAATGCAATATTTTCCATACTATAGTTCAAGTACATATTTGTCGAAAAATATTTTTTCTCTCAGAAAATACTGATATTATGAGGAATGGGGTTCTTTGGTACGACAAATCGACTGGTGTTGTCCATTCGTCGATGAGATGAATGATTCAAATTTTATGGGAGGATTTAATCCGGAAGAAAAAATGCCTTCATATAAAAAATCCCACCGACCGAAATAATAAGATCATTCGTTTAATTTTTCAGTAAAGTACTGACTTATGAAGAAAAGAATCAGGAGTGCATTACAACGATGCGATTTAGAAGTAGATCGCGTCAAACTTAGAGTATGGAATGAAGAGGGATGAAATCAATTATCAATAATTACTGAAAAATTAATGGAGTTAGGAAATTAACAAAGTCACTCATCGATTGAGACGAAATTTCATCTATTCGAGCATGTTTCGAGCGGAAGATAGGCCAAAAATGCATTTTTGAAGAATTGCGATAAATGCAATATTTATAGTTCAGGTACATATTTGTCGAAAAATATTTTTTCTCTCAGAAAATACTTAAATTATGAGGAATGGGGTTCTTTGGTTCGACAAATAGACTGGTGTAAATTGAAAGAAAAGATACCTCCACATAAAAAATCACACAAACCAAAATAATAAGATCATACGTTGAATTTTTTAGTATACTACTGACTTATGAAGAAAAGAGTCAGGAGTGCACTACAACGATGCTATTAAGAAGTAGAGTGCTTCAAACTTAGGGTATGGAATGAAGACGGGTGATATCAAATATCCATAATTACTGAAAAATGAATAGAGTTAGGACATTAACAAAGTCACCCATCGATTTGAGACGAAATTTCATCTAATCGTTCATGTTTCTAGCGGAAGATAGGCCAAAAATGTATTTTTGGAGAATTGTGAATAATGCAATATTTTCGATACTATAATAGTTCAGGTACATATTCGTCGAAAAATATCAGGAGTGCACTTCACTGATGCGATTCAGAAGTAGAGTGCGTCAATCTTGGAGTATCCAATGAAGAGGGCAAATTCAAGTATCGATAGTAATTCAAAAATTGATAGAGTTATGGCAATAACAAAGTCACCCATCGATTTTAGATGAATTTTCATCTAATTGCACATGTTTCGAGAGGATGATACGCCAAAAATATATTTTTGGAGAATTGCGAAAAATGCAATATTTTCCTTACTATTATAGTCCAGCTACATATTTGACGAAAAATATTTTTCCTGTCAAAAAATACTGAAATTATGAGAATAGGGGTTCTATGATACGACAAATCGATTGGTGTTGTCCATTTTGGATGAGATAATTGTTTCGAATATAAGGAGAGCATTTAAAATAAAAGGAAACATGCCTTCATATAAAAAATCGTACAGGCCAAAATAATGGAAATATTCATACAATTTTCTGAGAAAATATCGTCAAAGGTCTAATATTTGATGAAAAATCAGGTTTGCACTACAATGATGCGATTCAGAAGTAGAGTGCGTCAATCTTGGAGTATCCAATGAAGAGGGTGAAATCAAGTATCGATAGTTATTCAAAAATTGATAGAGTTATGGCATTAACAAAGTCGCACATCGATTTTTATGTGGCTTCATCTAATCGGACATGTATCGAGATGATGATAGGCCAAAAATATATTTTTGGAGAATTGCGAAAAATGCAATATTTGCCTTACAATAGTCCAGCTACATATTTGACGGAAAATTTTACCCTCTCAAAAAATACTGACATTATGAGAATAGGGGTTCTTTGATATGACATATCGACTGATGTTGTCCATTTTTGGATGAGATAATTGTTTCAAAAATAAAGAGAGCATTTAAGGTAAAAGAAAACAAGCATTCATATAAAAAATCGTACAGGCCACAATGATGGAAATATTCATTCAATTTTCTGAGAAAGTATCGTCAAAGGTCTAATCTTTGATAAAAAATCAGGAGTGCACTACAATGATGCGATTCAGAAGTAGAGTTCGTCAAACTTGGAGTATCCCATGAAGAGGGTAAAATCAAGTATCGATAGTTATTCAAAAAATTGATAGAGTTATGGCATTAACAAAGTCGCCCATCGAATTTAGATGAGATTTCATCTAATCGGACATCTTTCGAGAGGATGATAGGCCAAAAATATATTTTTGGAGAATTGCGAAAAATGCGATATTTTCCTTACTATAGTCCAGCTACATATTTGACGAAAAATATTTTTTCTCTCAGAAAATACTGAAATTATGAGGAATGGGGTTGTTTGGTACGACAAATAGACTGGTGTTGTCCATTTGTCGATGAGATGAATGTTTCAAATTTTAGCAGAAGATCTAAATTGAAAGAAAAGATGGCCTCATATAAAAAATCGCGCTGACCAAAATAATGAGATCATTCATTTAATTTTCTAGTAAAGTACAGACATAGGTTAAACCTACGAAGAAAAAAATCAGGAGGGCACCACAACGATGCAATTCAGAAGTAGAGTGCGTCAAACTATATTAAATAATGAATACGAAAGGCTGATTTGGACCATGAACAAAATAATTAACTTAGATAATCATAATTAAATAGAGAGATTCATCTCATTTCATAATAAATAATGCAATTACTTGTATCTACATCCATTAATTATATTTAAATTATTATTAACTCGTATCGCCATCTATTGCAGCGAAGCCAGACTAACATAGGTTAAAGTATACCTATGTAACGAACGAATACAACAAGCTGATTTGGACCATGAACAAAAGAATTAACAAAGATAATTATAATTGAATACGAAGGTTTATTTTATTTCTCAAGAAATATTGCATTTACTTGCATCTACACAATCTAATTATTGTAGGGTCCAGGAAATTGCCACTCCGGTTTTATAACACAAACACCATGGATGACTTGTTCTATCATTTATTCCCTTACTACAAAAATTACTACAAGCGTGTTCTACATATGTGTATAATTCACTTATTCTCCAGCTACACTACCTCGATCAGAGAGCCTTAAGAGGGAGAGGTTGACAAAAAAGGATAGGTATATAATATCCCCACACACTCCCCCCCTAGTGCTAGCGATACAAGAGATACATGGTTGAAATATATATAACATTTGCATTTGGAATCATTTATAACTAGGTTACATTATACAATTGTGGTAACTTTAAAAATAGGTACAACACCAACAACACATAGAACAGAAAATAAACATATTGTTATTAATTATGTAGACAACTTTTTACTATACCAATAAACAAAACAAATGAGCATGGCATTATAGTAACCATTGAGGAAATATTCCTATTTTGTGTTGGGGGCAAAAGTGACCTTTTTATTTTTGCGGGAATAAGTTTTTACCACCGGCTGATTGGTTAGTGTGTAGGTATCAGTACTTTCGGCGTCGTCAGGTATGGAGAACGCAGGTTTTAATAATTCTACAGTAACCGCTTTTACTTTACCGTCCACCTCAATTTCAAATACACGATCAGATACCCGACGGACTACTTTGTACGGGCCGGAGTAAGGACGTTCTAGCCCTTTTCTACAAACGTTTCGCAAAAATACGTGTGAACAGTCATGTAATTCTTTAAAGTAGAATATTTTATTTTTATTTTTATGCGCAGTGGGAACTGGTCGGACTTGACGCATATATTCCCTGAATTCTTCAATAAAAAAATTAGGATCAGGCGTGATGTCTTCTGGAAGGAAGAATTCACCTGGAAGTCGTAAGGTGGTTCCAAACAAAAATTCAGCTGGGGAAGCAACGGTGTCGGATCGAACATGGGGGCTCGTAAACTTAATAATACGGTGGATAAAGTGCTTACCCATCTATCTCCAGCATGGCACATTATAGCAGCTTTAAAAACGCGGTGCCAGCGCTCAATTAAGCCGTTTGACTGGGGGTGATACGGGGTGCTGCGAATTCGTTGCGTACCGATCAGATTTAATAGGGCTTGAAACAATCGCGATTCGAATTGTGTACCTTGATCTGTCGTTATGCATTTGGGCGATCCGTATCTAGAAATCCACGTGTCGAGAAAAGTCCGAGCAATTGTTTGTGCCGACATATCTTTGATTGGCGTAAATTCCACCCATCTGGAAAATATATTGATCATAGTTAGACAGTACATATAGCCTTCCTGTTGAGGCGATGGGCAAACGATGTCTATGTGTACTTGGTCAAAGCGACCGTCTGGGGCAACAAATTGGTCCGGTAAAATTTTTACATGCCTAGTTGTCTTTGACGCCTGGCAATTCGTACACGCTTTACACCATGTTCTGGTGTCACGTTGCATGTTTGGCCAGATATATCTCTGGCGAATGAGGCGATCGGTGACTTTGGCACTTGGATGAGCTGGGTGATGAACCATGCGGAAAACCCTCTCACGAAGAGATTTAGGCACATATGGTCGAATTGTTTCACCCGAAATTTCGCACTCTAACGCAACATTTTCAGGTCCCCATTGAATTTTTCTAAGTTTTAGCGGATGATCATGAGAAGTTTTGATATCGTTCAGTTGTTCATCAGCCGCTTGATGCTTAGCGAGTTCGTTTAAGTCAAATTCTAGCGGAAGTCGAAGAGCGTCAATTCGGGAAAGCGCGTAGGCCACGACATTTTCTGACCCGGACAAATAGACAAATTCCGTGGTAAATTCAGCAATAAAAGATAGCTGTCGAAGTTTCCGAGGGGATGCTTTGTCACTACGCTGTTTAAATGCGAATGTCAACGGTTTATGATCCGTGTAAACCTTAAATTCGCGACCTTCCAAGAAATGTCTAAAATATTTTATCGCTGTGTATACAGCTGTGAGTTCTCAATCATAAGCACTATATTTAACCTGAGCGGGCGAGAATTTTTGAGAAAAAAAAGCTAATGGTTCCCAGTGGTTACCAGACGATTGTTCTAGAGCTGCTCCCATACAAAGATCTGATACGTCGGTCACGACCCTGATCTCCGCATCTATGCGAGGGTGGACCAGTACGGTCGCGTTCGCCAAATTGCATTTTACTGTTTCAAACGCTTGGACGACCTCGGGAGTCCACGCTATTTCTTGTTTGTCATTTTTGACGGCACCTGCTAAGTACGCGTTAAGTGGCGCGAGAGTCGCGGCGGCATTGGGTAGGCATCGACGATAAAAATTCAACATACCAAGAAAACGGCGTAAGGACGCGACTGTTTTTGGTCTCTCGAACTTACATATTGCCTCTACTTTCTCAGATGTGGGACGAATGCCTTTTGAATTAATTACGTAACCCAAAAACACTAATTCGGGCAAGCCAAAAACACATTTATCTACATTTAAACGGAGGTGGAACTCTTTAAGTCTTTGGAATACCACACTTAAATGTTGTGAATGTTCATCGGGCGACGATGAAGCCACTAATATGTCGTCAATGTAAATAAATACATAATCTAAATCGCCTAAAGCTTGTTTGATGTATCGCTGAAACGACTGGCTAGCATTTCGCAGCCCGAATGTCATAAACAAATATTCGAACAATCCGAACGGAGTTATAATCGCGGTTTTTTCAATGTCTTCCGGCGCCATCGGAATCTGATGATATGCCTCTTGTAAATCTAGAGACGAAAATACCGTTTTACCGCTCAAATTTAAGGAGCAATCGTGTAAATGCGGGGTTGGATACCTATCAGGAATGGTGATAGCGTTAAGCCGACGATAAACATAAACGCCACATACCATCTTTTTTCTTGACCAATTGTGCGGGGCTATCCCATGGGCTGCTAGACGGGCGACAAATACCCGCCTCCATAAGTGCTTTCATTTCCTGTTTAGCAGCTTTTAATTTTTCCGGTGTGAGCCTACGAGGGCGCTCGGCAATTGGAGGACCTTTAGTTATAATGTGGTGAAATACATTTCGGTTCTCCGGAGGCGCCAACGAGCTTGTACCTGTAATTTCGGGAAATATTGCTAACACATTTGAGACTGAAATATTCGGATTAAAACAATGAATTGAATGTGTCAATGCAGAGCTATAATTTCCGAGCGAAAAACTGCCGGTTGTCGAATCAATGAGCCGGCGCTTTTTTAGGTCAACAATCAACCCGTAGTGGTTTAAAAGATCTGCTCCAATAATGGCGTGAGGCACGGCCGCGATGCAGAAATTCCACTTAATAGGTCTACGCAGTCCCAAATCTAATTCCCGGTGTGATTCACCATAGGTGTCTATGCGAGTATCGTTAGCAGCGAATAGTTTAAGGTTAGCGGGGGCGAGTTTAATTTTAGAATCAGCAGGAACTACTGAAATGTCAGCACCACTGTCTATTATGAAATATTGACCGGTTTTCCTGTCACGAATATGGAGACGATGAGACGTATAGGCACCCTCAGCCACTGTGTCCGCGCGGGGAGGCGCCTTTAGTTTCTTTCTTTCCAGTTTGCGTACTCGGCGCACCAACTTCGGCACGACGTTGGCTTATCTGGGTATTTTTGGTGCGCATAGCACACTTTAGGTTTTTCTTTTTCCTTCGTTTTACTTCGCGCGCGAGAATTACTTCTACTGCGAGAACGCGATTTTCCCTCTAGCGCGTTTACCTTAACAGTAAGTTCCTTGCCACACTCAATAAGTGACTGAATTTGCGCCTGTGAGGCGGAGAGTTCAGCAGAAACGGAACTCATTTGAGGGGTGCTATAGGAGGCACTAGAAATATCTGCCAGTTGGTCTGCTAACTCAGCCATGGCGTCTAAAGTTGTTGAATTTGATATAACTATGCCTCGATGTTGCTCAGGCAACTGTTCTATAAACAACGATCTAAGAACTGAGTCGTCCACCGCATTATTAACATTAAGATTACGAAGCCGGCTCAAAATTAAAGAAGGTTTGCCATCAGTTAAAACTTGCCCCTTCAGAAGTTGCCTCAATTTGGCCTCATTTAATACTGCGAAAGTCTTTATGATTCGTTCCTTAAGCTTAGTAAAAATATTAGGAGGGGGTGGTGACAGGGCAATGATGTCCTTGACACTACCAAGCACCTCCACATCTAGTGCAGCCAGCATAATATCAGCTTTGGTAGCTTCGGCCGTAATCCGAGCATTTCGAAGAGAAATTTCTACTTGCATGAACCATAACGCAGGGTCAGCCCTGAAGAATGCAGGAATTTTAGGAGTTCGGTAGCTATCAACATGTGTTGGTAAATTTGCAGCTAATTGCTGCTCGAGATGTTCAACACGAGCTTGCGCTGCTCTAGACTCATCGATTATTGATTTAATCTGATCGTCACTAAACGGCATTATGCTACACAATTAATTAGAATGACGCGAATTAAAAACTTTGCGTAAATGCAATATAATTATTTTATAATAGAAATTTCACCTTAATGGCCCTGTAATGCGATCACGAAACTAATTTTCAGTAATACAGTACACCATTAAATACAATTATTAAAAACTTGAAGTTTAAAAGAAATGTATATATGAAGTTAAAAGAACTTATATAAAGTTAAAAATATATCATATATTATACCCTTCAATATGCATGCATTAGCACCTTCAAGAAAATTTTAATTATTATTGCATAAACATAAAAAGAAATAAACAAATTAATTTTTACACTTCAACAATATACAATTTGTAGAACCTGACCTGTCCTAACGAAATGATATTTACATATGAACAGCTGATTGCAAGAAATCAATAAAAATAACGTGGATGCATGTTCCGCTACCAAACTTGCTTTCCACTGTTGTATGTTGGGATGCCTATGTTCAATCGTTGCTAACGATTTCTTGTCATGGGCGATAATCGAATGAAAATACGTTAGCCTTGAAATTGCCGGCAACAGTATAATGATCCCGCCGTTTAGGAAATATTGGCGGGAAATAATTTCATGCAGGCGACGAAAATGAGGTTATAAAGACTTACATATATGTTGAAAACTTATGAAATCGTCTTTCCTCTACGTCTTGAGCGCACTGGAAGCCAAGAATTGAAGCAGGTACAATGCAGTCACAGCACAGGTTGAATTGTCCGGTAACTATTGCAAAACTACTTTCAAAGATATGGCGCGTACCTAAACAAACACACTAAACTTGTGTTGAATTGATACACAAATCACGTCGGGGTCACCAAATGTAGGGTCCAGGAAATTGCCACTCCGGTTTTATAACACAAACACCATGGATGACTTGTTCTATCATTTATTACCTTACTACAAAAATTACTACAAGCGTGTTCTACATATGTGTATAATTCACTTATTTTCCAGCTACACTACCTCGATCAGAGAGCCTTAAGAGGGAGAGGTTGACAAAAAAGGATAGGTATATAATATCCCCACAAACAATATTAATTTAAATAGTTTGTGTAGATGCAAGTAAATGCAGTATTCCTCCCCTAATTTATGAGTATTTCTGCATTTTTTGAGAGCAAAAATGGTTTTCGACAAATATGTATCTGAACTATAGCATGGAAAATATTGCATTTTTCGCAATTCTCCAAAAATACATTTAAATTAGTTTATTTCACGAGAATCATTGCATTTACTTGCTTCTACACGATATAATTAAATTGAAGTTATTAATAACTAACTATTGCAGAGCAGCCATACTAATATTGTAGAAAGAATAATTACTATACCACCTATATTAAACAATGAATACGAAAAGATGTATTGGACCATGAACAAAAGAATTAACTGGGTAACTTTTAATTAAATACAACGGTTTCTTTCATTTCATAAGAAATATTACAATTACTTGCTTCTACACATTCCGATTAAATTGAAATTATTATTAACTAGTATCGCCATCTATTGCAGAGAAACATAGAATAATAAAATATAAAGATTAATTGTTATAACTATGTTAGGAATGAATACAAAAAGCTGATTTGGACCATGGACTATTAACAAAAGAATTAATTAGATAATCGTAATTAACTACAGGTGTACATTATTTCATGAGAATCATTGCATTCACTTGCTTCTACACAATCTAATTAAATTGAAATTATTAATAACTACTATCGCCATCTATTGTAGAGCAGCCAGACTAATATTGTAGAAAGAATAATTGAAATACATTTGTTATTAAAATTGACAATTGCTCCGATAAATCAATATTGATTTATCGAAACAATTGTCAATTTTTTAGAATTTTCAATAACTTGTATTATATTGTGGAATTAACTAGAGACCTTGAGTTTCATTTAAAAACACTAATATGAGCATATTCCACGAACTAAGGGTCGAGACAGTCAATTTCATTAGGTTGTTTTTACTTAAATGCAACGCTTCGTTTAACTTCATAGTAATAACTGGATTGAATTAAAGTTATTATTATCCGGATAAGCCATTTATTTCAGAAATGCCAGACTAATATTGTAAAAAAAATAATTAGTATACCTATATTAAATAATGAATATTGAATATGAAAGGCTGATTTGGACCATGAACACAAGAATTAACTTTGATAATCATAATTAAATACAAAGGTTTATCTTATTTCATAATAAATGATGCATTCACTTGTATTTACACACTTTAATTATATTAAAATTAACTAGTTTCGCCATCTATTGCAGAGAAGCCAGACTAATAAGTCATAAAAAAATTATTATACCTATGTTAGGAACCAATACGAAAACCTGATTTGGACCATGAATAAAAGAATTAACTTAGATAAACATAATTAAATACGAAGTTGTACTTTATTTCATTAGAATCATTGCAATTACTTGCTTCTACACGATCTAATTAAATTGAAAAAATTAATCACTGGTATCGCCATCTATTGCAAAGTAGCCAGACTAAAAGTGTAGAAAAATATATAGTACACCTATGTTAAAAAGGAATACGAAAAGTTATATTGGACCCTGAAGAAGAGAATTAACTAATTTCAATTGAATACAAAGGTTTATTCTATTTCATAAGAAATATTGCATTTACTTTTTCCTATACAATCTAATTACAATGAAATTATTATTATCAGGTATCGCCATTTACTGCAGAGAAGGCAGAATAATAAAGTTTAATGGATAATTACATATGTTAAGAAGGAATTCAAAAATCTGATTTTGATCATGAAAGAGAGAACTAACTTAGATAATTATGATTAAATACGAAATTATTATTAGCGCGTTTCGCCATCTATTGCAGACAAGCCAGCCTAATATAGAATAAAGTTTAAATAGTATACCTAGGTTAGGAACGTATACGAAAAGCTGATTTGAATCATGAACAAAATAATTAAATTGTATAATCATAATTAAATACGAAGGTGTATTTTATTTCATGAGGAATATTGCATTTACTTGCTTCTACACAATCTAATTGGATTAAAATTATTATTAACTAGTATGGCCATCTATTGCATAGAAGCCAGACTAATAATATAGGAAGAATAATACTATACCTATATATAAAATTATTAATACGAAAAGCTGTATTGGACCATGAACATAGGAATTAACTGGGATGATTTCAATTCAATACAAAGCTCTATTTAATTTCGTCAGAAATACTGCATTTACTTGCATCTACACAATCTATTTAAATTATTATTGTTATTAATTGGTATCGCTATCTATTGCAGAGAAGCCAGACTAATATGCAAGATACTATAATTATTTTACCTATGCTAAACAACGAATACGTAAAGCTGTATTGGACCACGAACAAAAATATTAGATGAGTTTATTCTAATTGAATGCAAAGGTGAATTTAGTTCAAAGGAAGTATTGCATTTACTTGTATCTAGTTTCGCCATCTATTACAGAGTAGCCAGACTAATTCAATATTGAATAATTATTATACCTAAGTTAAGAAAGAATACTGATTTGTATTATGAACAAAAGAATTGACTTAGATAATTAGAATGAAATGTCAAGGCATATTGATTTCATGAGAGATATTGCAGTTACTTGCTTCTACACAATTTAATTAAATTGAAATTATTAGAAACGTGTATCGGCATCTATTGCAGAGAAGCCAGACTAATATAGAATAATGGATAATTATTGTACCAATGTTAAGAACGAATACAAAAAACTGATTTGTATCATGAACAAGAGAATTAACTTGTATAAACATAACTAAATACGGAGATGTATTTTATTTCATGAGAAATATTGCATTTACTTGCCTCTACACAATCTAATTATATTTATCTAGTCTCGCCATCTATTGCAAATAAGCCAGACTAATATAGCATAATTATTCTTTCCACAATATTAGTCTGGCTATTTTGTAATAGATGGCGAAACTTGTTAACAATAATTTCAAATCTGTTAAATTTTGTAGAAGGAAGTTAATGCAATATGTCTCCTTTAATTAAATACACATTCGTATTCAATAGTGATTATCCAAGATACTTTCATTATTCATGGTCCAATCAGCTTTTCGTATTCCTTCCCAATGTAGGTATAAAAATTAAACCTTATCTGTCGCAGTCGACAATAGATGGCGATACATGTTAATAATAATTTTAATTTAATTAGATTTTGTAGAAGCAAGCTAAACCGATATTTCTTAAGAACTGGAATGAACCTTTGTATTCCATTGAAATCAACCCAGTTTATTCTTCTATGCATGGTCCAGTACAGCTTTCCGTATTAATTGTTTAGCATAGGTATAGTAATTATTATTTATATAATATTAGTCTGGCTTCTTCGCAATAGATGGCGATACTATTTAATATACTTAGATTGTGTAGATACAAGTAAATGCAATATTTCTTATGAAATAAAATAAACCTCCGTATTTAATTATGATTATCTGAGTTAATTCTTTTGTTCATGGTCCAAATCAGCCTTTCGTATTCAATATTTAATATAGTTTGACGCACTCTACTTCTGAATCGCATCGTTGTGGTGCCCTCCTGATTTTTTTCTTCATAGGTTTAACCTATGTCAGTACTTTACTAGAAAATTAAACGAATGATCTTATCATGTCGGTCTATGCGAAGGCATCTTTTCATTCAATTTAAATACCCTGCTAAAATTTTAAACATTCATCTCATCGGCAAATGGACAACACCAGTCGATTTGTCGTACCAAAGAATCCCATTCCTCATAATTTCAGTATTTTCTGAGAGAAAAAATATTTTTCGACAAATATGTACCTGAACTATAGTATGGAAAATATTGCATTATTCGCAATTCGCCAAAAATACATTTTTGGCCTATTGTTAATGTTCTAGCTCCATTAATTTTTCAGTAATTATTGATATTTGAATTACCTCCAAACTCAAAGTTTGACGCACTCTACTCCTGAATCGGATCGTTGTTGTGCACTCCTGATTTTTTTCCATCATAGATTGAACCTCTGTCAGTACTTTACTAGAAAATTAAATGAATAATTTCATGATATTGGTCTATGCAATTTTTTATATGAAGGCATATTTTCTTTCAATTTAAAAACTATGCTAAAATTTGAAACATTAATCTCATCGACAAATGGACAACACCAGTCGATTTGTCGTACCAAAGGAACGCATTCCACATAATTTCAGTATTGTCTGAGAGAAATAATATTTTTCGACAAATATGGACCTGAACTATAGTATGGAAAATATTGCATTATTCCCAATTCCCCAAAAATACGTTTTTGGCCTATCTTCCTCTCGAAACATGCTCGATTAGATGAAACTTCGTCTCAAATCGATATGTGACTTTCTTAACGTCCTAGCTCTATTAATTTTTCAGTAACTATGGATATTTAATTTCACCACTCTTCATTCCATACTCAAAGTTTGACGCACTCTACTTCTAAATCGCATCGTTGTAATGCACTTCTGATTATTTTCTTCATAAGTCAGTACTTTACTAAAAAATTAAACGAATGATCTTCTTATTTTAGCCTGTGTGATTTTTGTGTGGAGGCATATTTTCTTTCAATTTACATCCTCTGCTAAAATTTGAAACATTCATCTTATCGACAAATGGACAACAACAGTCGATTTGTCGTACCAAAGAACCCCATTCCAGATAATTTCAGTATTTTCTGAGAGAAAAAAGATTTTTAGATAAATATGTACCTGAACTATAGTATGGAAAATATTGCATTTTTCGCAATTCTTCAAAAATGCATTTTTGGCCTATCTTCCTCTCAAAACATGGTCGAATAGATGAGATTTCGTCTCAATTGATGAGTGACTCTGTTGATTTCCTAAGTCCATTATTTTCCAGTAATTATGGCTATTTGATATCACCCTACTTCATTCCATACAGACAGCTGTAGATTATCGTCTACTACCTCAAAACGTATTTAATCAGTAAATATCGCGCTCCCGCCATAATTTCAAATATATTTCAATGATATTTTTGAAAATGAATTTATTTTTCAATTCTCAGCTGTTTATTCAGCTTGATACTGGTGTCAAAAGATTGATGGGAGTTTGCTCGATGATATTCTGCTACACAGACAGCTGTACATTATCGTCTACTACCTCAAAAACGTATTTAATCAGTAAAAATCGCGCTCCCGCCATAATATTGAAAATATTTCAACGATATTTTTGAAAACTAATTTTTTTTCCAATTCTCAGCTGTTTCCTCAGCTTGATATTGGTGTCAAAAGATTGATAGGAGTTTGCTCAATAATATTCTGCTATTGACACAGATGTCGGATACTGTGTACTACCTCAAAAACGTATTTAATCAGTAAAAGCCGCGCTCCCGCCATAATTTTAAAAATATTTCTATGATATTTTTGCTAATGAATTTATTTTTCAATTCTCAGCTGTTTATTCAGCTTAATACTGGTGTCAAAAGATTGATAGGAGTTTGCTTGATAATATTCTGCTATTCAGACAGCTGTAGGTTATCGTCTACTATCAGTAACGTATTTAATCAGTAAAAATGGGTCTGTCGCCATAATTTTAAATATATTTCAATAGTATTTTTAAAAACTATTTTTTTTTCAATTCTCAGCTGTTCGTTCAGCTTGATATATTATTAAAAGAAGGATTAGAGTTTGCTTGATGATATTCTGCTATTCATACAGCTGTAAATGTAAAACCTAACCTAACCTAACCAAAATAATAAGATCATTCGTTTAATTTTTCAGTAAAGTACTGACTTATGAAGGAAAGAATCAGGAGTGCATTACAACGATGCTATTTAGAAGTAGAGTGCTTGAAACTTAGAGTATGGAATGAAGAGGGGTGATATCAAATATCCATAATTACTGAAAAATTAATAGAGTTAGGACATTAACAAAGTCACCCATCGATTTGAGACGAAATTTCATCTAATCGAGCATGGTTCGAGCGGAAGATAGGCCATAAATGTATTTTTGGAGAATTGCGAATAATGCAATATTTTCAATACTATATATAGTTCAGGTACATATTTGTCGAAAAATATTCTTTCTCTCAGAAAATACTGAAATTATGAGGAATGGGGTTCTTTGGTACGACAAATCGACTGGTGTTGTCCATTGGTCGATGAGATGAATGATTCAAATTTTATGGGAGGATTTAAACCGGAAGAAAAAATGTCTTCATATGATAAATCCCACCGACCAAAATAATAAGATCATTCGTTTAATTTTCCAGTAAAGTACTGACTTATGAAGGAAAGAATCAGGAGTGCATCACAACGATGCGATTTAGAAGTAGAGTGCGTCAAACTTAGAGAATGGAATGAAGAGGGATGAAATAAATGCTCAACAATTACTGAAAAATTAATGGAGTTAGGAAATTAACAGAGTCACTCATCGATTGAGACGAAATTTCATTTATTCGAGCATCTTTCGAGAGGGAGATAGGCCAAAAATGCTTTTTCGAAGAATTGCGAGAAATGCAATATTTTGCATACTATAGTTCAGGTACATATTTGTCGAAAAATATTTTATCTCTCTGAAAATACTGAAATTATGTAGAATGGGGTTCTCAGCTACGACAAATCGACTGGTGTTGTCCATTTGTCGATGAGATGAATGTTTCAAATTTTAGCAGAGGATGTAAATTGAAACAAAATATGCCTCCACATAAAAAATCACACAGACCAGAATAAGATCATACGTTTAATTTTTTAGTAAAGTACTGACAAAGGTTCAATCTATGATGGGAAGAATCAGGAGAGCACTAAAACGATGCGATTTAGAAGTAGAGTGCGTCAAACTTAGAGTATGGAATGAAGAGGGGTGATATCAAATATCAATAATTACTGAGAAATTAATAGAGTTAGGACATTAACAAAGTCACCCATCGATTTAAGACGAAATTCCATCTAATCGAGTATGTTTCGAGCGGAAGATAGGCCAAAAATGTATTTTTGGAGAATTGCGAATAATGCAATATTTTCCATACTATAGTTCAGGTACATATTTGTCGAAAAATATTTTTCTCTCAGAAAATACTGAAATTATGAGGAATGGGGTTCTCTGTTACGACAAATTGACTGGTGATGTCCATTTGTCGATGAGATGAATGATTCAAATTTTATGGGAGGATTTAAATTGAAAGAAAAGATGCCTTCATATAAAAAATCACACCGACCACAATAATAAGTTCATTCGTGTAATTTTTTAGTAAAGTACTGATAAAGGTTCAATCTATGATCGGAAGAATCAGGAGAGCACTAAAGCGATGCGATTTAGAAAGAGAGTGCGTCAAACTAATGTATGGATTGAAAAGTAAATTCATTTTCGAAAATATCATTGAATTATTTTTTAATTATGGCGAGAGCGCGATTTTTACTGATTAAATACGTTTTTGAGGTAGTAGACGTTAATCTACAGCTGTCTGAATAGCAGAATATCATTAAGCAAACTCCTATCAATCTTTTGACACCTATATCCAGCTGAGCAAACAGCTGAGAATTGAAAAAAAAATTAGTTTTCAAAAATATCATTGAAATATTTTTAAAATTATGGCGGGAGCGCGATTTTTACTGATTAAATACGTTTTTGGGGTAGTAGACCTTAATCTACAGCTCTCTGAATACTAGAATATTATCAAGCAAACATCTATAAATCTTTTGACACCAAGATCAAACCGAGCAAACAGCTGAGAATTGAAAAAAAAATTAGTTTTCAAAAATATCATTGATATATATTTACAAATATGGCGGGAGCGCGATTTTTACTGATAAAATACGTTTTTGAGGTAGTAGACGTTAATCTACCCCTGTCGAAATAGCACAATATCATCAAGCAAACTCCTATCAATTTTTTGTCCCCAATATCAAGCTGAACAAATAGCTGCGAATTGAAAAAAAATTAGTTTTCAAAAATATCATTGAAATATATTTAAAATTATGTGGTTCTTTGGTACGACAAATCGACTGGAGTTGTCCATTTGACGATGAGATTAATGTTTCAAATTTTAGCAGAGGATGTCAATTGAAAGAAAAGATGCCTCCACATGAAAAATCACACAGACCAAAATAATAAGATCATACGTTTAATTTTTTAGTAAAGTACTGACTTATGAAGAAAAGAATCAGGAGTGCACTACAACGATGCTATTTAGAAGTAGAGTGCTTCAAACTTAGAGTATGGAATGATATCAAATATCCATAATTACTGAAAAATGAATAGAGTTAGGACATTAACAAAGTCACCCATAGATTTGAGACGAAATTTCATGTAATCGAGCATATTTCGAGCGGAAGATAGGCCAAAAATGTATTTTTGGAGAATTGCGAATAATGCAATATTTTCCATACTATATATAGTTCAGGTACATATTTATCGAAAAATATTTTTTCTCTCAGAAAATACTGAAATTATGAGGAATGGGGTTCGTTGGTACGACAAATCGACTGGTATTGTCCATTGGTCGATGAGATGAATGATTCAAATTTTATGGGAGGATTTAAACCGGAAGAAATGCCTTCATATAAAAAATCCCACCGACCAAAATTACAAGATCATTCGTTTAATTGTTCAGTAAAGTACTGACTTATGAACGGAAAAATCAGGAGTGCATTACAACGATGCGATTTAGAAGTAGAGTGCGTCAAACTTGGAGAATGGAATGAAGAGGGATGGAATCAATGATCAATAATTACTGAAAAATCAATGGAGTTAGGAAATTAACAAAGTCACTCATCGATTGAGACGAAATTTCATCTATTAGAGCACCTTTCGAGAGGGAGAGAGGCCAAAAATGCATTTTTGAAGAATTGCGTAAAATGCAATATTTTCCATACTATAGTTCAGGTACATATTTGTCGAAAAATATTTTTTCTCTCAGAAAATACTGAAATTATGAGGAATCGGGTTCTTTGGTACGACAAATCGCCTGATGATGTCCATTTGTCGATGAGATGAATGATTCAAATTTTATGGGAGGAATTAAATTGAAAGAAAAGATGCCTTCATATAAAAAAGCACACCGACCAAAATAATAAGTTCATTCGTGTAACTTTTTAGTAAGGTACTGACAAAAGTTCAATCTATGATGGGAAGAATTAGGAGAGCACTAGAACGATGCGATTTAGAAGTAGAGTGCGTCAAACTCAGAGTATGGAATGGAGAGGAGTGATATCAAATATCCATAATTACTGAAAAATTAATAGAGTTAGGACAATAACAAAGTCACCCATCGATTTAAGACGAAATTTCATCTAATCGAGCATGTTTCAAACGGAATATAGGCCAAAAATGTATTTTTGGAGAATTGCGAATAATGCAATATTTCCCATACTATAGTTATGGTACATATTTGTCGAAAAATATTTTTTCTCTCAGAAAATACTGAAATTATGAGGAATGGGGTTCTTTGGTACGACAAATCGCCTGATGATGTCCATTTGTCGATGAGATGAATGATTCAAATTTTATGGGAGGATTTAAATTGAAAGAAAAGATGCCTTCATATAAAAAAGCACACCGACCAAAATAATAAGTTCATTCGTGTAACTTTTTAGTAAGGTACTGACAAAAGTTCAATCTATGATGAGAAGAATTAGGAGAGCATAGAACGATGCGATTTAGAAGTAGAGTGCGTCAAACTTAGAGTATGGAATGAAGAGGGGTGATATCAAATATCCATAATTACTGAAAAATGAATAGAGTTAGGACATTAACAAATTCACCCATAGATTTGAGACGAAATTTCATCTAATCGAGCATGTTTCGAACGGAAGATAGGCCAAAAATGTATTTTTGGAGAATTGCGAATAATGCAATATTTTCCATACTATAGTTATAGTACATATTTGTCGAAAAATATTTTTTCTCTCAGAAAATACTGAAATTATGAGGAATGGGGTTCTTCGGTACGACAAATCGACTGGTGTTGTCCATTCGTCGATGAGATGAATGATTCAAATTTTATGCGAGGATTTAAACCGGCAGAAAAAATGCCTTCATATAAAAAATCCCACCGACCGAAATAATAAGATCATTCGTTTAATAGTAAAGTACTGACTTATGAAGAAAAGAATCAGGAGTGCATTACAACGATGCGATTTAGAAGTAGATCGCGTCAAACTTAGAGTATGGAATGAAGAGGGATGGAATCAATGATCAATAATAATAATAATTAACAAAGTCACTCATCGATTGAGACGAAATTTCATCTATTCGAGCATGTTTCGAGCGGAAGATAGGCCAAAAATGCATTTTTGAAAAATTGCGATAAATGCAATATTTATAGTTCAGGTACATATTTGTCGAAAAATATTTTTTCTCTCAGAAAATACTTAAATTATGAGGAATGGGGTTCTTTGGTACGACAAATAGACTGGTGTTGTCCATTTGTCGATGAGATGAATGTTTAAAATTTTAGCAGGGGATTTAAATTGAATGAAAAGATGCCTTCGCATAGACCGATATAATAAGATCATTCGTTTAATTTTCTAGTAAAGTACAGACATAGGTTAAACCTATGAAGAAAAAAATCAGGAGGGCACCACAACGATGCGATTCAGAAGTAGAGTGCGTCAAACTATATTAAATAATGAATACGAAAGGCTGATTTGGACCATGAACAAAATAATTATCTTAGATAATCATAATTAAATAGAAAGATTCATCTTATTTCATAATAAATAATGCAATTACTTGTATCTACACACTTTAATTATATTTAAATTATTATTAACTAGTATCACCATCTATTGCAGCGAAGCCAAACTAACTTAGGGGAAAGTATAAATAGTATACCTATGTAAGGATCGAATACAACAAGCTGATTTGGACCATGAACAAAAGAATTAACATAGATAATTATAATTGGATACGAAGGTTTATTTTATTCCTTCAGAAATATTGCATTTACTTGTATCTACACAAATAAATTATATTAAATAGTCTCGCCATCTATTGCGAAGAAGCCAGACTAATAATATAGGAAGAATAATACTATACCTATATATAAAATTATTGATACGAAAAGCTGTATTGGACCATGAACATAGGAATTAACTGGGATAATTTTAATTCAATACAAAGCTCTATTTAATTTCGTCAGAAATACTGTATTTACTTGCATCTACACAAACTATTTAAATTATTATTGTTATTAATTGGTATCGCTATCTATTGCAGAGAAGCCAGACTAATATGCAAGATACAATAATTATTTTACCTATGCTAAACAACGAATACGTAAAGCTGTATTGGACCACGAACAGAGGTATTAGCTGAGTTTATTCTAATTGAATGCAAAGGTGAATTTAGTTCAAAGGAAATATTGCATTTACTTGTATCTAGTTTCGCCATCTATTACAGAGTAGCCAGACTAATACAATATTGAATAATTATTATACCTAAGTTAAAAAAGAATACTGATTTGTATTATGAACAAAAGAATTGACTTAGATAATTAGAATGAAATGTCAAGGCATATTCATTTCATGAGAGATATTGCAGTTACTTGCTTCTACACAATTTAATTAAATTGAAATTATTAGAAACGTGTATCGCCATCTATTGCAGAGAAGCCAGACTAATCTAGAATAATGGATAATTATTGTACTAATGTTAAGAACGAATACAAAAAACTGATTTGTATCATGAACAAGAGAATTAACTTGTATAATCATAACTAAATACGAGGATGTATTTTATTTCATGAGAAATATTGCATTTACATGCCTCTACACAATCTAATTATATTTATCTAGTCTCGCCATCTATTGCAAATAAGCCAGACTAATATAGCATAATTATTCTTTCCACAATATTAGTCTGGCTATTTTGTAATAGATGGCGAAACTTGTTAACAATAATTTCAATTCTGTTAAATTTTGTAGAAGGAAGTTAATGCAATATGTCTCCTTTAATTAAATACACATTCGTATTCAATAGTGATTATCCAAGATACTTTCATTATTCATGGTCCAATCAGCTTTTCGTAATCCTTCCCAATGTAGGTATAAAAATTATACCTTATCTGTCGCAGTCTGCAATAGATGGCGATACTATTTAATATAATTAGATTGTGTAGATACAAGTAAATGCAATATATCTTATGAAATAAAATAAACCTCCGTATTTAATTATGATTATCTGAGTTAATTCTTTTGTTCATGGACCAAATCAGCCTTTCGTATTCAATATTTAATATAGTTTGACGCACTCTACTTCTGAATCGCATCGTTGTGGTGCACTCCTGATTTTTTTCATCATATGGTTAGCCTATGTCAGTACTTTACTAGAAAATTAAACGAATGATCTTATTATTTTGGTCTGTGCAATTTTTTATATGAAGGCATATTTTCTTTCAATTTAAATACTCTGCTAAAATTTGAAACATTAATCTCATCGACAAATGGACAACACCAGTCGATTTGTCGTACCAAAGGAACCCATTCCACATAATTTCAGTATTGTCTGAGAGAAAAAATATTTTTCGACAAATATGTACCTGAACTATAGTATGGAAAATATTGCATTATTCCCAATTCCCCAAAAATACGTTTTTGGCCTATCTTCCTCTCGAAACATGCTCGATTAGATGCAACTTCGTCTCAAATCGATATGTGACTTTGTTAACGTCCTAGCTCTATTAATTTTTCAGTAACTATGGATATTTGATTTCACCACTCTTAATTCAATACTCAAAGTTTGACGCACTCTACTTCTAAATCGCATCGTTGTAATGCACTCCTGATTATTTTCTTCATAAGTGAGTACTTTACTAAAAAATTCAACGGATGATCTTCTTATTTTAGCCTGTGTGATTTTTTATGTGGAGGCATATTTTCTTTCAATTTACATCCTCTGCTAAAATTTGAAACATTCATCTCATCGACAAATGGACAACAACAGTCGATTTGTCGTACCAAAGAACCCCATTCCAGATAATTTCAGTATTTTCTGAGAGAAAAAATATTTTTCGACAAATATGTACCTGAACTATGGAAAATATTGCATTTTTCGCAATTCTTCAAAAATGCATTTTTGGCCTATCTTCCTCTCGAAACATGGTCGAATAGATGAGATTTCGTCTCAATCGATGAGTGACTCTGTTGATTTCCTAAGTCCATTATTTTCCAGTAATTATGGCTATTTGATATCACCCTTCTTCATTCCATACATACAGCTGTAGATTATCGTCTAGTACCTCAAAAACGTATTTAATCAGTAAAAATCGCGCTCCCGCCATCTTTTCAAATATATTTCAATAATATTTTTGAAAATGAATTTATTTTTCAATTCTCAGCTGTTTATTCAGCTTGATACTGGTGTCAAAAGGTTGATAGGAGTTTGCTCGATGATATTCTGCTATTCAGACAGCTGTAGATTATCGTCTACTACCTCAAAAACGTATTTATTCAGTACAAATCGCGCTGCCGCCATAATCTAAAAAATATTTCAATGATATTTTTGAAAACTAATTTTTCTTTCAATTCTCAGCTGTTTGTTCGGCTTTATATTGGTGTCAAAAGATTGATAGGAGTTTGCTTGATGATATTGTGCTATTTAGACAGCTGTAGATAACGTCTACTACCTCAAAAACGTATTTAACCAGTAAAAATCGCGCTCCCGCCATAATTTTAAAACAATTTCAATTATATTTTTGAAAACTAATTTTTTTTCCTGTTTGCTTAGCTTGATATTGGTGTCAAAAGATTGATAGGAGTTTGCTCGATGTTATTCTGCTATCCAGACAGCTGTATGTTATCGTCTACTACCTCAAAAACGTATTTAATCAGTAAAATTCGCGCTCCCGCCATAATTTAATAAAAAATTCAGTGATATTTTTGAAAATGAATGATGAATGATCTCATTACTATGGTCTGTGTTACTTTTTATATGAAGGCATCTTATCTTTCAATTTAAATCCTCTGATGAAATTTGAATCATTGATCCCATCGATAAATGGACAACACCAGTCGATTTGTCGTACCAAAGAATCCCATTCCTCATAATTTTAGTATTTTCTGAGAGTTAAAATATTTTTTGACAAATATGTACCTGAACTATAGTATGGAAAATATTGCATTTTTCTCAATTCTCCAAAAATACATTTTTGGCCTATCTTTCTCTCGAAAAATGCTCGATTAGATGAAACGTCGTCTCAAATCGATGTGTAACTTTGTTAATGTCCTAACTCCATCAATTTTTCAGTAATTATTGATATTTGATTTGACCCCTCTTCATTCCATACTCTAAGTTTGACGCACTCTTCTTCTAAATCCCATCTTTGTAGTGCACTCCTGATTTTTCTCTTCATAGATTGAACCTTCGTCAGTACTTTACTAGAAAATTATTTTGGTCTGTGGGACTTTTCATATGAATGCATCTTTCCTTTTAATTGACATCCTCTGCTAAAATTTGAAACATTAATCTCATCGACAAATGGACAACACCAGTTGATTTGTCGTACCAAAGAACCCCAATCCACATAATTTCAGTATTTTCTGAGAGAAAAAATATTTTCCGACGAATTTGTACCTGTAAAATATTGCATTTTTGGCAATTCTTCAAAATTGCATTTTTGGCCTATCTTCTCCTCGAAACATGCTCGAATAGATGAAATTTCGTCTCAATCGATAAGTGATTCTGTTAATTTCGTAACTCCATTAATTTTCCAGTAATTCTGGATATTTGAAATCAACCCTCTTCATTCCATACTCTAAGTTTAACGCACTCTACTTTGAAATCGCATCGTTGTAGTGCACTCCTGATTTTTCTCTTCATAGATTGAACCTTTGACAGTACTTTACTAAAAAATTAAAGGAATGATCTTATTATTTTGGTCTATATGATTTTTTATATGAAGGCATCTTTTCTTTCAATTTAAATGCTTTGCTAGAATTTGAAACATTCATCTCATCGTCAACTGGACAACACCAGTCGATTTGTCGTACCAAAAAAACACATAATTTTAAATATATTTCAATGATATTTTTGAAAACTAATTTTTTTTTCCAATTCTAGCTATTTGTTCAGCTTGATATTGGTGTTAAGAGAAGGATTAGAGTTTGCTTGATGATATTCTGGTGTTCAGACAGCTGTAGATTATCGTCTACTACCTCAAAAACGTATTAAATCAGTAAAAATCGCGCTCCCGCCATAATTTCAAATATATTTCAATGAAATTTTTGAAAATGAATTTATTTTTCAATTCTCAGCTGTTTATTCAGCTGGATACTTGTGTCAAAAGATTGATAGGAGTTTGCTTGATAATATTCTGCTATTCAGACAGCTGTAGATTATCGTCTACTACCTCAAATACGTATTTAATCGGTGAAAATCGCGCTCCCGCCATAATATTAAAAATACTTAAACGATATTTTTGAAAACTATTTTTTTTTCCAATTCTCAGCTGTTTGCTCAGCTTGTTAATGGTGTCAAAAGATTGATAGGAGTTTGCTCGATGATATTCTGCTATGCAGACAGCTGTAGATTATCGTCTACTACCTCAAAAACGTATCTAATCTGTAAAAATCGCGCTCCCGCCATAATTATAAAAATATTTCTATGATAATTTTGAAAATGAATTTATTTTTCAATTCTCAGGTGTTTATTCAGCTTCATACTGATGTCGAAAGATTGACAGGAGTTTGCTCGATGATATTCTGCTATTCAGACAGCTGTAGATTATCGTCTACTACCTCAAAAACGTATTTAATGAGTAAAAATAAAATGTTGGCCTATATTCCTCTAGAAACAAGCTCGATTAGATGAAACTTCCTCTCAAATCGATAGGTGACTTTTTTAATCTCCTAACTCTATTAATTTTTCAGTAACTATGGATATTTGATTTAACCCCTTTTCATTCCAAACTCTAAGTTTGACGCACTCTACTTCTAAGTAGCATCATTGTGGTACACACCTGATTATTTTCATCATAGATTGAACCGTTGTACGTACTTTACTAGAAAATTAAACGAACGATCTCATTATATTGGTCTGTGCGAAATTTCATATGAAGGCATCTTTTCTTTCAATTTAAATTCTCTACTAAAATTTTAAAAATACATCTCAACGACAAATGGACAACACCAGTCGATTTGTCGTACCGAAGAATCCCATCCCTCATAATTTCAGTATTTTCTGAGAGAAAAAATATTTTTCGACAAATATGTACCTGAACTTATAGCATGGAAAATAATGCATTTTCCGCAATTCTCCAAAAATACATTTTTGGCCTATCTTCCTTTCGAAACATGCTCGATTAGATAAAACGTCGTCTCAAATCGATGGGTGAATTTATTAATGTCCTAACTCCATTAATTTTTCAGTAATTATGGATATTTGATATCACCCCTCTTCATTCCATAATCCATTCAATAATTACTGAAAAATTAACAGAGTCACTCATCGATTGAGACGAAATATCCAATGAAGAGGGTAAAATCTAGTATCGATAGTTATTCTAAAATTGATAGAGTTATGGCATTAACAAAGTCACTCATCGATTATAGATGTGGCTTTATCCAATCGGACATGTTTCGAGAGGATGATAGGCCAAAAATATACTTTTGGAGAATGGCGAAAATGCAATATTTTCCTTACTATATATAGTTCAGCTACATATTTGACGAAAAATATTTTTCCTCTCAAAAAATACTGAAATTATGAAAATAGGGGTTCTTTGATACTGGTGTTGTCCATTTTTCGATAAGATAAATGTTTCAAATATTAGGAGAGCATTTAAGTTAAAAGAAAACATGCCTTCATATAAAAAATAGTACAGACCAAAATAAGGGAAATATTCATTCACTTTTCTGAGAAAATATCGTCAAAGGTCTAATCTTTGATGAAAAATCAGGAGTGCACTTCACTGATGCGATTCAGAAGTAGAGTGCGTCAATCTTGGAGTATCCAATGAAGAGGGTAAATTCACGTATCGATAGTTATTCAAAAATTCAATCGACTGGTGTTGTCTATTTTTGGATGAGATAATTGTTTCAAATATAAGGAAAGCATTTAAGTTAAAAGAAAACATGCTATCATATAAAAAATCGTACAGGCCAAAATAATGGAAATATCCATTCACTTTTCTTAGAAAATATCGTCAAAGGTCTAATCTTTGATAAAAAATCAGGAGTGCACTTCAGATGCGATTCAGAAGTAGAGTGCGTCAATCTTGGAGTATCCAATGAAGAGGGTAAATTCAAGTATCGATAGTAATTCAAAAATTGATAGAGTTATGGCAATAACAAAGTCACCCATCGATTTTAGATGAATTTTCATCTAATTGGACATGTTTCGAGAGGATGATAGGCCAAAAATATATTTTTGGAGAATTGCGAAAAATGCAATATTTTCCTTACTATATAGTCCAGCTACATATTTGACAAAAAATATTTTTCCTCTCAAAAAATACTGAAATTATGAGAATAGGGGTTCTATGATACGACAAATCGACTGATGTTGTCCATTTTTGGATGAGATAATTGTTTCAAATATAAGGAGAGCATTTAAGTTAAAAGGAAACATGCCTTCATATAAAAAATCGTACAGGCCAAAATAATGGAAATATTCATTCAATGTTCTGAGCAAATATCGTCAAAGGTCTAATATTTGATAAAAAATCAGGTGTGCACTACAAAGATGCGATTCAGAAGTAGAGTGCGTCAATCTTGGAGTATCCAATGAAGAGGGTAAAATCAAGTATCGATAGTTATTCAAAAATTGATAGAGTTATGGCATTAACAAAGTCACCCATCGATTTTTGATGAGGCTGCATCTAATCGGACATGTTTCGAGATGATGATAGGCCAAAAATATATTTTTGGAGAATTGCGAAAAATGCAATATTTTCTTTTATAGTCCAGCTACATATTTGACGAAAAATAATTTTCCTCTCAAAAAATACTGAAATTATGAGAATAGGGGTTCTTTGATACGACAAATCGACTGGTGTTGTCCATTTTTCGATCAAATAAATGGTTCAAATATTAGGAGAGCATTTAAGTTAAAAGGAAACCTGCCTTCATATAAAAAATTGTACAGGCCAAAATAATGGAAATATTCATTCTATTTTTTGAGAAAGTATCGTCAAAGGTCTAATCTTTGATAAAAAATCAGGAGTGCACTTCAATGATGCGATTCAGAAGTAGAGTGTATCAAACTTGGAGTATCCAATGAAGAGGGTAAAGTCTAGTATCGATAGTTATTCAAAAATTGATAGAGTTAGGGCATTAACAAAGTCACCTATCGATATTAGATGAATTTTCATCTAATCGGACATGTTTCGAGAGAATGATGGCCAAAAATATATTTGTGGAGAATTGCGAAAAATGCAATATTTTCCTTACTATATATAGTCCGCTACATATTTGACGAAAAATATTTTTCCTCTCAAAAAATACTGAAATTATGAGAATAGGGGTTCTTCGAGACGACAAATCGACTGGTGTTGTCCATTTTTCGATGAGATGAATGGTTCAAATATTAGGAAAGCATTTAACTTAAAAGGAAACATGCCTTCATATAAAAAATTGTACAGGCCAAAATAATGGAAATATTCATTCAATTTCTTGAGCAAATATCGTCAAAGGTCTAATATTTGATAAAAAATCAGGAGTGCACTTCAATGATGCGATTCAGAAGTAGAGTGCGTCAATCTTGGAGTATCCAATGAAGAGGGTAAAATCAAGTATCAATAGTTATTCAAAAATTGATAGAGTTAGGGCATTGAAAAAGTCACCCATCGATTTTAGATGAATTTTCATCTAATCGGACATGTTTCGAGAGGATGATAGGCCAAAAATATATTTTTGAAGAATTGCGAAAAATGCGATATTTTCCTTACTATATATAGTCCAGCTACATATTTGACGAAAAATATTTTTCCTCTCAAAAATACTGAAATTATGAGAATATGGGTTCTTTGATACGACAAATCGACTGATGTTGTCCATTTTTGGATGAGATAATTGTTTCAAATATAAAGAGAACATTCAAGTTAAAAGAAAACATGCATTCATATAAAAAATCGTACAGGCCAAAATAATGGAAATATTATTCAATTTTTTGAGACAGTTTCGTCAAAGGTCTAATCTTTGATAAAAAATCAGGAGTGCACTTCAATGATGCGATTCAGAAGTAGAGTACGTCAAACTTGGAGTATCCAATGAAGAGGGTAAAATCTAGTATCGATAGTTATTCAAAAATTGATAGAGTTATGGCATTAACAAAGTCACCCATCGATTTTAGATGGAGCTTCATCTAATCGGACATGTTTCGAGAGGATGATAGGCCAAAAATATATTTTTGGAGAATTGCGAAAAATGCAATATTTTCCTTACTATAGTCCAGCTACATATTTGACGAAAAATATTTTTCCTCTCAAAAAATACTGAAATTTTGAGAATAGGGGTTCTCTGATACGACAAATCGACTGGTGTTTTCCATTTTTCGATGAGATAAATGGTTCAAATATTAGGAGAGCATTTAGGTTAAAAGAAAACATGCTATCATATAAAAAAACGTACAGATCAAAATAATGGAAATATTCATTCACTTTTCTGAGAAAGTATCGTCAAAAGGTCTAATCTTTGATAAAAAATCAGGAGTGCACTTCACTGATGCGATTCAGAAGTAGAGTGCGTCAATCTTGGAGTATCCAATGAAGAGGGTAAAATCTAGTATCGATAGTTATTCAAAAATTGATAGTTATGGCATTAACAAAGTCACTCATCGATTATAGATGTGGCTTCATCCAATCGGACATATTTCGAGAGGATGGTAGGCCAAAAATATACTTTTGGAGAATGGCGAGAAATGCAATATTTTCCTTACTATAGTCCAGCTACATATTTGACGAAAAATATTCTTCCTCTCAAAAAATACTGAAATTATGAAAATAGGGGTTCTTTGATACGACAAATCGACTGGTGTTGTCCATTTTTCGATAAGATAAATGTTTCAAATATTAGGAGAGCATTAAAGTTAAAAGAAAACATGCCTTCATATAAAAAATAGTACAGACCAAAATAATGGAAATATTCATTCACTTTTCTGAGAAAATATCGTCAAAGGTCTAATCTACGATAAAAAATCAGGAGTGCACTTCACTGATGCGATTCAGAAGTAGAGTGCGTCAATCTTGGAGTATCCAATGAAGAGGGTAAATTCAAGTATCGATAGTTATTCAAAAATTGATAGAGTTATGGCAATAACAAAGTCACCCATCGATTTTAGATGAAATTTCATCTAATCGGACATGTTTCGAGAGGATGATAGGCCAAAAATATATTTTTGGAGAATTGCGAAAAATGCAATATTTTCCTTACTATAGTCCAGCTACATATTTGACGAAAAATATTTTTCCTGTCAAAAAATACTGAAATTATGAGAATAGGTGTTCTTTGATACGACAAATCGACTGATGTTGTCCATTTTTGGATGAGATAATTGTTTCAAATATAAGGAGAGCATTTAAGTTAAAAGAAAACTTGCTATCATATAAAAAATCGTACAGGCCAAAATAATGGAAATATTCATTCACTTTTCTGAGAAAATATCGTCAAAGGTCTTATCTTTGATAAAAAATCAGGAGTGCACTTCACTGATGCGATTCAGAAGTAGAGTGCGTCAATCTTGGAGTATCCAATGAAGAGGGTAAATTCAAGTATCGATAGTAATTCAAAAATTGATAGAGTTATGGCAATAACAAAGTCACCCATCGATTTTAAATGAATTTTCATCTAATTGGACATGTTTCGAGAGGATGATATGCCAAAAATATATTTTTGGAGAATTGCGAAAAATGCAATATTTTCCTTACTGTCCAGCTACATATTTGACGAAAAATATTTTTCCTGTCAAAAAATACTGAAATTATGAGAATAGGGGTTCTTTGATACGACAAATCGACTGGTGTTGTCCATTTTCCGATGAGATGAATGGTTCAAATATAAGGAGAGCATTTAAGTTAAAAGGAAACATGCCTTCATATAAAAAATCGAAGAGACCAAAATAATGGAAATATTCATTCAATTTTTTGAGAAAGTATCGTCAAAGGTCTAATCTTTGATAAAAAATCAGGAGTGCACTTCAATGATGCGATTCAGAAGTAGAGTGAGTCAAACTTGGAGTATCCAATGAAGAGGGTAAAATCAAGTATCGATAGTTATTCAAAAAATTGATAGAGTTAGGGCATTAACAAAGTCACCCATCGATTTTAGATGAACTTTCATCTGATCGGACATGTTTCGAGAGGATGATAGGCCAAAAATATATTTTTGAAGAATTGCGAAAAATGCATTATTTTCCTTACTTATAGTCCAGCTACATATTTGACGAAAAATATTTTTCCTCTCAAAAAATACTGAAATTATGAGAATAGGGGTTCTTTGAGACGACAAATCGACTGGTGTTGTCCATTTTTCGATGAGATTAATGGTTCAAATATTAGGAAAGCATTTAACTTAAAAGGAAACATGCCTTCATATAAAAAATTGTACAGGCCAAAATAATGGAAATATTCATTCAATTTCTTGAGCAAATATCGTCAAAGGTCTAATATTTGATAAAAAATCAGGAGTGCACTTCAATGATGCGATTCAGAAGTAGAGTGCGTCAATCTTGGAGTATCCAATGAAGAGGGTAAAATCAAGTATCAATAGTTATTCAAAAATTGATAGAGTTAGGGCATTGAAAAAGTCACCCATCGATTTTAGATGAATTTTCATCTAATCGGACATGTTTCGAGAGGATGATAGGCCAAAAATATATTTTTGAAGAATTGCGAAAAATGCGATATTTTCCTTACTATATATAGTCCAGCTACATATTTGACGAAAAATATTTTTCCTCTCAAAAATACTGAAATTATGAGAATATGGGTTCTTTGATACGACAAATCGACTGATGTTGTCCATTTTTGGATGAGATAATTGTTTCAAATATAAAGAGAACATTCAAGTTAAAAGAAAACATGCATTCATATAAAAAATCGTACAGGCCAAAATAATGGAAATATTATTCAATTTTTTGAGACAGTTTCGTCAAAGGTCTAATCTTTGATAAAAAATCAGGAGTGCACTTCAATGATGCGATTCAGAAGTAGAGTACGTCAAACTTGGAGTATCCAATGAAGAGGGTAAAATCTAGTATCGATAGTTATTCAAAAATTGATAGAGTTATGGCATTAACAAAGTCACCCATCGATTTTAGATGGAGCTTCATCTAATCGGACATGTTTCGAGAGGATGATAGGCCAAAAATATATTTTTGGAGAATTGCGAAAAATGCAATATTTTCCTTACTATAGTCCAGCTACCTATTTGACGAAAAATATTTTTCCTCTCAAAAAATACTGAAATTTTGAGAATAGGGGTTCTCTGATACGACAAATCGACTGGTGTTTTCCATTTTTCGATGAGATAAATGGTTCAAATATTAGGAGAGCATTTAGGTTAAAAGAAAACATGCTATCATATAAAAAATCGTACAGATCAAAATAATGGAAATATTTATTCACTTTTCTGAGAAAGTATCGTCAAAAGGTCTAATCTTTGATAAAAAATCAGGAGTGCACTTCACTGATGCGATTCAGAAGTAGAGTGCGTCAATCTTGGAGTATCCAATGAAGAGGGTAAAATCTAGTATCGATAGTTATTCAAAAATTGATAGTTATGGCATTAACAAAGTCACTCATCGATTATAGATGTGGCTTCATCCAATCGGACATATTTCGAGAGGTAGATAGGCCAAAAATATACTTTTGGAGAATGGCGAAAAATGCAATATTTTCCTTACTATAGTCCAGCTACATATTTGACGAAAAATATTTTTCCTCTCAAAAAATACTGAAATTATGAAAATAGGGGTTCTTTGATACGACAAATCGACTGGTGTTGTCCATTTTTCGATAAGATAAATGTTTCAAATATTAGGAGAGCATTAAAGTTAAAAGAAAACATGCCTTCATATAAAAAATAGTACAGACCAAAATAATGGAAATATTCATTCACTTTTCTGAGAAAATATCGTCAAAGGTCTAATCTACGATAAAAAATCAGGAGTGCACTTCACTGATGCGATTCAGAAGTAGAGTGCGTCAATCTTGGAGTATCCAATGAAGAGGGTAAATTCAAGTATCGATAGTTATTCAAAAATTGATAGAGTTATGGCAATAACAAAGTCACCCATCGATTTTAGATGAAATTTCATCTAATCGGACATGTTTCGAGAGGATGATAGGCCAAAAATATATTTTTGGAGAATTGCGAAAAATGCAATATTTTCCTTACTATAGTCCAGCTACATATTTGACGAAAAATATTTTTCCTGTCAATAAATACTGAAATTATGAGAATAGGTGTTCTTTGATACGACAAACCGACTGGTGTTGTCCATTTTTGGATGAGATAATTGTTTCAAATATAAGGAGAGCATTTAAGTTAAAAGAAAACTTGCTATCATATAAAAAATCGTACAGGCCAAAATAATGGAAATATTCATTCACTTTTCTGAGAAAATATCGTCAAAGGTCTAATCTTTGATAAAAAATCAGGAGTGCACTTCACTGATGCGATTCAGAAGTAGAGTGCGTCAATCTTGGAGTATCCAATGAAGAGGGTAAATTCAAGTATCGATAGTAATTCAAAAATTGATAGAGTTATGGCAATAACAAAGTCACCCATCGATTTTAAATGAATTTCCATCTAATTGGACATGTTTCGAGAGGATGATATGCCAAAAATATATTTTTGGAGAATTGCGAAAAATGCAATATTTTCCTTACTGTCCAGCTACATATTTGACGAAAAATATTTTTCCTGTCAAAAAATACTGAAATTATGAGAATAGGGGTTCTTTGATACGACAAATCGACTGGTGTTGTCCATTTTCCGATGAGATGAATAGTTCAAATATAAGGAGAGCATTTAAGTTAAAAGGAAACATGCCTTCATATAAAAAATCGAAGAGACCAAAATAATGGAAATATTCATTCAATTTTTTGAGAAAGTATCGTCAAAGGTCTAATCTTTGATAAAAAATCAGGAGTGCACTTCAATGATGCGATGCAGAAGTAGAGTGCGTCAATCTTGGAGTATCCAATGAAGAGGGTAAATTCAAGTATCGATAGTGATTCAAAAATTGATAGAGGTATGGCAATAACAAAGTCACCCATCGATTTTAGATGAATTTTCATCTAATCGGACATGTTCCAAGAGGATGATAGGCCAAAAATATATTTCTGGAGAATTGCGAAAAATGCAATATTTTCCTTACTATAGTCCAGCTACATATTTGACGAAAAATATTTTTCCTCTCAAAAAATACTGAAATTATGAGAATAGGGGTTCTTTGAGACGACAAATCGACTGGTGTTGTCCATTTTTCGATGAGATAAATGGTTCAAATATTAGGAGAGCATTTAAGTTAAAAGGAAACATGCCTTCATATAAAAAATTGTACAGGCCAAAATAATGGGAATATTCATTCAATTTTTTGAGAAAGTATCGTCAAAGGTCTAATCTTTGATAAAAAATTAGGAGTGCACTTCAATGATGCGATTCAGAAGTAGAGTGCGTCAATCTTGGAGTATCCAATGAAGAGGGTAAAATCTAGTATCGATAGTTATTCAAAAATTGATAGAGTTATGGCAATAACAAAGTCACCCATCGATTTTGGATGAATTTTCATCTAATTGCACATGTTTCGAGAGGATGATACGCCAAAAATATATTTTTGGAGAATTGCGAAAAATGCAATATTTTCCTTACTATAGTCCAGCTACATATTTGACGAAAAATATTTTTCCTGTCAAAAAATACTGAAATTATGAGAATAGGGGTTCTTTGATACGACAAATCGACTGGTGTTGTCCATTTTCCGATGAGATGAATGGTTCAAATATGAGGAGAGCATTTAAGTTAAAAGGAAACATGCCTTCATATAAAAAATCGAAGAGACCAAAATAATGGGAATATTCATTAAATTTTTTGAGAAAGTATCGTCAAAGGTCTAATCTTTGATAAAAAATTAGGAGTGCACTTCAATGATGCGATTCAGAAGTAGAGTGCGTCAATCTTGGAGTATCCAATGAAGAGGGTAAATTCAAGTATCGATAGTGATTCAAAAATTGATAGAGTTATGGCAATAACAAAGTCACCCATCGATTTCAGATGAATTTTCATCTAATCGGAAATGTTTCGAGAGGATGATAGGCCAAAAATATATTTCTGGAGAATTGCGAAAAATGCAATATTTTCCTTACTATTTACTACATATTTGACAAAAAATATTTTTCCTCTCAAAAAATACTGAAATTATGAGAATGGGGGTTCTTTGATACGACAAATCGACTGGTATTGTCCATTTTTCGATGAGATAAATGGTTCAAATATTAGGAGAGCATTTAAGTTAAAAGGAAACATGCCTTCATATAAAAAATTGTACAGGCCAAAATAATGGGAATATTCATTCAATTTTTTGAGAAAGTATCGTCAAAGGTCTAATCTTTGATAAAAAATCAGGAGTGCACTTCAATGATGCGATTCAGAAGTAGAGTGCATCAAACTTGGAGTATCCAATGAAGAGGGTAAAATCAAGTATCGATAGTTATTCAAAAAATTGATAGAGTTAGGGCATTAACAAAGTCACCCATCGATTTTAGATGAACTTTCATCTGATCGGACATGTTTCGAGAGGATGATAGGCCAAAAATATATTTTTGAAGAATTGCGAAAAATGCATTATTTTCCTTACTTATAGTCCAGCTACATATTTGACGAAAAATATTTTTCCTCTCAAAAAATACTGAAATTATGAGAATAGGGGTTCTTTGAGACGACAAATCGACTGGTGTTGTCCATTTTTCGATGAGATGAATGGTTCAAATATTGGGAGAGCATTTAAGTTAAAAGGAAACATGCCTTCATATAAAAAATTGAACAGGCCAAAATAATGGGAATATTCATTCAATTTTTTGAGAAAGTATCGTCAAAGGTCTAATCTTTGATAAAAAATCAGGAGTGCACTTCAATGATGCGATTCAGAAGTAGAGTGTATCAAACTTGGAGTATCCAATGAAGAGGGTAAAGTCTAGTATCGATAGTTATTCAAAAATTGATAGAGTTAGGGCATTAACAAAGTCACCTATCGATATTAGATGAATTTTCATCTAATCGGACATGTTTCGAGAGAATGATGGCCGAAAATATATTTGTGGAGAATTGCGAAAAATGCAATATTTTCCTTACTATATATAGTCCGCTACATATTTGACGAAAAATATTTTTCCTCTCAAAAAATACTGAAATTATGAGAATAGGGGTTCTTTGAGACGACAAATCGACTGGTGTTGTCCATTTTTCGATGAGATGAATGGTTCAAATATTAGGAAAGCATTTAACTTAAAAGGAAACATGCCTTCATATAAAAAATTGTACAGGCCAAAATAATGGAAATATTCATTCAATTTCTTGAGCAAATATCGTCAAAGGTCTAATATTTGATAAAAAATCAGGAGTGCACTTCAATGATGCGATTCAGAAGTAGAGTGCGTCAATCTTGGAGTATCCAATGAAGAGGGTAAAATCAAGTATCAATAGTTATTCAAAAATTGATAGAGTTAGGGCATTGAAAAAGTCACCCATCGATTTTAGATGAATTTTCATCTAATCGGACATGTTTCGAGAGGATGATAGGCCAAAAATATATTTTTGAAGAATTGCGAAAAATGCGATATTTTCCTTACTATATATAGTCCAGCTACATATTTGACGAAAAATATTTTTCCTCTCAAAAATACTGAAATTATGAGAATATGGGTTCTTTGATACGACAAATCGACTGATGTTGTCCATTTTTGGATGAGATAATTGTTTCAAATATAAAGAGAACATTCAAGTTAAAAGAAAACATGCATTCATATAAAAAATCGTACAGGCCAAAATAATGGAAATATTATTCAATTTTTTGAGACAGTTTCGTCAAAGGTCTAATCTTTGATAAAAAATCAGGAGTGCACTTCAATGATGCGATTCAGAAGTAGAGTACGTCAAACTTGGAGTATCCAATGAAGAGGGTAAAATCTAGTATCGATAGTTATTCAAAAATTGATAGAGTTATGGCATTAACAAAGTCACCCATCGATTTTAGATGGAGCTTCATCTAATCGGACATGTTTCGAGAGGATGATAGGCCAAAAATATATTTTTGGAGAATTGCGAAAAATGCAATATTTTCCTTACTATAGTCCAGCTACATATTTGACGAAAAATATTTTTCCTCTCAAAAAATACTGAAATTTTGAGAATAGGGGTTCTCTGATACGACAAATCGACTGGTGTTTTCCATTTTTCGATGAGATAAATGGTTCAAATATTAGGAGAGCATTTAGGTTAAAAGAAAACATGCTATCATATAAAAAAACGTACAGATCAAAATAATGGAAATATTCATTCACTTTTCTGAGAAAGTATCGTCAAAAGGTCTAATCTTTGATAAAAAATCAGGAGTGCACTTCAGATGCGATTCAGAAGTAGAGTGCGTCAATCTTGGAGTATCCAATGAAGAGGGTAAATTCAAGTATCGATAGTAATTCAAAAATTGATAGAGTTATGGCAATAACAAAGTCACCCATCGATTTTAGATGAATTTTCATCTAATTGGACATGTTTCGAGAGGATGATAGGCCAAAAATATATTTTTGGAGAATTGCGAAAAATGCAATATTTTCCTTACTATATAGTCCAGCTACATATTTGACAAAAAATATTTTTCCTCTCAAAAAATACTGAAATTATGAGAATAGGGGTTCTATGATACGACAAATCGACTGATGTTGTCCATTTTTGGATGAGATAATTGTTTCAAATATAAGGAGAGCATTTAAGTTAAAAGGAAACATGCCTTCATATAAAAAATCGTACAGGCCAAAATAATGGAAATATTCATTCAATGTTCTGAGCAAATATCGTCAAAGGTCTAATATTTGATAAAAAATCAGGTGTGCACTACAAAGATGCGATTCAGAAGTAGAGTGCGTCAATCTTGGAGTATCCAATGAAGAGGGTAAAATCAAGTATCGATAGTTATTCAAAAATTGATAGAGTTATGGCATTAACAAAGTCACCCATCGATTTTTGATGAGGCTGCATCTAATCGGACATGTTTCGAGATGATGATAGGCCAAAAATATATTTTTGGAGAATTGCGAAAAATGCAATATTTTCTTTTATAGTCCAGCTACATATTTGACGAAAAATAATTTTCCTCTCAAAAAATACTGAAATTATGAGAATAGGGGTTCTTTGATACGACAAATCGACTGGTGTTGTCCATTTTTCGATCAAATAAATGGTTCAAATATTAGGAGAGCATTTAAGTTAAAAGGAAACCTGCCTTCATATAAAAAATTGTACAGGCCAAAATAATGGAAATATTCATTCTATTTTTTGAGAAAGTATCGTCAAAGGTCTAATCTTTGATAAAAAATCAGGAGTGCACTTCAATGATGCGATTCAGAAGTAGAGTGTATCAAACTTGGAGTATCCAATGAAGAGGGTAAAGTCTAGTATCGATAGTTATTCAAAAATTGATAGAGTTAGGGCATTAACAAAGTCACCTATCGATATTAGATGAATTTTCATCTAATCGGACATGTTTCGAGAGAATGATGGCCAAAAATATATTTGTGGAGAATTGCGAAAAATGCAATATTTTCCTTACTATATATAGTCCGCTACATATTTGACGAAAAATATTTTTCCTCTCAAAAAATACTGAAATTATGAGAATAGGGGTTCTTCGAGACGACAAATCGACTGGTGTTGTCCATTTTTGGATGAGATAATTGTTTCAAATATAAAGAGAACATTCAAGTTAAAAGAAAACATGCATTCATATAAAAAATCGTACAGGCCAAAATAATGGAAATATTATTCAATTTTTTGAGACAGTTTCGTCAAAGGTCTAATCTTTGATAAAAAATCAGGAGTGCACTTCAATGATGCGATTCAGAAGTAGAGTACGTCAAACTTGGAGTATCCAATGAAGAGGGTAAAATCTAGTATCGATAGTTATTCAAAAATTGATAGAGTTATGGCATTAACAAAGTCACCCATCGATTTTAGATGGAGCTTCATCTAATCGGACATGTTTCGAGAGGATGATAGGCCAAAAATATATTTTTGGAGAATTGCGAAAAATGCAATATTTTCCTTACTATAGTCCAGCTACATATTTGACGAAAAATATTTTTCCTCTCAAAAAATACTGAAATTTTGAGAATAGGGGTTCTCTGATACGACAAATCGACTGGTGTTTTCCATTTTTCGATGAGATAAATGGTTCAAATATTAGGAGAGCATTTAGGTTAAAAGAAAACATGCTATCATATAAAAAAACGTACAGATCAAAATAATGGAAATATTCATTCACTTTTCTGAGAAAGTATCGTCAAAAGGTCTAATCTTTGATAAAAAATCAGGAGTGCACTTCACTGATGCGATTCAGAAGTAGAGTGCGTCAATCTTGGAGTATCCAATGAAGAGGGTAAAATCTAGTATCGATAGTTATTCAAAAATTGATAGTTATGGCATTAACAAAGTCACTCATCGATTATAGATGTGGCTTCATCCAATCGGACATATTTCGAGAGGATGGTAGGCCAAAAATATACTTTTGGAGAATGGCGAGAAATGCAATATTTTCCTTACTATAGTCCAGCTACATATTTGACGAAAAATATTCTTCCTCTCAAAAAATACTGAAATTATGAAAATAGGGGTTCTTTGATACGACAAATCGACTGGTGTTGTCCATTTTTCGATAAGATAAATGTTTCAAATATTAGGAGAGCATTAAAGTTAAAAGAAAACATGCCTTCATATAAAAAATAGTACAGACCAAAATAATGGAAATATTCATTCACTTTTCTGAGAAAATATCGTCAAAGGTCTAATCTACGATAAAAAATCAGGAGTGCACTTCACTGATGCGATTCAGAAGTAGAGTGCGTCAATCTTGGAGTATCCAATGAAGAGGGTAAATTCAAGTATCGATAGTTATTCAAAAATTGATAGAGTTATGGCAATAACAAAGTCACCCATCGATTTTAGATGAAATTTCATCTAATCGGACATGTTTCGAGAGGATGATAGGCCAAAAATATATTTTTGGAGAATTGCGAAAAATGCAATATTTTCCTTACTATAGTCCAGCTACATATTTGACGAAAAATATTTTTCCTGTCAAAAAATACTGAAATTATGAGAATAGGTGTTCTTTGATACGACAAATCGACTGATGTTGTCCATTTTTGGATGAGATAATTGTTTCAAATATAAGGAGAGCATTTAAGTTAAAAGAAAACTTGCTATCATATAAAAAATCGTACAGGCCAAAATAATGGAAATATTCATTCACTTTTCTGAGAAAATATCGTCAAAGGTCTTATCTTTGATAAAAAATCAGGAGTGCACTTCACTGATGCGATTCAGAAGTAGAGTGCGTCAATCTTGGAGTATCCAATGAAGAGGGTAAATTCAAGTATCGATAGTAATTCAAAAATTGATAGAGTTATGGCAATAACAAAGTCACCCATCGATTTTAAATGAATTTTCATCTAATTGGACATGTTTCGAGAGGATGATATGCCAAAAATATATTTTTGGAGAATTGCGAAAAATGCAATATTTTCCTTACTGTCCAGCTACATATTTGACGAAAAATATTTTTCCTGTCAAAAAATACTGAAATTATGAGAATAGGGGTTCTTTGATACGACAAATCGACTGGTGTTGTCCATTTTCCGATGAGATGAATGGTTCAAATATAAGGAGAGCATTTAAGTTAAAAGGAAACATGCCTTCATATAAAAAATCGAAGAGACCAAAATAATGGAAATATTCATTCAATTTTTTGAGAAAGTATCGTCAAAGGTCTAATCTTTGATAAAAAATCAGGAGTGCACTTCAATGATGCGATTCAGAAGTAGAGTGAGTCAAACTTGGAGTATCCAATGAAGAGGGTAAAATCAAGTATCGATAGTTATTCAAAAAATTGATAGAGTTAGGGCATTAACAAAGTCACCCATCGATTTTAGATGAACTTTCATCTGATCGGACATGTTTCGAGAGGATGATAGGCCAAAAATATATTTTTGAAGAATTGCGAAAAATGCATTATTTTCCTTACTTATAGTCCAGCTACATATTTGACGAAAAATATTTTTCCTCTCAAAAAATACTGAAATTATGAGAATAGGGGTTCTTTGAGACGACAAATCGACTGGTGTTGTCCATTTTTCGATGAGATTAATGGTTCAAATATTAGGAAAGCATTTAACTTAAAAGGAAACATGCCTTCATATAAAAAATTGTACAGGCCAAAATAATGGAAATATTCATTCAATTTCTTGAGCAAATATCGTCAAAGGTCTAATATTTGATAAAAAATCAGGAGTGCACTTCAATGATGCGATTCAGAAGTAGAGTGCGTCAATCTTGGAGTATCCAATGAAGAGGGTAAAATCAAGTATCAATAGTTATTCAAAAATTGATAGAGTTAGGGCATTGAAAAAGTCACCCATCGATTTTAGATGAATTTTCATCTAATCGGACATGTTTCGAGAGGATGATAGGCCAAAAATATATTTTTGAAGAATTGCGAAAAATGCGATATTTTCCTTACTATATATAGTCCAGCTACATATTTGACGAAAAATATTTTTCCTCTCAAAAATACTGAAATTATGAGAATATGGGTTCTTTGATACGACAAATCGACTGATGTTGTCCATTTTTGGATGAGATAATTGTTTCAAATATAAAGAGAACATTCAAGTTAAAAGAAAACATGCATTCATATAAAAAATCGTACAGGCCAAAATAATGGAAATATTATTCAATTTTTTGAGACAGTTTCGTCAAAGGTCTAATCTTTGATAAAAAATCAGGAGTGCACTTCAATGATGCGATTCAGAAGTAGAGTACGTCAAACTTGGAGTATCCAATGAAGAGGGTAAAATCTAGTATCGATAGTTATTCAAAAATTGATAGAGTTATGGCATTAACAAAGTCACCCATCGATTTTAGATGGAGCTTCATCTAATCGGACATGTTTCGAGAGGATGATAGGCCAAAAATATATTTTTGGAGAATTGCGAAAAATGCAATATTTTCCTTACTATAGTCCAGCTACCTATTTGACGAAAAATATTTTTCCTCTCAAAAAATACTGAAATTTTGAGAATAGGGGTTCTCTGATACGACAAATCGACTGGTGTTTTCCATTTTTCGATGAGATAAATGGTTCAAATATTAGGAGAGCATTTAGGTTAAAAGAAAACATGCTATCATATAAAAAATCGTACAGATCAAAATAATGGAAATATTTATTCACTTTTCTGAGAAAGTATCGTCAAAAGGTCTAATCTTTGATAAAAAATCAGGAGTGCACTTCACTGATGCGATTCAGAAGTAGAGTGCGTCAATCTTGGAGTATCCAATGAAGAGGGTAAAATCTAGTATCGATAGTTATTCAAAAATTGATAGTTATGGCATTAACAAAGTCACTCATCGATTATAGATGTGGCTTCATCCAATCGGACATATTTCGAGAGGTAGATAGGCCAAAAATATACTTTTGGAGAATGGCGAAAAATGCAATATTTTCCTTACTATAGTCCAGCTACATATTTGACGAAAAATATTTTTCCTCTCAAAAAATACTGAAATTATGAAAATAGGGGTTCTTTGATACGACAAATCGACTGGTGTTGTCCATTTTTCGATAAGATAAATGTTTCAAATATTAGGAGAGCATTAAAGTTAAAAGAGAACATGCCTTCATATAAAAAATAGTACAGACCAAAATAATGGAAATATTCATTCACTTTTCTGAGAAAATATCGTCAAAGGTCTAATCTACGATAAAAAATCAGGAGTGCACTTCACTGATGCGATTCAGAAGTAGAGTGCGTCAATCTTGGAGTATCCAATGAAGAGGGTAAATTCAAGTATCGATAGTTATTCAAAAATTGATAGAGTTATGGCAATAACAAAGTCACCCATCGATTTTAGATGAAATTTCATCTAATCGGACATGTTTCGAGAGGATGATAGGCCAAAAATATATTTTTGGAGAATTGCGAAAAATGCAATATTTTCCTTACTATAGTCCAGCTACATATTTGACGAAAAATATTTTTCCTGTCAAAAAATACTGAAATTATGAGAATAGGTGTTCTTTGATACGACAAACCGACTGGTGTTGTCCATTTTTGGATGAGATAATTGTTTCAAATATAAGGAGAGCATTTAAGTTAAAAGAAAACTTGCTATCATATAAAAAATCGTACAGGCCAAAATAATGGAAATATTCATTCACTTTTCTGAGAAAATATCGTCAAAGGTCTAATCTTTGATAAAAAATCAGGAGTGCACTTCACTGATGCGATTCAGAAGTAGAGTGCGTCAATCTTGGAGTATCCAATGAAGAGGGTAAATTCAAGTATCGATAGTAATTCAAAAATTGATAGAGTTATGGCAATAACAAAGTCACCCATCGATTTTAAATGAATTTCCATCTAATTGGACATGTTTCGAGAGGATGATATGCCAAAAATATATTTTTGGAGAATTGCGAAAAATGCAATATTTTCCTTACTGTCCAGCTACATATTTGACGAAAAATATTTTTCCTGTCAAAAAATACTGAAATTATGAGAATAGGGGTTCTTTGATACGACAAATCGACTGGTGTTGTCCATTTTCCGATGAGATGAATAGTTCAAATATAAGGAGAGCATTTAAGTTAAAAGGAAACATGCCTTCATATAAAAAATCGAAGAGACCAAAATAATGGAAATATTCATTCAATTTTTTGAGAAAGTATCGTCAAAGGTCTAATCTTTGATAAAAAATCAGGAGTGCACTTCAATGATGCGATGCAGAAGTAGAGTGCGTCAATCTTGGAGTATCCAATGAAGAGGGTAAATTCAAGTATCGATAGTGATTCAAAAATTGATAGAGGTATGGCAATAACAAAGTCACCCATCGATTTTAGATGAATTTTCATCTAATCGGACATGTTCCAAGAGGATGATAGGCCAAAAATATATTTCTGGAGAATTGCGAAAAATGCAATATTTTCCTTACTATAGTCCAGCTACATATTTGACGAAAAATATTTTTCCTCTCAAAAAATACTGAAATTATGAGAATAGGGGTTCTTTGAGACGACAAATCGACTGGTGTTGTCCATTTTTCGATGAGATAAATGGTTCAAATATTAGGAGAGCATTTAAGTTAAAAGGAAACATGCCTTCATATAAAAAATTGTACAGGCCAAAATAATGGGAATATTCATTCAATTTTTTGAGAAAGTATCGTCAAAGGTCTAATCTTTGATAAAAAATTAGGAGTGCACTTCAATGATGCGATTCAGAAGTAGAGTGCGTCAATCTTGGAGTATCCAATGAAGAGGGTAAAATCTAGTATCGATAGTTATTCAAAAATTGATAGAGTTATGGCAATAACAAAGTCACCCATCGATTTTGGATGAATTTTCATCTAATTGCACATGTTTCGAGAGGATGATACGCCAAAAATATATTTTTGGAGAATTGCGAAAAATGCAATATTTTCCTTACTATAGTCCAGCTACATATTTGACGAAAAATATTTTTCCTGTCAAAAAATACTGAAATTATGAGAATAGGGGTTCTTTGATACGACAAATCGACTGGTGTTGTCCATTTTCCGATGAGATGAATGGTTCAAATATGAGGAGAGCATTTAAGTTAAAAGGAAACATGCCTTCATATAAAAAATCGAAGAGACCAAAATAATGGGAATATTCATTAAATTTTTTGAGAAAGTATCGTCAAAGGTCTAATCTTTGATAAAAAATTAGGAGTGCACTTCAATGATGCGATTCAGAAGTAGAGTGCGTCAATCTTGGAGTATCCAATGAAGAGGGTAAATTCAAGTATCGATAGTGATTCAAAAATTGATAGAGTTATGGCAATAACAAAGTCACCCATCGATTTCAGATGAATTTTCATCTAATCGGAAATGTTTCGAGAGGATGATAGGCCAAAAATATATTTCTGGAGAATTGCGAAAAATGCAATATTTTCCTTACTATTTACTACATATTTGACAAAAAATATTTTTCCTCTCAAAAAATACTGAAATTATGAGAATGGGGGTTCTTTGATACGACAAATCGACTGGTATTGTCCATTTTTCGATGAGATAAATGGTTCAAATATTAGGAGAGCATTTAAGTTAAAAGGAAACATGCCTTCATATAAAAAATTGTACAGGCCAAAATAATGGGAATATTCATTCAATTTTTTGAGAAAGTATCGTCAAAGGTCTAATCTTTGATAAAAAATCAGGAGTGCACTTCAATGATGCGATTCAGAAGTAGAGTGCATCAAACTTGGAGTATCCAATGAAGAGGGTAAAATCAAGTATCGATAGTTATTCAAAAAATTGATAGAGTTAGGGCATTAACAAAGTCACCCATCGATTTTAGATGAACTTTCATCTGATCGGACATGTTTCGAGAGGATGATAGGCCAAAAATATATTTTTGAAGAATTGCGAAAAATGCATTATTTTCCTTACTTATAGTCCAGCTACATATTTGACGAAAAATATTTTTCCTCTCAAAAAATACTGAAATTATGAGAATAGGGGTTCTTTGAGACGACAAATCGACTGGTGTTGTCCATTTTTCGATGAGATGAATGGTTCAAATATTGGGAGAGCATTTAAGTTAAAAGGAAACATGCCTTCATATAAAAAATTGAACAGGCCAAAATAATGGGAATATTCATTCAATTTTTTGAGAAAGTATCGTCAAAGGTCTAATCTTTGATAAAAAATCAGGAGTGCACTTCAATGATGCGATTCAGAAGTAGAGTGTATCAAACTTGGAGTATCCAATGAAGAGGGTAAAGTCTAGTATCGATAGTTATTCAAAAATTGATAGAGTTAGGGCATTAACAAAGTCACCTATCGATATTAGATGAATTTTCATCTAATCGGACATGTTTCGAGAGAATGATGGCCAAAAATATATTTGTGGAGAATTGCGAAAAATGCAATATTTTCCTTACTATATATAGTCCGCTACATATTTGACGAAAAATATTTTTCCTCTCAAAAAATACTGAAATTATGAGAATAGGGGTTCTTTGAGACGACAAATCGACTGGTGTTGTCCATTTTTCGATGAGATGAATGGTTCAAATATTAGGAAAGCATTTAACTTAAAAGGAAACATGCCTTCATATAAAAAATTGTACAGGCCAAAATAATGGAAATATTCATTCAATTTCTTGAGCAAATATCGTCAAAGGTCTAATATTTGATAAAAAATCAGGAGTGCACTTCAATGATGCGATTCAGAAGTAGAGTGCGTCAATCTTGGAGTATCCAATGAAGAGGGTAAAATCAAGTATCAATAGTTATTCAAAAATTGATAGAGTTAGGGCATTGAAAAAGTCACCCATCGATTTTAGATGAATTTTCATCTAATCGGACATGTTTCGAGAGGATGATAGGCCAAAAATATATTTTTGAAGAATTGCGAAAAATGCGATATTTTCCTTACTATATATAGTCCAGCTACATATTTGACGAAAAATATTTTTCCTCTCAAAAATACTGAAATTATGAGAATATGGGTTCTTTGATACGACAAATCGACTGATGTTGTCCATTTTTGGATGAGATAATTGTTTCAAATATAAAGAGAACATTCAAGTTAAAAGAAAACATGCATTCATATAAAAAATCGTACAGGCCAAAATAATGGAAATATTATTCAATTTTTTGAGACAGTTTCGTCAAAGGTCTAATCTTTGATAAAAAATCAGGAGTGCACTTCAATGATGCGATTCAGAAGTAGAGTACGTCAAACTTGGAGTATCCAATGAAGAGGGTAAAATCTAGTATCGATAGTTATTCAAAAATTGATAGAGTTATGGCATTAACAAAGTCACCCATCGATTTTAGATGGAGCTTCATCTAATCGGACATGTTTCGAGAGGATGATAGGCCAAAAATATATTTTTGGAGAATTGCGAAAAATGCAATATTTTCCTCACTATAGTCCAGCTACATATTTGACGAAAAATATTTTTCCTCTCAAAAAATACTGAAATTTTGAGAATAGGGGTTCTCTGATACGACAAATCGACTGGTGTTTTCCATTTTTCGATGAGATAAATGGTTCAAATATTAGGAGAGCATTTAGGTTAAAAGAAAACATGCTATCATATAAAAAATCGTACAGATCAAAATAATGGAAATATTCATTCACTTTTCTAAGAAAGTATCGTCAAAAGGTCTAATCTTTGATAAAAAATCAGGAGTGCACTTCACTGATGCGATTCAGAAGTAGAGTGCGTCAATCTTGGAGTATCCAATGAAGAGGGTAAAATCTAGTATCGATAGTTATTCAAAAATTGATAGTTATGGCATTAACAAAGTCACTCATCGATTATAGATGTGGCTTCATCCAATCGGACATATTTCGAGAGGATGATAGGCCAAAAATATACTTTTGGAGAATGGCGAAAAATGCAATATTTTCCTTACTATAGTCCAGCTACATATTTGATGAAAAATATTTTTCCTCTCAAAAAATACTGAAATTATGAAAATAGGGGTTCTTTGATACGACAAATCGACTGGTGTTGTCCATTTTTCGATAAGATAAATGTTTCAAATATTAGGAGAGCATTAAAGTTAAAAGAAAACATGCCTTCATATAAAAAATAGTACAGACCAAAATAATGGAAATATTCATTCACTTTTCTGAGAAAATATCGTCAAAGGTCTAATCTACGATAAAAAATCAGGAGTGCACTTCACTGATGCGATTCAGAAGTAGAGTGCGTCAATCTTGGAGTATCCAATGAAGAGGGTAAATTCAAGTATCGATAGTTATTCAAAAATTGATAGAGTTATGGCAATAACAAAGTCACCCATCGATTTTAGATGAAATTTCATCTAATCGGACATGTTTCGAGAGGATGATAGGCCAAAAATATATTTTTGGAGAATTGCGAAAAATGCAATATTTTCCTTACTATAGTCCAGCTACATATTTGACGAAAAATATTTTTCCTGTCAAAAAATACTGAAATTATGAGAATAGGTGTTCTTTGATACGACAAACCGACTGGTGTTGTCCATTTTTGGATGAGATAATTGTTTCAAATATAAGGAGAGCATTTAAGTTAAAAGAAAACTTGCTATCATATAAAAAATCGTACAGGCCAAAATAATGGAAATATTCATTCACTTTTCTGAGAAAATATCGTCAAAGGTCTAATCTTTGATAAAAAATCAGGAGTGCACTTCACTGATGCGATTCAGAAGTAGAGTGCGTCAATCTTGGAGTATCCAATGAAGAGGGTAAATTCAAGTATCGATAGTAATTCAAAAATTGATAGAGTTATGGCAATAACAAAGTCACCCATCGATTTTAAATGAATTTCCATCTAATTGGACATGTTTCGAGAGGATGATATGCCAAAAATATATTTTTGGAGAATTGCGAAAAATGCAATATTTTCCTTACTGTCCAGCTACATATTTGACGAAAAATATTTTTCCTGTCAAAAAATACTGAAATTATGAGAATAGGGGTTCTTTGATACGACAAATCGACTGGTGTTGTCCATTTTCCGATGAGATGAATGGTTCAAATATAAGGAGAGCATTTAAGTTAAAAGGAAACATGCCTTCATATAAAAAATCGAAGAGACCGAAATAATGGAAATATTCATTCAATTTTTTGAGAAAGTATCGTCAAAGGTCTAATCTTTGATAAAAAATCAGGAGTGCACTTCAATGATGCGATGCAGAAGTAGAGTGCGTCAATCTTGGAGTATCCAATGAAGAGGGTAAATTCAAGTATCGATAGTGATTCAAAAATTGATAGAGGTATGGCAATAACAAAGTCACCCATCGATTTTAGATGAATTTTCATCTAATCGGACATGTTCCAAGAGGATGATAGGCCAAAAATATATTTCTGGAGAATTGCGAAAAATGCAATATTTTCCTTACTATAGTCCAGCTACATATTTGACGAAAAATATTTTTCCTCTCAAAAAATACTGAAATTATGAGAATAGGGGTTCTTTGAGACGACAAATCGACTGGTGTTGTCCATTTTTCGATGAGATAAATGGTTCAAATATTAGGAGAGCATTTAAGTTAAAAGGAAACATGCCTTCATATAAAAAATTGTACAGGCCAAAATAATGGGAATATTCATTCAATTTTTTGAGAAAGTATCGTCAAAGGTCTAATCTTTGATAAAAAATTAGGAGTGCACTTCAATGATGCGATTCAGAAGTAGAGTGCGTCAATCTTGGAGTATCCAATGAAGAGGGTAAAATCTAGTATCGATAGTTATTCAAAAATTGATAGAGTTATGGCAATAACAAAGTCACCCATCGATTTTGGATGAATTTTCATCTAATTGCACATGTTTCGAGAGGATGATACGCCAAAAATATATTTTTGGAGAATTGCGAAAAATGCAATATTTTCCTTACTATAGACCAGCTACATATTTGACGAAAAATATTTTTCCTGTCAAAAAATACTGAAATTATGAGAATAGGGGTTCTTTGATACGACAAATCGACTGGTGTTGTCCATTTTCCGATGAGATGAATGGTTCAAATATGAGGAGAGCATTTAAGTTAAAAGGAAACATGCCTTCATATAAAAAATCGAAGAGACCAAAATAATGGGAATATTCATTAAATTTTTTGAGAAAGTATCGTCAAAGGTCTAATCTTTGATAAAAAATTAGGAGTGCACTTCAATGATGCGATTCAGAAGTAGAGTGCGTCAATCTTGGAGTATCCAATGAAGAGGGTAAATTCAAGTATCGATAGTGATTCAAAAATTGATAGAGTTATGGCAATAACAAAGTCACCCATCGATTTCAGATGAATTTTCATCTAATCGGAAATGTTTCGAGAGGATGATAGGCCAAAAATATATTTCTGGAGAATTGCGAAAAATGCAATATTTTCCTTACTATTTACTACATATTTGACAAAAAATATTTTTCCTCTCAAAAAATACTGAAATTATGAGAATAGGGGTTCTTTGATACGACAAATCGACTGGTATTGTCCATTTTTCGATGAGATAAATGGTTCAAATATTAGGAGAGCATTTAAGTTAAAAGGAAACATGCCTTCATATAAAAAATTGTACAGGCCAAAATAATGGGAATATTCATTCAATTTTTTGAGAAAGTATCGTCAAAGGTCTAATCTTTGATAAAAAATCAGGAGTGCACTTCAATGATGCGATTCAGAAGTAGAGTGCATCAAACTTGGAGTATCCAATGAAGAGGGTAAAATCAAGTATCGATAGTCATTCAAAAAATTGATAGAGTTAGGGCATTAACAAAGTCACCCATCGATTTTAGATGAACTTTCATCTGATCGGACATGTTTCGAGAGGATGATAGGCCAAAAATATATTTTTGAAGAATTGCGAAAAATGCATTATTTTCCTTACTTATAGTCCAGCTACATATTTGACGAAAAATATTTTTCCTCTCAAAAAATACTGAAATTATGAGAATAGGGGTTCTTTGAGACGACAAATCGACTGGTGTTGTCCATTTTTCGATGAGATGAATGGTTCAAATATTGGGAGAGCATTTAAGTTAAAAGGAAACATGCCTTCATATAAAAAATTGAACAGGCCAAAATAATGGGAATATTCATTCAATTTTTTGAGAAAGTATCGTCAAAGGTCTAATCTTTGATAAAAAATCAGGAGTGCACTTCAATGATGCGATTCAGAAGTAGAGTGTATCAAACTTGGAGTATCCAATGAAGAGGGTAAAGTCTAGTATCGATAGTTATTCAAAAATTGATAGAGTTAGGGCATTAACAAAGTCACCTATCGATATTAGATGAATTTTCATCTAATCGGACATGTTTCGAGAGAATGATGGCCAAAAATATATTTGTGGAGAATTGCGAAAAATGCAATATTTTCCTTACTATATATAGTCCGCTACATATTTGACGAAAAATATTTTTCCTCTCAAAAAATACTGAAATTATGAGAATAGGGGTTCTTTGAGACGACAAATCGACTGGTGTTGTCCATTTTTCGATGAGATGAATGGTTCAAATATTAGGAAAGCATTTAACTTAAAAGGAAACATGCCTTCATATAAAAAATTGTACAGGCCAAAATAATGGAAATATTCATTCAATTTCTTGAGCAAATATCGTCAAAGGTCTAATATTTGATAAAAAATCAGGAGTGCACTTCAATGATGCGATTCAGAAGTAGAGTGCGTCAATCTTGGAGTATCCAATGAAGAGGGTAAAATCAAGTATCAATAGTTATTCAAAAATTGATAGAGTTAGGGCATTGAAAAAGTCACCCATCGATTTTAGATGAATTTTCATCTAATCGGACATGTTTCGAGAGGATGATAGGCCAAAAATATATTTTTGAAGAATTGCGAAAAATGCGATATTTTCCTTACTATATATAGTCCAGCTACATATTTGACGAAAAATATTTTTCCTCTCAAAAATACTGAAATTATGAGAATATGGGTTCTTTGATACGACAAATCGACTGATGTTGTCCATTTTTGGATGAGATAATTGTTTCAAATATAAAGAGAACATTCAAGTTAAAAGAAAACATGCATTCATATAAAAAATCGTACAGGCCAAAATAATGGAAATATTATTCAATTTTTTGAGACAGTTTCGTCAAAGGTCTAATCTTTGATAAAAAATCAGGAGTGCACTTCAATGATGCGATTCAGAAGTAGAGTACGTCAAACTTGGAGTATCCAATGAAGAGGGTAAAATCTAGTATCGATAGTTATTCAAAAATTGATAGAGTTATGGCATTAACAAAGTCACCCATCGATTTTAGATGGAGCTTCATCTAATCGGACATGTTTCGAGAGGATGATAGGCCAAAAATATATTTTTGGAGAATTGCGAAAAATGCAATATTTTCCTCACTATAGTCCAGCTACATATTTGACGAAAAATATTTTTCCTCTCAAAAAATACTGAAATTTTGAGAATAGGGGTTCTCTGATACGACAAATCGACTGGTGTTTTCCATTTTTCGATGAGATAAATGGTTCAAATATTAGGAGAGCATTTAGGTTAAAAGAAAACATGCTATCATATAAAAAATCGTACAGATCAAAATAATGGAAATATTCATTCACTTTTCTAAGAAAGTATCGTCAAAAGGTCTAATCTTTGATAAAAAATCAGGAGTGCACTTCACTGATGCGATTCAGAAGTAGAGTGCGTCAATCTTGGAGTATCCAATGAAGAGGGTAAAATCTAGTATCGATAGTTATTCAAAAATTGATAGTTATGGCATTAACAAAGTCACTCATCGATTATAGATGTGGCTTCATCCAATCGGACATATTTCGAGAGGATGATAGGCCAAAAATATACTTTTGGAGAATGGCGAAAAATGCAATATTTTCCTTACTATAGTCCAGCTACATATTTGATGAAAAATATTTTTCCTCTCAAAAAATACTGAAATTATGAAAATAGGGGTTCTTTGATACGACAAATCGACTGGTGTTGTCCATTTTTCGATAAGATAAATGTTTCAAATATTAGGAGAGCATTAAAGTTAAAAGAAAACATGCCTTCATATAAAAAATAGTACAGACCAAAATAATGGAAATATTCATTCACTTTTCTGAGAAAATATCGTCAAAGGTCTAATCTACGATAAAAAATCAGGAGTGCACTTCACTGATGCGATTCAGAAGTAGAGTGCGTCAATCTTGGAGTATCCAATGAAGAGGGTAAATTCAAGTATCGATAGTTATTCAAAAATTGATAGAGTTATGGCAATAACAAAGTCACCCATCGATTTTAGATGAAATTTCATCTAATCGGACATGTTTCGAGAGGATGATAGGCCAAAAATATATTTTTGGAGAATTGCGAAAAATGCAATATTTTCCTTACTATAGTCCAGCTACATATTTGACGAAAAATATTTTTCCTGTCAAAAAATACTGAAATTATGAGAATAGGTGTTCTTTGATACGACAAACCGACTGGTGTTGTCCATTTTTGGATGAGATAATTGTTTCAAATATAAGGAGAGCATTTAAGTTAAAAGAAAACTTGCTATCATATAAAAAATCGTACAGGCCAAAATAATGGAAATATTCATTCACTTTTCTGAGAAAATATCGTCAAAGGTCTAATCTTTGATAAAAAATCAGGAGTGCACTTCACTGATGCGATTCAGAAGTAGAGTGCGTCAATCTTGGAGTATCCAATGAAGAGGGTAAATTCAAGTATCGATAGTAATTCAAAAATTGATAGAGTTATGGCAATAACAAAGTCACCCATCGATTTTAAATGAATTTCCATCTAATTGGACATGTTTCGAGAGGATGATATGCCAAAAATATATTTTTGGAGAATTGCGAAAAATGCAATATTTTCCTTACTGTCCAGCTACATATTTGACGAAAAATATTTTTCCTGTCAAAAAATACTGAAATTATGAGAATAGGGGTTCTTTGATACGACAAATCGACTGGTGTTGTCCATTTTCCGATGAGATGAATGGTTCAAATATAAGGAGAGCATTTAAGTTAAAAGGAAACATGCCTTCATATAAAAAATCGAAGAGACCGAAATAATGGAAATATTCATTCAATTTTTTGAGAAAGTATCGTCAAAGGTCTAATCTTTGATAAAAAATCAGGAGTGCACTTCAATGATGCGATGCAGAAGTAGAGTGCGTCAATCTTGGAGTATCCAATGAAGAGGGTAAATTCAAGTATCGATAGTGATTCAAAAATTGATAGAGGTATGGCAATAACAAAGTCACCCATCGATTTTAGATGAATTTTCATCTAATCGGACATGTTCCAAGAGGATGATAGGCCAAAAATATATTTCTGGAGAATTGCGAAAAATGCAATATTTTCCTTACTATAGTCCAGCTACATATTTGACGAAAAATATTTTTCCTCTCAAAAAATACTGAAATTATGAGAATAGGGGTTCTTTGAGACGACAAATCGACTGGTGTTGTCCATTTTTCGATGAGATAAATGGTTCAAATATTAGGAGAGCATTTAAGTTAAAAGGAAACATGCCTTCATATAAAAAATTGTACAGGCCAAAATAATGGGAATATTCATTCAATTTTTTGAGAAAGTATCGTCAAAGGTCTAATCTTTGATAAAAAATTAGGAGTGCACTTCAATGATGCGATTCAGAAGTAGAGTGCGTCAATCTTGGAGTATCCAATGAAGAGGGTAAAATCTAGTATCGATAGTTATTCAAAAATTGATAGAGTTATGGCAATAACAAAGTCACCCATCGATTTTGGATGAATTTTCATCTAATTGCACATGTTTCGAGAGGATGATACGCCAAAAATATATTTTTGGAGAATTGCGAAAAATGCAATATTTTCCTTACTATAGTCCAGCTACATATTTGACGAAAAATATTTTTCCTGTCAAAAAATACTGAAATTATGAGAATAGGGGTTCTTTGATACGACAAATCGACTGGTGTTGTCCATTTTCCGATGAGATGAATGGTTCAAATATGAGGAGAGCATTTAAGTTAAAAGGAAACATGCCTTCATATAAAAAATCGAAGAGACCAAAATAATGGGAATATTCATTAAATTTTTTGAGAAAGTATCGTCAAAGGTCTAATCTTTGATAAAAAATTAGGAGTGCACTTCAATGATGCGATTCAGAAGTAGAGTGCGTCAATCTTGGAGTATCCAATGAAGAGGGTAAATTCAAGTATCGATAGTGATTCAAAAATTGATAGAGTTATGGCAATAACAAAGTCACCCATCGATTTCAGATGAATTTTCATCTAATCGGAAATGTTTCGAGAGGATGATAGGCCAAAAATATATTTCTGGAGAATTGCGAAAAATGCAATATTTTCCTTACTATTTACTACATATTTGACAAAAAATATTTTTCCTCTCAAAAAATACTGAAATTATGAGAATAGGGGTTCTTTGATACGACAAATCGACTGGTATTGTCCATTTTTCGATGAGATAAATGGTTCAAATATTAGGAGAGCATTTAAGTTAAAAGGAAACATGCCTTCATATAAAAAATTGTACAGGCCAAAATAATGGGAATATTCATTCAATTTTTTGAGAAAGTATCGTCAAAGGTCTAATCTTTGATAAAAAATCAGGAGTGCACTTCAATGATGCGATTCAGAAGTAGAGTGCATCAAACTTGGAGTATCCAATGAAGAGGGTAAAATCAAGTATCGATAGTCATTCAAAAAATTGATAGAGTTAGGGCATTAACAAAGTCACCCATCGATTTTAGATGAACTTTCATCTGATCGGACATGTTTCGAGAGGATGATAGGCCAAAAATATATTTTTGAAGAATTGCGAAAAATGCATTATTTTCCTTACTTATAGTCCAGCTACATATTTGACGAAAAATATTTTTCCTCTCAAAAAATACTGAAATTATGAGAATAGGGGTTCTTTGAGACGACAAATCGACTGGTGTTGTCCATTTTTCGATGAGATGAATGGTTCAAATATTGGGAGAGCATTTAAGTTAAAAGGAAACATGCCTTCATATAAAAAATTGAACAGGCCAAAATAATGGGAATATTCATTCAATTTTTTGAGAAAGTATCGTCAAAGGTCTAATCTTTGATAAAAAATCAGGAGTGCACTTCAATGATGCGATTCAGAAGTAGAGTGTATCAAACTTGGAGTATCCAATGAAGAGGGTAAAGTCTAGTATCGATAGTTATTCAAAAATTGATAGAGTTAGGGCATTAACAAAGTCACCTATCGATATTAGATGAATTTTCATCTAATCGGACATGTTTCGAGAGAATGATGGCCAAAAATATATTTGTGGAGAATTGCGAAAAATGCAATATTTTCCTTACTATATATAGTCCGCTACATATTTGACGAAAAATATTTTTCCTCTCAAAAAATACTGAAATTATGAGAATAGGGGTTCTTTGAGACGACAAATCGACTGGTGTTGTCCATTTTTCGATGAGATGAATGGTTCAAATATTAGGAAAGCATTTAACTTAAAAGGAAACATGCCTTCATATAAAAAATTGTACAGGCCAAAATAATGGAAATATTCATTCAATTTCTTGAGCAAATATCGTCAAAGGTCTAATATTTGATAAAAAATCAGGAGTGCACTTCAATGATGCGATTCAGAAGTAGAGTGCGTCAATCTTGGAGTATCCAATGAAGAGGGTAAAATCAAGTATCAATAGTTATTCAAAAATTGATAGAGTTAGGGCATTGAAAAAGTCACCCATCGATTTTAGATGAATTTTCATCTAATCGGACATGTTTCGAGAGGATGATAGGCCAAAAATATATTTTTGAAGAATTGCGAAAAATGCGATATTTTCCTTACTATATATAGTCCAGCTACATATTTGACGAAAAATATTTTTCCTCTCAAAAATACTGAAATTATGAGAATATGGGTTCTTTGATACGACAAATCGACTGATGTTGTCCATTTTTGGATGAGATAATTGTTTCAAATATAAAGAGAACATTCAAGTTAAAAGAAAACATGCATTCATATAAAAAATCGTACAGGCCAAAATAATGGAAATATTATTCAATTTTTTGAGACAGTTTCGTCAAAGGTCTAATCTTTGATAAAAAATCAGGAGTGCACTTCAATGATGCGATTCAGAAGTAGAGTACGTCAAACTTGGAGTATCCAATGAAGAGGGTAAAATCTAGTATCGATAGTTATTCAAAAATTGATAGAGTTATGGCATTAACAAAGTCACCCATCGATTTTAGATGGAGCTTCATCTAATCGGACATGTTTCGAGAGGATGATAGGCCAAAAATATATTTTTGGAGAATTGCGAAAAATGCAATATTTTCCTTACTATAGTCCAGCTACATATTTGACGAAAAATATTTTTCCTCTCAAAAAATACTGAAATTTTGAGAATAGGGGTTCTCTGATACGACAAATCGACTGGTGTTTTCCATTTTTCGATGAGATAAATGGTTCAAATATTAGGAGAGCATTTAGGTTAAAAGAAAACATGCTATCATATAAAAAATCGTACAGATCAAAATAATGGAAATATTCATTCACTTTTCTAAGAAAGTATCGTCAAAAGGTCTAATCTTTGATAAAAAATCAGGAGTGCACTTCACTGATGCGATTCAGAAGTAGAGTGCGTCAATCTTGGAGTATCCAATGAAGAGGGTAAAATCTAGTATCGATAGTTATTCAAAAATTGATAGTTATGGCATTAACAAAGTCACTCATCGATTATAGATGTGGCTTCATCCAATCGGACATATTTCGAGAGGATGATAGGCCAAAAATATACTTTTGGAGAATGGCGAAAAATGCAATATTTTCCTTACTATAGTCCAGCTACATATTTGACGAAAAATATTTTTCCTCTCAAAAAATACTGAAATTATGAAAATAGGGGTTCTTTGATACGACAAATCGACTGGTGTTGTCCATTTTTCGATAAGATAAATGTTTCAAATATTAGGAGAGCATTAAAGTTAAAAGAAAACATGCCTTCATATAAAAAATAGTACAGACCAAAATAATGGAAATATTCATTCACTTTTCTGAGAAAATATCGTCAAAGGTCTAATCTACGATAAAAAATCAGGAGTGCACTTCACTGATGCGATTCAGAAGTAGAGTGCGTCAATCTTGGAGTATCCAATGAAGAGGGTAAATTCAAGTATCGATAGTTATTCAAAAATTGATAGAGTTATGGCAATAACAAAGTCACCCATCGATTTTAGATGAAATTTCATCTAATCGGACATGTTTAGAGAGGATGATAGGCCAAAAATATATTTTTGGAGAATTGCGAAAAATGCGATATTTTCCTTACTATATATAGTCCAGCTACATATTTGACGAAAAATATTTTTCCTCTCAAAAATACTGAAATTATGAGAATATGGGTTCTTTGATACGACAAATCGACTGATGTTGTCCATTTTTGGATGAGATAATTGTTTCAAATATAAAGAGAACATTCAAGTTAAAAGAAAACATGCATTCATATAAAAAATCGTACAGGCCAAAATAATGGAAATATTATTCAATTTTTTGAGACAGTTTCGTCAAAGGTCTAATCTTTGATAAAAAATCAGGAGTGCACTTCAATGATGCGATTCAGAAGTAGAGTACGTCAAACTTGGAGTATCCAATGAAGAGGGTAAAATCTAGTATCGATAGTTATTCAAAAATTGATAGAGTTATGGCATTAACAAAGTCACCCATCGATTTTAGATGAATTTTCATCTAATCGGACATGTTTCGAGAGGATGATAGGCCAAAAATATATTTTTGAAGAATTGCGAAAAATGCGATATTTTCCTTACTATATATAGTCCAGCTACATATTTGACGAAAAATATTTTTCCTCTCAAAAATACTGAAATTATGAGAATATGGGTTCTTTGATACGACAAATCGACTGATGTTGTCCATTTTTGGATGAGATAATTGTTTCAAATATAAAGAGAACATTCAAGTTAAAAGAAAACATGCATTCATATAAAAAATCGTACAGGCCAAAATAATGGAAATATTATTCAATTTTTTGAGACAGTTTCGTCAAAGGTCTAATCTTTGATAAAAAATCAGGAGTGCACTTCAATGATGCGATTCAGAAGTAGAGTACGTCAAACTTGGAGTATCCAATGAAGAGGGTAAAATCTAGTATCGATAGTTATTCAAAAATTGATAGAGTTATGGCATTAACAAAGTCACCCATCGATTTTAGATGGAGCTTCATCTAATCGGACATGTTTCGAGAGGATGATAGGCCAAAAATATATTTTTGGAGAATTGCGAAAAATGCAATATTTTCCTTACTATAGTCCAGCTACATATTTGACGAAAAATATTTTTCCTCTCAAAAAATACTGAAATTTTGAGAATAGGGGTTCTCTGATACGACAAATCGACTGGTGTTTTCCATTTTTCGATGAGATAAATGGTTCAAATATTAGGAGAGCATTTAGGTTAAAAGAAAACATGCTATCATATAAAAAATCGTACAGATCAAAATAATGGAAATATTCATTCACTTTTCTAAGAAAGTATCGTCAAAAGGTCTAATCTTTGATAAAAAATCAGGAGTGCACTTCACTGATGCGATTCAGAAGTAGAGTGCGTCAATCTTGGAGTATCCAATGAAGAGGGTAAAATCTAGTATCGATAGTTATTCAAAAATTGATAGTTATGGCATTAACAAAGTCACTCATCGATTATAGATGTGGCTTCATCCAATCGGACATATTTCGAGAGGATGATAGGCCAAAAATATACTTTTGGAGAATGGCGAAAAATGCAATATTTTCCTTACTATAGTCCAGCTACATATTTGACGAAAAATATTTTTCCTGTCAAAAAATACTGAAATTATGAGAATAGGTGTTCTTTGATACGACAAATCGACTGGTGTTGTCCATTTTTGGATGAGATAATTGTTTCAAATATAAGGAGAGCATTTAAGTTAAAAGAAAACTTGCTATCATATAAAAAATCGTACAGGCCAAAATAATGGAAATATTCATTCACTTTTCTGAGAAAATATCGTCAAAGGTCTAATCTACGATAAAAAATCAGGAGTGCACTTCACTGATGCGATTCAGAAGTAGAGTGCGTCAATCTTGGAGTATCCAATGAAGAGGGTAAATTCAAGTATCGATAGTTATTCAAAAATTGATAGAGTTATGGCAATAACAAAGTCACCCATCGATTTTAGATGAAATTTCATCTAATCGGACATGTTTCGAGAGGATGATAGGCCAAAAATATATTTTTGGAGAATTGCGAAAAATGCGATATTTTCCTTACTATATATAGTCCAGCTACATATTTGACGAAAAATATTTTTCCTCTCAAAAATACTGAAATTATGAGAATATGGGTTCTTTGATACGACAAATCGACTGATGTTGTCCATTTTTGGATGAGATAATTGTTTCAAATATAAAGAGAACATTCAAGTTAAAAGAAAACATGCATTCATATAAAAAATCGTACAGGCCAAAATAATGGAAATATTATTCAATTTTTTGAGACAGTTTCGTCAAAGGTCTAATCTTTGATAAAAAATCAGGAGTGCACTTCAATGATGCGATTCAGAAGTAGAGTACGTCAAACTTGGAGTATCCAATGAAGAGGGTAAAATCTAGTATCGATAGTTATTCAAAAATTGATAGAGTTATGGCATTAACAAAGTCACCCATCGATTTTAGATGAATTTTCATCTAATCGGACATGTTTCGAGAGGATGATAGGCCAAAAATATATTTTTGAAGAATTGCGAAAAATGCGATATTTTCCTTACTATATATAGTCCAGCTACATATTTGACGAAAAATATTTTTCCTCTCAAAAATACTGAAATTATGAGAATATGGGTTCTTTGATACGACAAATCGACTGGTGTTGTCCATTTTTGGATGAGATAATTGTTTCAAATATAAGGAGAGCATTTAAGTTAAAAGAAAACTTGCTATCATATAAAAAATCGTACAGGCCAAAATAATGGAAATATTCATTCACTTTTCTGAGAAAATATCGTTAAAAGTCTAATCTTTGATAAAAAATCAGGAGTGCACTTCACTGATGCGATTCAGAAGTAGAGTGCGTCAATCTTGGAGTATCCAATGAAGAGGGTAAAATCTAGTATCGATAGTTATTCAAAAATTGATAGAGTTATGGCATTAACAAAGTCACCCATCGATTTTAGATGAATTTTCATCTAATCGGACATGTTTCGAGAGGATGATAGGCCAAAAATATATTTTTGGAGAATTGCGAAAAATGCAATATTTTCCTTACTATAGTCCAGCTACATATTTGACGAAAAATATTTTTCCTGTCAAAAAATACTGAAATTATGAGAATAGGTGTTCTTTGATACGACAAATCGACTGGTGTTGTCCATTTTTGGATGAGATAATTGTTTCAAATATAAGGAGAGCATTTAAGTTAAAAGAAAACTTGCTATCATATAAAAAATCGTACAGGCCAAAATAATGGAAATATTCATTCACTTTTCTGAGAAAATATCGTTAAAAGTCTAATCTTTGATAAAAAATCAGGAGTGCACTTCACTGATGCGATTCAGAAGTAGAGTGCGTCAATCTTGGAGTATCCAATGAAGAGGGTAAATTCAAGTATCGATAGTAATTCAAAAATTGATAGAGTTATGGCAATAACAAAGTCACCCATCGATTTTAAATGAATTTTCATCTAATTGGACATGTTTCGAGAGGATGATATGCCAAAAATATATTTTTGGAGAATTGCGAAAAATGCAATATTTTCCTTACTGTCCAGCACATATTTGACGAAAAATATTTTTCCTGTCAAAAAATACTGAAATTATGAGAATAGGAGTTCTTTGATACGACAAATCGACTGGTGTTGTCCATTTTCCGATGAGATGAATGGTTCAAATATAAGGAGAGCATTTAAGTTAAAAGGAAACATGCCTTCATATAAAAAATCGAAGAGACCAAAATAATGGAAATATTCATTCAATTTTTTGAGAAAGTATCGTCAAAGGTCTAATCTTTGATAAAAAATCAGGAGTGCACTTCAATGATGCGATGCAGAAGTAGAGTGCGTCAATCTTGGAGTATCCAATGAAGAGGGTAAATTCAAGTATCGATAGTGATTCAAAAATTGATAGAGGTATGGCAATAACAAAGTCACCCATCGATTTTAGATGAATTTTCATCTAATCGGACATGTTCCAAGAGGATGATAGGCCAAAAATATATTTCTGGAGAATTGCGAAAAATGCAATATTTTCCTTACTATAGTCCAGCTACATATTTGACGAAAAATATTTTTCCTCTCAAAAAATACTGAAATTATGAGAATAGGGGTTCTTTGAGACGACACATCGACTGGTGTTGTCCATTTTTCGATGAGATAAATGGTTCAAATATTAGGAGAGCATTTAAGTTGAAAGGAAACATGCCTTCATATAAAAAATTGTACAGGCCAAAATAATGGGAATATTCATTCAATTTTTTGAGAAAGTATCGTCAAAGGTCTAATCTTTGATAAAAAATTAGGAGTGCACTTCAATGATGCGATTCAGAAGTAGAGTGCGTCAATCTTGGAGTATCCAATGAAGAGGGTAAAATCTAGTATCGATAGTTATTCAAAAATTGATAGAGTTATGGCAATAACAAAGTCACCCATCGATTTTAGATGAATTTTCATCTAATGGCACATGTTTCGAGAGGATGATACGCCAAAAATATATTTTTGGAGAATTGCGAAAAATGCAATATTTTCCTTACTATAGTCCAGCTACATATTTGACGAAAAATATTTTTCCTGTCAAAAAATACTGAAATTATGAGAATAGGGGTTCTTTGATACGACAAATCGACTGGTGTTGTCCATTTTCCGATGAGATGAATGGTTCAAATATGAGGAGAGCATTTAAGTTAAAAGGAAACATGCCTTGATATAAAAAATCGAAGAGACCAAAATAATGGGAATATTCATTAAATTTTTTGAGAAAGTATCGTCAAAGGTCTAATCTTTGATAAAAAATTAGGAGTGCACTTCAATGATGCGATTCAGAAGTAGAGTGCGTCAATCTTGGAGTATCCAATGAAGAGGGTAAATTCAAGTATCGATAGTGATTCAAAAATTGATAGAGTTATGGCAATAACAAAGTCACCCATCGATTTTAGATGAATTTTCATCTAATCGGAAATGTTTCGAGAGGATGATAGGCCAAAAATATATTTCTGGAGAATTGCGAAAAATGCAATATTTTCCTTACTATTTACTACATATTTGACAAAAAATATTTTTCCTCTCAAAAAATACTGAAATTATGAGAATAGGGGTTCTTTGATACGACAAATCGACTGGTATTGTCCATTTTTCGATGAGATAAATGGTTCAAATATTAGGAGAGCATTTAAGTTAAAAGGAAACATGCCTTCATATAAAAAATTGTACAGGCCAAAATAATGGGAATATTCATTCAATTTTTTGAGAAAGTATCGTCAAAGGTCTAATCTTTGATAAAAAATCAGGAGTGCACTTCAATGATGCGATTCAGAAGTAGAGTGCATCAAACTTGGAGTATCCAATGAAGAGGGTAAAATCTAGTATCGATAGTTATTCAAAAATTGATAGAGTTATGGCTTTAACAAAGTCACCCATCGATTTTAGATAAAGCTTCATCTAATCGGACATGTTTCGAGATGATGATAGGCCAAAAATATATTTTGAAGAATTGCGAAAAATGCAATATTTGCCTTACTATACTCCAGCTACATATTTGACGGGAAATTTTTCCCTCTCAAAAAATACTGAAATTATGAGAATAGAGGTTCTTTGATACGACAAATCGACTGGTGTTGTCCGATTTTGGATGAGATAATTGTTTCAAATATAAGGAGAGCATTTAAGTTAAAATAAAACATGCCTTCATATAAAAAATCGTACAGGCCAAAATAATGGAAATATGCATTCAATATTCTGAGAAAATATCGTCAAAGGTCTAATCTTTGATAAAAAATCAGGAGTGCACTTCAATGATGCGATTCAGAAGTAGAGTGCGTCAAACTTGGAGTATCCAATGAAGAGGGTAAAATCAAGTATCGGTAGTTATTCAAAAAATTGATAGAGTTATGGCATTAACAAAGTCACCCATCGAATTTAGATGAGACTTCATCTAATCGGACATCTTTCGAGAGGATGATAGGCCAAAAATATATTTTTGAAGAATTGCGAAAAATGCATTATTTTCCTTACTATATATAGTCCAGCTACATATTTGACGAAAAATATTTTTCCTCTCAAAAAATACTGAAATTATGAGAATAGGGGTTCTTTGAGACGACAAATCGACTGGTGTTGTCCATTTTTCGATGAGATGAATGGTTCAAATATTAGGAGAGCATTTAAGTTAAAAGGAAACATGCCTTCATATAAAAAATTGTACAGGCCAAAATAATAGGGATTTTCATTCAATTTTTTGAGAAAGTATCGTCAAAGGTCTAATCTTTGATAAAAAATCAGGAGTGCACTTCAATGATGCGATTCAGAAGTAGAGTGCGTCAAACTTGGGGTATCCAATGAAGAGGGTAAAATCTAGTATCGATAGTTATTCAAAAATTGATAGAGTTATGGCATTAACAAAGTCACCCATCGATTTTTGATGAGGCTTCATCTAATCGGACATGTTTCGAGATGATGATAGGGCAAAAATATATTTTTGGAGAATTGCGAAAAATGCAATATTTGCCTTACTTATACTCCAGCTACATATTTGACGGGAAATTTTTCCCTCTCAAAAAATACTGAAATTATGAGAATAGGGGTTCTTTGATATGACATATCGACTGATGTTGTCCATTTTTGGATGAGATAATTGTTTCAAATATAAGGAGAGCATTTAAGTTAAAAGAAAACATGCATTCATATAAAAAATCGTACAGGCCAAAATAATGGAAATATTCATTCAATTTTCTGAGAAAGTATCGTCAAAGGTCTAATATTTGATAAAAAATCAGGTGTGCACTACAATGATGCGATTCAGAAGTAGAGTGCGTCAAACTTGGAGTATCCAATGAAGAGGGGAAAATCAAGTATCGATAGTTATTCAAAAATTGATAGAGTTATGGCATTAATAAAGTCACCCATCGATTTTTGATGTGGCTTCATTGATAGAGTTATGGCATTAACAAAGTCACCCATAGATTTTTGATGTGGCTTCATCTAATGGGACATGTTTCGAGATGATGATAGGCCAAAAATGTATTTTTTGGAGAATTGCGAAAAATGCAATATTTTCCTTACTATAGTCCAGCTACATATTTGACGAAAAATATTTTTCCTCTCAAAAAATACTGAAATTATGAGAATAGGGGTTCTATGATACGACAAATCGATGGGTGTTGTCCATTTTTGGATGAGATAATTGTTTCGAATATAAGGAGAGCATTTAAGTTAAAAGAAAACATGCCTTCATATAAAAAATCGTACAGGCCAAAATAATGGAAATATTCATACAATTTTCTGAGAAAATATCGTCAAAGGTCTAATATTTGATAAAAAATCAGGTTTGCACTACAATGATGCGATTCAGAAGTAGAGTGCGTCAATCTTGGAGTATCCAATGAAGAGGGTGAAATCAAGTATCGATAGTTATTCAAAAATTGATAGAGTTATGGCATTAACAAAGTCACACATCGATTTTTATGTGCCTTCATCGAATCGGACATGTATCGAGATGATGATAGGCCAAAAATATATTTTTGGAGAATTGCGAAAAATGCAATATTTGCCTTACTATAGTCCAGCTACATATTTGACGGAAAATTTTTCCCTCTCAAAAAATACTGACATTATGAGAATAGGGGTTCTTTGATATGACATATCGACTGATGTTGTCCATTTTTGGATGAGATAATTGTTTCAAAAATAAGGAGAGCATTTAAGGTAAAAGAAAACAAGCATTCATATAAAAAATCGTACAGGCCAAAATGATGGAAATATTCATTCAATTTTCTGAGAAAGTATCGTCAAAGGTCTAATCTACTACATATTTGACGAAAAATATTTTTCCTCTCAAAAAATACTGGAATTATGAGAATAGGGGTTCTTTGAGACGCCAAATCGACTGGTGTTGTCCATTTTTCGATGAGATAAATGGTTCAAATATTAGGAGAGCATTTAAGTTAAAAGGAAACATGCCTTCATATAAAAAATTGTACAGGCCAAAATAATGGGAATATTCATTCAATTTTTTGAGAAAGTATCGTCAAAGGTCTAATCTTTGATAAAAAATCAGGAGTGCACTTCAATGATGCGATTCAGAAGTAGAGTGCGTCAAACTTGGAGTATCCAATGAAGAGGGTAAAATCAAGTATCGATAGTTATTCAAAAAATTGATAGAGTTAGGGCATTAAGAAAGTCACCCATCGATTTTAGATGAATTTTCATCTAATTGGACATGTTTCGAGAGGATGATAGGCCAAAAATATATTTTTGAAGAATTGCGAAAAATGCATTATTTTCCTTACTATATAGTCCAGCTACATATTTGACGAAAAATATTTTCCTCTCAAAAAATACGGAAATTATGAGAATAGGGGTTCTTTGAGACGACAAATCGACTGGTGTTGTCCATTTTTCGATGAGATGAATGGTTCGAATATTAGGAGAGCATTTAAGTTAAAAGGAAACATGCCTTCATATAAAAAATTGTACAGGCCAAACTAATAGGGATTTTCATTCAATTTTTTGAGAAAGTATCGTCAAAGGTCTAATCTTTGATAAAAAATCAGGAGTGCACTTCAATGATGCGATTCAGAAGTAGAGTGCGTCAAACTTGGGGTATCCAATGAAGAGGGTAAAATCTAGTATCGATAGTTATTCAAAAATTGATAGAGTTATGGCATTAACAAAGTCACCCATCGATTTTTGATGAGGCTCCATCTAATCGGACATGTTTCGAGATGATGATAGGCCAAAAATATATTTTTGGAGAATTGCGAAAAATGCAATATTTTCCTTACTATATAGTCCAGCTACATATTTGACGAGAAATATTTTTCCTCTCAAAAAATACTGAAATTATGAGAATAGGGGTTCTATGATACGACAAGTCGACTGATGTTGTCCATTTTTGGATGAGATAATTGTTTCAAATATAAGGAGAGCATTTAAGTTAAAAGGAAACATGCCTTCATATAAAAAATCGAAGAGACCAAAATAATGGGAATATTCATTAAATTTTTTGAGAAAGTATCGTCAAAGGTCTAATCTTTGATAAAAAATTAGGAGTGCACTTCAATGATGCGATTCAGAAGTAGAGTGCGTCAATCTTGGAGTATCCAATGAAGAGGGTAAATTCAAGTATCGATAGTGATTCAAAAATTGATAGAGTTATGGCAATAACAAAGTCACCCATCGATTTTAGATGAATTTTCATCTAATCGGACATGTTTCGAGAGGATGATAGGCCAAAAATATATTTCTGGAGAATTGCGAAAAATGCTATATTTTCCTTACTATTTACTACATATTTGACAAAAAATATTTTTCCTCTCAAAAAATACTGAAATTATGAGAATAGGGGTTCCTTGATACGACAAATCGACTGGTATTGTCCATTTTTCGATGAGATGAATGGTTCAAATATTAGGAGAGCATTTAAGTTAAAAGGAAACATGCCTTCATATAAAAAATTGTACAGGCCAAAATAATGGGAATATTCATTCAGTTTTTTGAGAAAGTATCGTCAAAGGTCTAATCTTTGATAAAAAATCAGGAGTGCACTTCAATGATGCGATTCAGAAGTAGAGTGCATCAAACTTGGAGTATCCAATGAAGAGGGTAAAATCTAGTATCGATAGTTATTCAGAAATTGATAGAGTTATGGCAATAACAAAGTCACCCATCGATTTTAGATGAATTTTCATCTAATTGCACATGTTTCGAGAGGATGATACGCCAAAAATATATTTTTGGAGAATTGCGAAAAATGCATATTTGACGAAAAATATTTTTCCTGTCAAAAAATACTGAAATTATGAGAATAGGGGTTCTTTGATACGACAAATCGACTGGTGTTGTCCATTTTCCGATGAGATGAATGGTTCAAATATGAGGAGAGCATTTAAGTTAAAAGGAAACATGCCTTCATATAAAAAATCGAAGAGACCAAAATAATGGGAATATTCATTAAATTTTTTGAGAAAGTATCGTCAAAGGTCTAATCTTTGATAAAAAATTAGGAGTGCACTTCAATGATGCGATTCAGAAGTAGAGTGCGTCAATCTTGGAGTATCCAATGAAGAGGGTAAATTCAAGTATCGATAGTGATTCAAATATTGATAGAGTTATGGCAATAACAAAGTCACCCATCGATTTTAGATGAATTTTCATCTAATCGGAAATGTTTCGAGAGGATGATAGGCCAAAAATATATTTCTGGAGAATTGCGAAAAATGCAATATTTTCCTTACTATTTACTACATATTTGACAAAAAATATTTTTCCTCTCAAAAAATACTGAAATTATGAGAATAGGGGTTCTTTGATACGACAAATCGACTGGTATTGTCCATTTTTCGATGAGATAAATGGTTCAAATATTAGGAGAGCATTTAAGTTAAAAGGAAACATGCCTTCATATAAAAAATTGTACAGGCCAAAATAATGGGAATATTCATTCAATTTTTTGAGAAAGTATCGTCAAAGGTCTAATCTTTGATAAAAAATCAGGAGTGCACTTCAATGATGCGATTCAGAAGTAGAGTGCATCAAACTTGGAGTATCCAATGAATAGGGTAAAATCTAGTATCGATAGTTATTCAAAAATTGATAGAGTTATGGCTTTAACAAAGTCACCCATCGATTTTAGATAAAGCTTCATCTAATCGGACATGTTTCGAGATGATGATAGGCCAAAAATATATTTTGAAGAATTGCGAAAAATGCAATATTTGCCTTACTATACTCCAGCTACATATTTGACGGGAAATTTTTCCCTCTCAAAAAATACTGAAATTATGAGAATAGAGGTTCTTTGATACGACAAATCGACTGGTGTTGTCCGATTTTGGATGAGATAATTGTTTCAAATATAAGGACAGCATTTAAGTTAAAATAAAACATGCCTTCATATAAAAAATCGTACAGGCCAAAATAATGGAAATATGCATTCAATATTCTGAGAAAATATCGTCAAAGGTCTAATCTTTGATAAAAAATCAGGAGTGCACTTCAATGATGCGATTCAGAAGTAGAGTGCGTCAAACTTGGAGTATCCAATGAAGAGGGTAAAATCAAGTATCGGTAGTTATTCAAAAAATTGATAGAGTTATGGCATTAACAAAGTCACCCATCGAATTTAGATGAGACCTCATCTAATCGGACATCTTTCGAGAGGATGATAGGCCAAAAATATATTTTTGAAGAATTGCGAAAAATGCATTATTTTCCTTACTATATATAGTCCAGCTACATATTTGACGAAAAATATTTTTCCTCTCAAAAAATACTGAAATTATGAGAATAGGGGTTCTTTGAGACGACAAATCGACTGGTGTTGTCCATTTTTCGATGAGATGAATGGTTCAAATATTAGGAGAGCATTTAAGTTAAAAGGAAACATGCCTTCATATAAAAAATTGTACAGGCCAAAATAATAGGGATTTTCATTCAATTTTTTGAGAAAGTATCGTCAAAGGTCTAATCTTTGATAAAAAATCAGGAGTGCACTTCAATGATGCGATTCAGAAGTAGAGTGCGTCAAACTTGGGGTATCCAATGAAGAGGGTAAAATCTAGTATCGATAGTTATTCAAAAATTGATAGAGTTATGGCATTAACAAAGTCACCCATCGATTTTTGATGAGGCTTCATCTAATCGGACATGTTTCGAGATGATGATAGGGCAAAAATATATTTTTGGAGAATTGCGAAAAATGCAATATTTGCCTTACTATACTCCAGCTACATATTTGACGGGAAATTTTTCCCTCTCAAAAAATACTGAAATTATGAGAATAGGGGTTCTTTGATATGACATATCGACTGATGTTGTCCATTTTTGGATGAGATAATTGTTTCAAATATAAGGAGAGCATTTAAGTTAAAAGAAAACATGCATTCATATAAAAAATCGTACAGGCCAAAATAATGGAAATATTCATTCAATTTTCTGAGAAAGTATCGTCAAAGGTCTAATATTTGATAAAAAATCAGGTGTGCACTACAATGATGCGATTCAGAAGTAGAGTGCGTCAAACTTGGAGTATCCAATGAAGAGGGGAAAATCAAGTATCGATAGTTATTCAAAAATTGATAGAGTTATGGCATTAATAAAGTCACCCATCGATTTTTGATGTGGCTTCATTGATAGAGTTATGGCATTAACAAAGTCACCCATAGATTTTTGATGTGGCTTCATCTAATCGGACATGTTTTGAGATGATGATAGGCCAAAAATGTATTTTTTGGAGAATTGCGAAAAATGCAATATTTTCCTTACTATAGTCCAGCTACATATTTGACGAAAAATATTTTTCCTCTCAAAAAATACTGAAATTATGAGAATAGGGGTTCTATGATACGACAAATCGATTGGTGTTGTCCATTTTTGGATGAGATAATTGTTTCGAATATAAGGAGAGCATTTAAGTTAAAAGAAAACATGCCTTCATATAAAAAATCGTACAGGCCAAAATAATGGAAATATTCATACAATTTTCTGAGAAAATATCGTCAAAGGTCTAATATTTGATAAAAAATCAGGTTTGCACTACAATGATGCGATTCAGAAGTAGAGTGCGTCAATCTTGGAGTATCCAATGAAGAGGGTGAAATCAAGTATCGATAGTTATTCAAAAATTGATAGAGTTATGGCATTAACAAAGTCACACATCGATTTTTATGTGGCTTCATCGAATCGGACATGTATCGAGATGATGATAGGCCAAAAATATATTTTTGGAGAATTGCGAAAAATGCAATATTTGCCTTACTATAGTCCAGCTACATATTTGACGGAAAATTTTTCCCTCTCAAAAAATACTGACATTATGAGAATAGGGGTTCTTTGATATGACATATCGACTGATGTTGTCCATTTTTGGATGAGATAATTGTTTCAAAAATAAGGAGAGCATTTAAGGTAAAAGAAAACAAGCATTCATATAAAAAATCGTACAGGCCAAAATGATGGAAATATTCATTCAATTTTCTGAGAAAGTATCGTCAAAGGTCTAATCTACTACATATTTGACGAAAAATATTTTTCCTCTCAAAAAATACTGGAATTATGAGAATAGGGGTTCTTTGAGACGCCAAATCGACTGGTGTTGTCCATTTTTCGATGAGATAAATGGTTCAAATATTAGGAGAGCATTTAAGTTAAAAGGAAACATGCCTTCATATAAAAAATTGTACAGGCCAAAATAATGGGAATATTCATTCAATTTTTTGAAAAAGTATCGTCAAAGGTCTAATCTTTGATAAAAAATCAGGAGTGCACTTCAATGATGCGATTCAGAAGTAGAGTGCGTCAAACTTGGAGTATCCAATGAAGAGGGTAAAATCAAGTATCGATAGTTATTCAAAAAATTGATAGAGTTAGGGCATTAAGAAAGTCACCCATCGATTTTAGATGAATTTTCATCTAATTGGACATGTTTCGAGAGGATGATAGGCCAAAAATATATTTTTGAAGAATTGCGAAAAATGCATTATTTTCCTTTCTATATATAGTCCAGCTACATATTTGACGAAAAATATTTTCCTCTCAAAAAATACTGAAATTATGAGAATAGGGGTTCTTTGAGACGAGAAATCGACTGGTGTTGTCCATTTTTCGATGAGATGAATGGTTCGAATATTAGGAGAGCATTTAAGTTAAAAGGAAACATGCCTTCATATAAAAAATTGTACAGGCCAAAATAATAGGGATTTTCATTCAATTTTTTGAGAAAGTATCGTCAAAGGTCTAATCTTTGATAAAAAATCAGGAGTGCACTTCAATGATGCGATTCAGAAGTAGAGTGCGTCAAACTTGGGGTATCCAATGAAGAGGGTAAAATCTAGTATCGATAGTTATTCAAAAATTGATAGAGTTATGGCATTAACAAAGTCACCCATCGATTTTTGATGAGGCTCCATCTAATCGGACATGTTTCGAGATGATGATAGGCCAAAAATATATTTTTGGAGAATTGCGAAAAATGCAATATTTTCCTTACTATATAGTCCAGCTACATATTTGACGAGAAATATTTTTCCTCTCAAAAAATACTGAAATTATGAGAATAGGGGTTCTATGATACGACAAGTCGACTGATGTTGTCCATTTTTGGATGAGATAATTGTTTCAAATATAAGGAGAGCATTTAAGTTAAAAGGAAACATGCCTTCATATAAAAAATCGAAGAGACCAAAATAATGGGAATATTCATTAAATTTTTTGAGAAAGTATCGTCAAAGGTCTAATCTTTGATAAAAAATTAGGAGTGCACTTCAATGATGCGATTCAGAAGTAGAGTGCGTCAATCTTGGAGTATCCAATGAAGAGGGTAAATTCAAGTATCGATAGTGATTCAAAAATTGATAGAGTTATGGCAATAACAAAGTCACCCATCGATTTTAGATGAATTTTCATCTAATCGGACATGTTTCGAGAGGATGATAGGCCAAAAATATATTTCTGGAGAATTGCGAAAAATGCTATATTTTCCTTACTATTTACTACATATTTGACAAAAAATATTTTTCCTCTCAAAAAATACTGAAATTATGAGAATAGGGGTTCTTTGATACGACAAATCGACTGGTATTGTCCATTTTTCGATGAGATGAATGGTTCAAATATTAGGAGAGCATTTAAGTTAAAAGGAAACATGCCTTCATATAAAAAATTGTACAGGCCAAAATAATGGGAATATTTATTCAGTTTTTTGAGAAAGTATCGTCAAAGGTCTAATCTTTGATAAAAAATCAGGAGTGCACTTCAATGATGCGATTCAGAAGTAGAGTGCATCAAACTTGGAGTATCCAATGAAGAGGGTAAAATCTAGTATCGATAGTTATTCAGAAATTGATAGAGTTATGGCTTTAACAAAGTCACCCATCGATTTTAGATAAAGCTTCATCTAATCGGACATGTTTCGAGATGATGATAGGCCAAAAATATATTTTGAAGAATTGCGAAAAATGCAACATTTGCCTTACTATACTCCAGCTACATATTTGACGGGAAATTTTTCCCTCTCAAAAAATACTGAAATTATGAGAATAGGGGTTCTTTGATATGACATATCGACTGATGTTGTCCATTTTTGGATGAGATAATTGTTTCAAATATAAGGAGAGCATTTAAGTTAAAAGAAAACATGCATTCATATAAAAAATCGTACAGGCCAAAATAATGGAAATATTCATTCAATTTTCTGAGAAAGTATCGTCAAAGGTCTAATATTTGATAAAAAATCAGGTGTGCACTACAATGATGCGATTCAGAAGTAGAGTGCGTCAAACTTGGAGTATCCAATGAAGAGGGGAAAATCAAGTATCGATAGTTATTCAAAAATTGATAGAGTTATGGCATTAATAAAGTCACTCATCGATTTTTGATGTGGCTTCATTGATAGAGTTATGGCATTAACAAAGTCACCCATAGATTTTTGATGTGGCTTCATCTAATCGGACATGTTTCGAGATGATGATAGGCCAAAAATGTATTTTTTGGAAAATTGCGAAAAATGCAATATTTTCCTTACTATAGTCCAGCTACATATTTGACGAAAAATATTTTTCCTCTCAAAAAATACTGAAATTATGAGAATAGGGGTTCTATGATACGACAAATCGATTGGTGTTGTCCATTTTTGGATGAGATAATTGTTTCGAATATAAGGAGAGCATTCAAGTTAAAAGAAAACATGCCTTCATATAAAAAATCGTACAGGCCAAAATAATGGAAATATTCAACAATTTTCTGAGAAAATATCGTCAAAGGTCTAATATTTGATAAAAAATCAGGTGTGCACTACAATGATGCGATTCAGAAGTAGAGTGCGTCAATCTTGGAGTATCCAATGAAGAGGGTGAAATCAAGTATCGATAGTTATTCAAAAATTGATAGAGTTATGGCATTAACAAAGTCACACATCGATTTTTATGTGGCTTCATCTAATCGGACATGTATCGAGATGATGATAGGCCAAAAATATATTTTTGGAGAATTGCGAAAAATGCAATATTTGCCTTACTATAGTCCAGCTACATATTTGACGGAAAATTTTTCCCTCTCAAAAAATACTGACATTATGAGAATAGGGGTTCTTTGATATGACATATCGACTGATGTTGTCCATTTTTGGATGAGATAATTGTTTCAAAAATAAGGAGAGCATTTAAGGTAAAAGAAAACAAGCATTCATATAAAAAATCGTACAGGCCAAAATGATGGAAATATTATTCAATTTTTTGAGACAGTTTCGTCAAAGGTCTAATCTTTGATAAAAAATCAGGAGTGCACTTCAATGATGCGATTCAGAAGTAGAGTACGTCAAACTTGGAGTATCCAATGAAGAGGGTAAAATCTAGTATCGATAGTTATTCAAAAAATTGATAGAGTTAGGGCATTAACAAAGTCACCCATCGATTTTAGATGAACTTTCATCTGATCGGACATGTTTCGAGAGGATGATAGGCCAAAAATATATTTTTGAAGAATTGCGAAAAATGCATTATTTTCCTTACTTATAGTCCAGCTACATATTTGACGAAAAATATTTTTCCTCTCAAAAAATACTGAAATTATGAGAATAGGGGTTCTTTGAGACGACAAATCGACTGGTGTTGTCCATTTTTCGATGAGATGAATGGTTCAAATATTAGGAAAGCATTTAACTTAAAAGGAAACATGCCTTCATATAAAAAATTGTACAGGCCAAAATAATGGAAATATTCATTCAATTTCTTGAGCAAATATCGTCAAAGGTCTAATATTTGATAAAAAATCAGGAGTGCACTTCAATGATGCGATTCAGAAGTAGAGTGCGTCAATCTTGGAGTATCCAATGAAGAGGGTAAAATCAAGTATCAATAGTTATTCAAAAATTGATAGAGTTAGGGCATTGAAAAAGTCACCCATCGATTTTAGATGAATTTTCATCTAATCGGACATGTTTCGAGAGGATGATAGGCCAAAAATATATTTTTGAAGAATTGCGAAAAATGCGATATTTTCCTTACTATATATAGTCCAGCTACATATTTGACGAAAAATATTTTTCCTCTCAAAAATACTGAAATTATGAGAATATGGGTTCTTTGATACGACAAATCGACTGATGTTGTCCATTTTTGGATGAGATAATTGTTTCAAATATAAAGAGAACATTCAAGTTAAAAGAAAACATGCATTCATATAAAAAATCGTACAGGCCAAAATAATGGAAATATTATTCAATTTTTTGAGACAGTTTCGTCAAAGGTCTAATCTTTGATAAAAAATCAGGAGTGCACTTCAATGATGCGATTCAGAAGTAGAGTACGTCAAACTTGGAGTATCCAATGAAGAGGGTAAAATCTAGTATCGATAGTTATTCAAAAATTGATAGAGTTATGGCATTAACAAAGTCACCCATCGATTTTAGATGGAGCTTCATCTAATCGGACATGTTTCGAGAGGATGATAGGCCAAAAATATATTTTTGGAGAATTGCGAAAAATGCAATATTTTCCTTACTATAGTCCAGCTACATATTTGACGAAAAATATTTTTCCTCTCAAAAAATACTGAAATTTTGAGAATAGGGGTTCTCTGATACGACAAATCGACTGGTGTTTTCCATTTTTCGATGAGATAAATGGTTCAAATATTAGGAGAGCATTTAGGTTAAAAGAAAACATGCTATCATATAAAAAATCGTACAGATCAAAATAATGGAAATATTCATTCACTTTTCTGAGAAAGTATCGTCAAAAGGTCTAATCTTTGATAAAAAATCAGGAGTGCACTTCACTGATGCGATTCAGAAGTAGAGTGCGTCAATCTTGGAGTATCCAATGAAGAGGGTAAATTCAAGTATCGATAGTTATTCAAAAATTGATAGAGTTATGGCAATAACAAAGTCACCCATCGATTTTAGATGAAATTTCATCTAATCGGACATGTTTCGAGAGGATGATAGGCCAAAAATATATTTTTGGAGAATTGCGAAAAATGCAATATTTTCCTTACTATAGTCCAGCTACATATTTGACGAAAAATATTTTTCCTGTCAAAAAATACTGAAATTATGAGAATAGGTGTTCTTTGATACGACAAATCGACTGGTGTTGTCCATTTTTGGATGAGATAATTGTTTCAAATATAAGGAGAGCATTTAAGTTAAAAGAAAACTTGCTATCATATAAAAAATCGTACAGGCCAAAATAATGGAAATATTCATTCACTTTTCTGAGAAAATATCGTCAAAGGTCTAATCTTTGATAAAAAATCAGGAGTGCACTTCACTGATGCGATTCAGGAGTAGAGTGCGTCAATCTTGGAGTATCCAATGAAGAGGGTAAATTCAAGTATCGATAGTAATTCAAAAATTGATAGAGTTATGGCAATAACAAAGTCACCCATCGATTTTAAATGAATTTTCATCTAATTGGACATGTTTCGAGAGGATGATATGCCAAAAATATATTTTTGGAGAATTGCGAAAAATGCAATATTTTCCTTACTGTCCAGCTACATATTTGACGAAAAATATTTTTCCTGTCAAAAAATACTGAAATTATGAGAATAGGGGTTCTTTGATACGACAAATCGACTGGTGTTGTCCATTTTCCGATGAGATGAATGGTTCAAATATAAGGAGAGCATTTAAGTTAAAAGGAAACATGCCTTCATATAAAAAATCGAAGAGACCAAAATAATGGAAATATTCATCCAATTTTTTGAGAAAGTATCGTCAAAGGTCTAATCTTTGATAAAAAATCAGGAGTGCACTTCAATGATGCGATGCAGAAGTAGAGTGCGTCAATCTTGGAGTATCCAATGAAGAGGGTAAATTCAAGTATCGATAGTGATTCAAAAATTGATAGAGGTATGGCAATAACAAAGTCACCCATCGATTTTAGATGAATTTTCATCTAATCGGACATGTTCCAAGAGGATGATAGGCCAAAAATATATTTCTGGAGAATTGCGAAAAATGCAATATTTTCCTTACTATAGTCCAGCTACATATTTGACGAAAAATATTTTTCCTCTCAAAAAATACTGAAATTATGAGAATAGGGGTTCTTTGAGACGACAAATCGACTGGTGTTGTCCATTTTCCGATGAGATGAATGGTTCAAATATGAGGAGAGCATTTAAGTTAAAAGGAAACATGCCTTCATATAAAAAATCGAAGAGACCAAAATAATGGGAATATTCATTAAATTTTTTGAGAAAGTATCGTCAAAGGTCTAATCTTTGATAAAAAATTAGGAGTGCACTTCAATGATGCGATTCAGAAGTAGAGTGCGTCAATCTTGGAGTATCCAATGAAGAGGGTAAATTCAAGTATCGATAGTGATTCAAAAATTGATAGAGTTATGGCAATAACAAAGTCACCCATCGATTTTAGATGAATTTTCATCTAATCGGAAATGTTTCGAGAGGATGATACGCCAAAAATATATTTTTGGAGAATTGCGAAAAATGCAATTTTTTCCTTACTATTTACTACATATTTGACAAAAAATATTTTTCCTCTCAAAAAATACTGAAATTATGAGAATAGGGGTTCTTTGATACGACAAATCGACTGGTATTGTCCATTTTTCGATGAGATAAATGGTTCAAATATTAGGAGAGCATTTAAGTTAAAAGGAAACATGCCTTCATATAAAAAATTGTACAGGCCAAAATAATGGGAATATTCATTCAATTTTTTGAGAAAGTATCGTCAAAGGTCTAATCTTTGATAAAAAATCAGGAGTGCACTTCAATGATGCGATTCAGAAGTAGAGTGCATCAAACTTGGAGTATCCAATGAAGAGGGTAAAATCTAGTATCGATAGTTATTCAAAAATTGATAGAGTTATGGCTTTAACAAAGTCACCCATCGATTTTAGATAAAGCTTCATCTAATCGGACATGTTTCGAGATGATGATAGGCCAAAAATATATTTTGAAGAATTGCGAAAAATGCAATATTTGCCTTACTATACTCCAGCTACATATTTGACGGGAAATTTTTCCCTCTCAAAAAATACTGAAATTATGAGAATAGAGGTTCTTTGATACGACAAATCGACTGGTGTTGTCCGATTTTGGATGAGATAATTGTTTCAAATATAAGGAGAGCATTTAAGTTAAAATAAAACATGCCTTCATATAAAAAATCGTACAGGCCAAAATAATGGAAATATGCATTCAATATTCTGAGAAAATATCGTCAAAGGTCTAATCTTTGATAAAAAATCAGGAGTGCACTTCAATGATGCGATTCAGAAGTAGAGTGCGTCAAACTTGGAGTATCCAATGAAGAGGGTAAAATCAAGTATCGGTAGTTATTCAAAAAATTGATAGAGTTATGGCATTAACAAAGTCACCCATCGAATTTAGATGAGACTTCATCTAATCGGACATCTTTCGAGAGGATGATAGGCCAAAAATATATTTTTGAAGAATTGCGAAAAATGCATTATTTTCCTTACTATATATAGTCCAGCTACATATTTGACGAAAAATATTTTTCCTCTCAAAAAATACTGAAATTATGAGAATAGGGGTTCTTTGAGACGACAAATCGACTGGTGTTGTCCATTTTTCGATGAGATGAATGGTTCAAATATTAGGAGAGCATTTAAGTTAAAAGGAAACATGCCTTCATATAAAAAATTGTACAGGCCAAAATAATAGGGATTTTCATTCAATTTTTTGAGAAAGTATCGTCAAAGGTCTAATCTTTGATAAAAAATCAGGAGTGCACTTCAATGATGCGATTCAGAAGTAGAGTGCGTCAAACTTGGGGTATCCAATGAAGAGGGTAAAATCTAGTATCGATAGTTATTCAAAAATTGATAGAGTTATGGCATTAACAAAGTCACCCATCGATTTTTGATGAGGCTTCATCTAATCGGACATGTTTCGAGATGATGATAGGGCAAAAATATATTTTTGGAGAATTGCGAAAAATGCAATATTTGCCTTACTATACTCCAGCTACATATTTGACGGGAAATTTTTCCCTCTCAAAAAATACTGAAATTATGAGAATAGGGGTTCTTTGATATGACATATCGACTGATGTTGTCCATTTTTGTATGAGATAATTGTTTCAAATATAAGGAGAGCATTTAAGTTGAAAGAAAACATGCATTCATATAAAAAATCGTACAGGCCAAAATAATGGAAATATTCATTCAATTTTCTGAGAAAGTATCGTCAAAGGTCTAATATTTGATAAAAAATCAGGTGTGCACTACAATGATGCGATTCAGAAGTAGAGTGCGTCAAACTTGGAGTATCCAATGAAGAGGGGAAAATCAAGTATCGATAGTTATTCAAAAATTGATAGAGTTATGGCATTAATAAAGTCACCCATCGATTTTTGATGTGGCTTCATTGATAGAGTTATGGCATTAACAAAGTCACCCATAGATTTTTGATGTGGCTTCATCTAATCGGACATGTTTTGAGATGATGATAGGCCAAAAATGTATTTTTTGGAGAATTGCGAAAAATGCAATATTTTCCTTACTATAGTCCAGCTACATATTTGACGAAAAATATTTTTCCTCTCAAAAAATACTGAAATTATGAGAATAGGGGTTCTATGATACGACAAATCGATTGGTGTTGTCCATTTTTGGATGAGATAATTGTTTCGAATATAAGGAGAGCATTTAAGTTAAAAGAAAACATGCCTTCATATAAAAAATCGTACAGGCCAAAATAATGGAAATATTCATACAATTTTCTGAGAAAATATCGTCAAAGGTCTAATATTTGATAAAAAATCAGGTTTGCACTACAATGATGCGATTCAGAAGTAGAGTGCGTCAATCTTGGAGTATCCAATGAAGAGGGTGAAATCAAGTATCGATAGTTATTCAAAAATTGATAGAGTTATGGCATTAACAAAGTCACACATCGATTTTTATGTGGCTTCATCGAATCGGACATGTATCGAGATGATGATAGGCCAAAAATATATTTTTGGAGAATTGCGAAAAATGCAATATTTGCCTTACTATAGTCCAGCTACATATTTGACGGAAAATTTTTCCCTCTCAAAAAATACTGACATTATGAGAATAGGGGTTCTTTGATATGACATATCGACTGATGTTGTCCATTTTTGGATGAGATAATTGTTTCAAAAATAAGGAGAGCATTTAAGGTAAAAGAAAACAAGCATTCATATAAAAAATCGTACAGGCCAAAATGATGGAAATATTCATTCAATTTTCTGAGAAAGTATCGTCAAAGGTCTAATCTACTACATATTTGACGAAAAATATTTTTCCTCTCAAAAAATACTGGAATTATGAGAATAGGGGTTCTTTGAGACGCCAAATCGACTGGTGTTGTCCATTTTTCGATGAGATAAATGGTTCAAATATTAGGAGAGCATTTAAGTTAAAAGGAAACATGCCTTCATATAAAAAATTGTACAGGCCAAAATAATGGGAATATTCATTCAATTTTTTGAGAAAGTATCGTCAAAGGTCTAATCTTTGATAAAAAATCAGGAGTGCACTTCAATGATGCGATTCAGAAGTAGAGTGCGTCAAACTTGGAGTATCCAATGAAGAGGGTAAAATCAAGTATCGATAGTTATTCAAAAAATTGATAGAGTTAGGGCATTAAGAAAGTCACCCATCGATTTTAGATGAATTTTCATCTAATTGGACATGTTTCGAGAGGATGATAGGCCAAAAATATATTTTTGAAGAATTGCGAAAAATGCATTATTTTCCTTTCTATATATAGTCCAGCTACATATTTGACGAAAAATATTTTCCTCACAAAAAATACTGAAATTATGAGAATAGGGGTTCTTTGAGACGACAAATCGACTGGTGTTGTCCATTTTTCGATGAGATGAATGGTTCGAATATTAGGAGAGCATTTAAGTTAAAAGGAAACATGCCTTCATATAAAAAATTGTACAGGCCAAAATAATAGGGATTTTCATTCAATTTTTTGAGAAAGTATCGTCAAAGGTCTAATCTTTGATAAAAAATCAGGAGTGCACTTCAATGATGCGATTCAGAAGTAGAGTGCGTCAAACTTGGGGTATCCAATGAAGAGGGTAAAATCTAGTATCGATAGTTATTCAAAAATTGATAGAGTTATGGCATTAACAAAGTCACCCATCGATTTTTGATGAGGCTCCATCTAATCGGACATGTTTCGAGATGATGATAGGCCAAAAATATATTTTTGGAGAATTGCGAAAAATGCAATATTTTCCTTACTATATAGTCCAGCTACATATTTGACGAGAAATATTTTTCCTCTCAAAAAATACTGAAATTATGAGAATAGGGGTTCTATGATACGACAAGTCGACTGATGTTGTCCATTTTTGGATGAGATAATTGTTTCAAATATAAGGAGAGCATTTAAGTTAAAAGGAAACATGCCTTCATATAAAAAATCGAAGAGACCAAAATAATGGGAATATTCATTAAATTTTTTGAGAAAGTATCGTCAAAGGTCTAATCTTTGATAAAAAATTAGGAGTGCACTTCAATGATGCGATTCAGAAGTAGAGTGCGTCAATCTTGGAGTATCCAATGAAGAGGGTAAATTCAAGTTTCGATAGTGATTCAAAAATTGATTGAGTTATGGCAATAACAAAGTCACCCATCGATTTTAGATGAATTTTCATCTAATCGGACATGTTTCGAGAGGATGATAGGCCAAAAATATATTTCTGGAGAATTGCGAAAAATGCTATATTTTCCTTACTATTTACTACATATTTGACAAAAAATATTTTTCCTCTCAAAAAATACTGAAATTATGAGAATAGGGGTTCTTTGATACGACAAATCGACTGGTATTGTCCATTTTTCGATGAGATGAATGGTTCAAATATTAGGAGAGCATTTAAGTTAAAAGGAAACATGCCTTCATATAAAAAATTGTACAGGCCAAAATAATGGGAATATTCATTCAGTTTTTTGAGAAAGTATCGTCAAAGGTCTAATCTTTGATAAAAAATCAGGAGTGCACTTCAATGATGCGATTCAGAAGTAGAGTGCATCAAACTTGGAGTATCCAATGAAGAGGGTAAAATCTAGTATCGATAGTTATTCAGAAATTGATAGAGTTATGGCTTTAACAAAGTCACCCATCGATTTTAGATAAAGCTTCATCTAATCGGACATGTTTCGAGATGATGATAGGCCAAAAATATATTTTTGAAGAATTGCGAAAAATGCAATATTTGCCTTACTATACTCCAGCTACATATTTGACGGGAAATTTTTCCCTCTCAAAAAATACTGAAATTATGAGAATAGGGGTTCTTTGATATGACATATCGACTGATGTTGTCCATTTTTGGATGAGATAATTGTTTCAAATATAAGGAGAGCATTTAAGTTAAAAGAAAACATGCATTCATATAAAAAATCGTACAGGCCAAAATAATGGAAATATTCATTCAATTTTCTGAGAAAGTATCGTCAAAGGTCTAATATTTGATAAAAAATCAGGTTTGCACTACAATGATGCGATTCAGAAGTAGAGTGCGTCAATCTTGGAGTATCCAATAAAGAGGGTGAAATCAAGTATCGATAGTTATTCAAAAATTGATAGAGTTATGGCATTAACAAAGTCACACATCGATTTTTATGTGGCTTCATCGAATCGGACATGTATCGAGATGATGATAGGCCAAAAATATATTTTTGGAGAATTGCGAAAAATGCAATATTTGCCTTACTATAGTCCAGCTACATATTTGACGGAAAATTTTTCCCTCTCAAAAAATACTGACATTATGAGAATAGGGGTTCTTTGATATGACATATCGACTGATGTTGTCCATTTTTGGATGAGATAATTGTTTCAAAAATAAGGAGAGCATTTAAGGTAAAAGAAAACAAGCATTCATATGAAAAATCGTACAGGCCAAAATGATGGAAATATTCATTCAATTTTCTGAGAAAGTATCGTCAAAGGTCTAATCTTTGATAAAAAATCAGGTGTGCACTACAATGATGCGATTCAGAAGGAGAGTGCGTCAAACTTGGAGTATCCGATGAAGAGGGTAAAATCTAGTATCGATAGTTATTCAAAAATTGATAGGGTTATGGCATTAACAAAGTCACCCATCGATTTTAGATGAAGCTTCATCTAATCGGACATGTTTCGAGAGGATGATAGGCCAAAAATATATTTTTTGGAGAATTGCGAAAAATGCAATATTTTCCTCACTATATATAGTCCAGCTACATATTTGACGAAAAATATTTTTCCTCTCAAAAAATACTGAAATTATGAGAATAGGGGTTCTTTGAGACGACAAATCGACTGGTGTTGTCCATTTTCCGATGAGATAAATGGTTCTAATATTAGGAGAGCATTTAAGTTAAAAGGAAACATGCCTTCATATAAAAAATTGTACAGGCCAAAATAATAGGAATATTCATTCAATTTTTTGAGAAAGTATCGTCAAAGGTCTAATCTTTGATAAAAAATCAGGAGTGCACTTCACTGATGCGATTCAGAAGTAGAGTGCGTCAATCTTGGAGTATCCAATGAAGAGGGTAAAATCTAGTATCGATAGTTATTCAAAAATTGATAGTTATGGCATTAACAAAGTCACCCATCGAATTTAGATGAGATTTCATCTAATCGGACATGTTTCGAGATGATGATAGGCCAAAAATATATTTTTGGAGAATTGCGAAAAATGCGATATTTTCCTTACTATAGTCCAGCTACATATTTGACGAAAAATATTTTTCCTCTCAAAAAATACAGAAATTATGAGAATAGGGGTTCTTTGAGACGCCAAATCGACTGGTGTTGTCCATTTTTCGATGAGATAAATGGTTCAAATATTAGGAGAGCATTTAAGTTAAAAGGAAACATGCCTTCATATAAAAAATTGTACAGGCCAAAATAATGGGAATATTCATTCAGTTTTTTGAGAAAGTATCGTCAAAGGTCTAATCTTTGATAAAAAATCAGGAGTGCACTTCAATGATGCGATTCAGAAGTAGAGTGCATCAAACTTGGAGTATCCAATGAAGAGGGTGAAATCTAGTATCGATAGTTATTCAAAAATTGATAGAGTTATGGCTTTAACAAAGTCACCCATCGATTTTAAATAAAGCTTCATCTAATCGGACATGTTTCGAGATGATGATAGGCCAAAAATATATTTTTGAAGAATTGCGAAAAATGCAATATTTGCCTTACTATTTACTACATATTTGACAAAAAATATTTTTCCTCTCAAAAAATACTGAAATTATGAGAATAGGGGTTCTTTGATACGACAAATCGACTGGTATTGTCCATTTTTCGATGAGATGAATGGTTCAAATATTAGGAGAGCATTTAAGTTAAAAGGAAACATGCCTTCATATAAAAAATTGTACAGGCCAAAATAATGGGAATATTCATTCAGTTTTTTGAGAAAGTATCGTCAAAGGTCTAATCTTTGATAAAAAATCAGGAGTGCACTTCAATGATGCGATTCAGAAGTAGAGTGCATCAAACTTGGAGTATCCAATGAAGAGGGTAAAATCTAGTATCGATAGTTATTCAAAAATTGATAGAGTTATGGCTTTAACAAAGTCACCCATCGATTTTAGATAAAGCTTCATCTAATCGGACATGTTTCGAGATGATGATAGGCCAAAAATATATTTTTGAAGAATTGCGAAAAATGCAATATTTGCCTTACTATTTACTACATATTTGACAAAAAATATTTTTCCTCTCAAAAAATACTGAAATTATGAGAATAGGGGTTCTTTGATACGACAAATCGACTGGTATTGTCCATTTTTCGATGAGATGAATGGTTCAAATATTAGGAGAGCATTTAAGTTAGAGGGAAACATGCCTTCGTATAAAAAATTGTACAGGCCAAAATAATGGGAATATTCATTCAGTTTTTTGAGAAAGTATCGTCAAAGGTCTAATCTTTGATAAAAAATCAGGAGTGCACTTCAATGATGCGATTCAGAAGTAGAGTGCATCAAACTTGGAGTATCCAATGAAGAGGGTAAAATCTAGTATCGATAGTTATTCAAAAATTGATAGAGTTATGGCTTTAACAAAGTCACCCATCGATTTTAGATAAAGCTTCATCTAATCGGACATGTTTCGAGATGATGATAGGCCAAAAATATATTTTTGAAGAATTGCGAAAAATGCAATATTTGCCTTACTATACTCCAGCTACATATTTGACGGGAAATTTTTCCCTCTCAAAAAATACTGAAATTATGAGAATAGGGGTTCTTTGATATGACATATCGACTGATGTTGTCCATTTTTGGATGAGATAATTGTTTCAAATATAAGAAGAGCATTTAAGTTAAAAGAAAACATGCATTCATATAAAAAATCGTATAGGCCAAAATAATGGAAATATTCATTCAATTGTCTGAGAAAGTATCGTCAAAGGTCTAATATTTGATAAAAAATCAGGTGTGCATTACAATGATGCGATTCAGAAGTAGAGTGCGTCAAACTTGGAGTATCCAATGAAGAGGGGAAAATCAAGTATCGATAGTTATTCAAAAATTGATAGAGTTATGGCATTAATAAAGTCACCCATCGATTTTTGATGTGGCTTCATTGATAGAGTTATGGCATTAACAAAGTCACCCATAGATTTTTGATGTGGCTTCATCTAATCGGACATGTTTCGAGATGATGATAGGCCAAAAATGTATTTTTTGGAGAATTGCGAAAAATGCAATATTTTCCTTACTATAGTCCAGCTACATATTTGACGAAAAATATTTTTCCTCTCAAAAAATACTGAAATTATGAGAATAGGGGTTCTATGATACGACAAATCGATTGGTGTTGTCCATTTTTGGATGAGATAATTGTTTCGAATATAAGGAGAGCATTTAAGTTAAAAGAAAACATGCCTTCATATAAAAAATCGTACAGGCCAAAATAATGGAAATATTCATACAATTTTCTGAGAAAATATCGTCAAAGGTCTAATATTTGATAAAAAATCAGGTGTGCACTACAATGATGCGATTCAGAAGTAGAGTGCGTCAATCTTGGAGTATCCAATGAAGAGGGTGAAATCAAGTATCGATAGTTATTAAAAAATTGATAGAGTTATGGCATTAACAAAGTCACACATCCATTTTTATGTGGCTTCATCTAATCGGACATGTATCGAGATGATGATAGGCCAAAAATATACTTTTGGAGAATGGCGAAAAATGCAATATTTTCCTTACTATAGTCCAGCTACATATTTGACGAAAAATATTTTTCCTCTCAAAAAATACTGAAATTATGAAAATAGGGGTTCTTTGATACGACAAATCGACTGGTGTTGTCCATTTTTCGATAAGATAAATGTTTCAAATATTAGGAGAGCATTAAAGTTAAAAGAAAACATGCCTTCATATAAAAAATAGTACAGACCAAAATAATGGAAATATTCATTCACTTTTCTGAGAAAATATCGTCAAAGGTCTAATCTACGATAAAAAATCAGGAGTGCACTTCACTGATGCGATTCAGAAGTAGAGTGCGTCAATCTTGGAGTATAGTAGATAGAACAATAGCGGTTCTGGGCCACTACTTCAAAAATCTCCGCTTGGTGGCGCTGAGAGTGGCGGCGCGCGCGTTTTTAATTTTAGGCCGCCATTTTTAGTCCTGTTGTTGTATATTTAAAAATCTGAAAAAAAACTTCAGTGAGATTCGATCGCACAACCTTCGGGTCTATAGCAAGGCATTCAACACATGCCGCCATAAGCTCTCATATATATTATTAGCGAAGAAATGTATTGCTGCCGCGCGCACGCTTCTTGCTGTAAAATGTGACGTAGTCGAGAAAGATCCGTTAGGATGATAAGGCGGCGCGCTACCGGGTTCTTGCTGTAAAATGTGACGTAGTCGAGAAAGATCCGTTAGGATGATAAGGCGGCGCGCTACCGGGGGGCTTGAAGTAACTTATGTTGAAATATTACTAAGAATTTCGTACCGGGTGGCTTGAAAGTAACATATAATATTTTATAATATTTTATACGTACAACGCCAAACGTCACGTGTCACGTCAAACGTCACGTGTAACGTCACGTGTCCATATGTTGAAATATTACTAAGAATTTCGTACCGGGTGGCTTGAAAGTAACATATAATATTTTATGCGTGACACGTCGCGTGCTACGTCAAACGCAACGTGTCACGTCAAATGTCACGTGGTGAACGTTACGTACAACGTCAAACGTCACGTCAAACGTCACGTGTAGCGTCGCGTGCTACGTCAAACGCAACGTGTCACGTCAAATGTCACGTGGTGAACGTTACGTACATCGCCAAACGTCACGTGTCACGTCACGTGTAACAGCTAATCGTACTACGCCAAACGTCACGTGTCACAAGCTACGTCAAACGGCTCATTTGTAATATGGCTTCGGAAAAGTACGGTCATCGAATTGAAGAGTTTATTAAGAAAATTGGTAAATTAAATGAAGAAATTACTTTTCATGAGGATAAAAGTGAGGTTATGAGGCAAATAGAGAATCTCAGTTTATCTGGTGGGGAAGAAGAAGAAGTACGACAGACGTGGAGCAGTCTTAGTATAAACTGGTTACCTAAAGAGCTAGCACGCAGACAATTACCGCAAATTACTTATCCGTTAAGACGTATTCAGCCATGTTCAACAGCACAGAAAAGGATATAAAAAATGAAATTAATAATGTTTTCACCATGTCATGTGTAATATTAGTGGCTGTATTTGTTTTAATTTTAAAAATTATTTTAAAAATTGTAAAACGAAAATTCCAATCTTCATGTAATATAAAAGTTGATGAATATACAGAGTGTTTCAATAAAACCCATGTTTTTTAAAAAAACTTTATTTATAATGGTAATACAACATTAGAAAACCAGTGGCGGAGGCGTTGGACATTTCTTTCGGTACACGAATATGGTCCAGAGGCGTGACAGGGATTTGGATCACGAACAAAGTTTCCTGTTGCACACGGCGTACCATCAAATTTGCAGACGTCAATAATGTGCGGAAAAACACCAAATACGTGACATTTCTTCAGCAGAAATTCCGCTTTTTGCTGTCCTCGAATGTAAATATAGTCTGCAGCATACAATAGCTTGCTTTCCAATATTTCGTTTACTTTGGAATATTCTACATCTCCAGAAGAGTATCGAATGCCATGTACCTTCCTTTCCAAGTATGATGTAGTCTTTTTATCATCGTTACTTAATGTGGAGAATGGTTGCGGTGGCAAAAATATGTAATGTGAACTTTTGAAGCCAATTTCTATGGTGAGTTCTTTGGCAACGAAAATCCCATCTACGACAAAGCCTTGAATGTCTACAAATGCTACTCTCATGTTGACGTCTACTCGAATACTAACTCTAATCAACATCTAGTTTAGGCTTTTAACAATTTCGGTGAGGGGGAAGTATTCCATGACGCAATCGTGAATTATGATGCAATAGACTTTGGTATTTTCGGGGAAGCCTATGTTTGCTTCAATGTCGAGTTTCACATCAACTGTGGACGCCTTCATGCTTTCCTCCTGCTTTGAACAATCGATAACAAACAATGCATGTCGTTTGAAAGAAGAATAATCCAGCAGGGGACGCTTCTGTGTAGAGTTTGCGTAGTTGGGATAGAATTCAGTATAGTTAAAATATGCCTCATTGTAGTCAGTTTTACCAAAGTCCAATTGCATTCTTTCATTAGGCCAATATTCACCGTTAAGTGATAGTCTTATACTTTGCACGTCAGCATTGTCAAATAAAGTCGGGTCAGCTGTACCCACGTTACGTTTATTGGTTTGAAAGAAAACAATAACAAAACGAGGCCTTTCAACTGAAGTGGATGTTTTAACAGCCCAAACTTCACGTCTTGCGCCCTTAGTAATTGTGGGCAATTCGTGTAACTCCCACTTCCTAAATGGAATAACTATAGGTTGATCTTTTTGAATGGATTTCATGAGATTCAATTTGATATCGTCATTAGGAAAGATATGTTTAACTTTTAGTTCAACACTTGTAATGTTAATTTTAGCAGTTGTACTAGTGAGCGTACCAGAGACATTCTTTTCCGTGATATATATGCAATCATTATCGTTTCGTGCTCGAACTAATCGTATTGTTTGACGTCCACATGTAATCATGGGATAATCGTTGAAAATGTTAAAAATATGTTTGAGAGGTATTTGAAGGTTGAAGGACTTGTCGCTGGCATTGAGAATGGGATCTTTCGGGTAATTCCAGCCTGCTATAGCCATATGATTGGAATCTTCTTGGTTATAACAAGTCATGGCACGTACGGCACTTATTATTCCAGGATCTCGAACTGTTTCCATTTCCCTGGCACTTTCACTGTACGTACATGAATCGAATAGGAAGGCTCCAACATTGTTTGCTAATTTTACGTCACCAGCTCCATGTGTTTCAAGCGACCCTTTAATGCACAACAAAGTATCGCTCATTGCAAAAAACGAATCAACTTGATTAATGCTAAACTCCACAATGTCACTACAATTGAATGATTTTATAAATGGAGCATAGGTTCTATATTCAGCCTTTCTAATTGAATCGTCAAACATCGGCTTACGATAGATATCAAACATCGAAGGCATGTTGTCGTTTTGACGAAGACGTTTTCCATACATAGTTGTCATTTTTCAATTTAAACCCCAGCGATTGCAGAACCAATTTGTTTGCGAACGTGAGCTGTTTTAGCTTTGGCGACTGCTTAGCTAATGAAGTTGAAAGATCTGTAGACTGTATTTTATGATTGATTATTAGTCCCATCTGCTTCGCACTCTAAGCTCCAACACCAAAGTACTAAGTTCTCCACGGAAGTTTACGGGCTGACCGTCTTGGTCTAAGGCGATGACGGTGATATTGGTTATTTCACGTTGTGGTATAACGGGTAAGTAGAGCAAATTATGAGGAATTTCGTCGATGGAATATCCTGGATCTACTTGTATGACGAATTCGTAGATAGTATGAGCAGGTCTGTTTGCATCGAAGGCTCCAGTGGTAATGTTACAATCGAAGCGGATACTGGATACTTTAATGATTTTGACGGGGAGATCTGAAGAGTGCGTTTTGTTAGCGTCAAGTATTTTCGGTGAAAATCCTAATATTCTCCCAAGACTATCAGTTTCCATAAAGGAAATTTTGTATTTACTTGAAATTTCACATTTCAACGTATTGTGATTGGGTTTTAGTGAAAATACCGGTCTAGTTGAATTGCTCGCACCCAACTTATCACAGATAAATTGCTCAAGGTCAGCAATTTCATAACATCCTGTGGGAAAATCAAAACTTTGAAGCTTGTCTTTGGTATCGTAGTAGTAAAACGTACAATTTTCAATGTTTGGTATACTGTGATAAGAATGAAAAGATCGTAGAGCTATTTCGTAATCATTCTTTGGATCGAGGACAATAGGGGTAGGAGGTTGAAAGGTGAACACGTGATTGGTGCTGTTAACTCTCAGCAACTGCGACATGATGACTAATGAAATTCGGGGGATGTATGAATTTAAATAACACACACACACACATGACATGTTCAATTATTTATTTTTACAAAGAAAACATGTGGCTTGAGAACTCGGAGGGCCGTCACAATGCGTCGTCCAATCAGGTCGGTTGTAATGGATGAAACAAGGCAGTCGTATTTGTAGTTCAGAATTTGCTCGATATTCATTGGGAAGTTTATGCCACATATCAAGCAATTCAGAAGGTCTTACACACTCTATTAGATGTTCAATGGGAAAGTGCTTTAGTTCTTCGGCAGTGAAACTACTCAATGTTTTTCCATGGTAGATATGTTGTAGTAATAGTTCCGTCATTGTTGTAGAAATTTCAAACACAAATGACCGCAATTGATTTGATCGTAGTTTTGATATTGGGTATTGTTGTAGAAAATTCTCGCACTCTTTCCCAGATATGTAACAACTTCTTTCGGGGGCTTCAAGTTACCAAATGAATCGAAATACTCTACATTGTTGTTTATCTTTCTGTAAGCTACCCAATGACTTCCGCTATTCTTAGAGGTATCCAAATTAACAACTGCGCATTCTTGTTTTCGGGGGCCGGCTTTGGGCAGAGTGTCTCGCATGAACACTCCTCGAAAATGTGGTATTTTAAGCGATTTTGCGTAATGCGTTATGTCAAAGTCGGATAGTGCGTGATTGGGTAGCTTTATTAGTTTTTTTTTTTTTTAAATACAATCCAAAACCACCTTTTGGATACTTTTTCAGATACATGCCAGATCCTACACGTTCCATAGCCTTATTATGACGTACATCTTCTTCCAATTTCTTTTGCGCATGCTTTGCGTCAATGACAGTTTTAGCAATCCCAGCAGCACCACCTGACAAAGCTCCAAGTGCTGAAAGGCCGGCAAACAAAGGGATAAGTGGTAGGAAACCTCCGGATTTCGCTACAGGTATTACTCGAGGAACCTCGACTTCTTTTTTCCCCCCAAATTCTTTAATAAGTGCTTTGGCTGCTCGTAGGGCAAACGTTGCAGTGTCTTTCAAAGATGCCCCTTTTTTCATGGACTTTCCCACCTTTAGAATAACATCTCGATGCAAGGAACGGCGTTTGCGGCGGCGACATCCCATCCCCAGCTTTCTTTTCACCTTCATTCCGCCCGTCACAAGTAATGCAGCAGTTTTCTCTGCCAAAGAAGCGTCTTTTGATTTAACGCGAGCCCAAGCTTTATCTTCAAGTATCTGATCGGCTTTGTGTCGTTCTTCGAGAGACTTATTCTTCCAGTAAGAAATATCGTGTTGTTTACAAGCAGCGTCCAAGGGGTTAATGCCAGGATCTCCACGATCAAGACGTTTTTCCAATTTTGTACCGGCTACCAAAAAAAAAAAAAAAAAAACAATTAATTTTTATGAAAAGGGTGGGGGGAGTACTTACGTCCACAGTACTGATAGCTAGGTAAGTGCAGTTCAATAGGTAGTTTATTGATGAGAGAATTTAAGAGACCTTCTCCTTCAAACACCAACATTAAGACTGATACACGTAAGTGGAGCGACACCTATTTTTATAGAGTAGCACTAAGAAAATCGACACACACTATGAAGATAATTCAACAAGAGCAGACGATACCCATTGAAAATCTAGATTTCACCTCAACGCCATTGATCGGCAAACATGGTAAATTGTTGCCAAACTCTTTCCGTGCCATTATATGCGGTCCCAGCGGGTGTGGAAAGACGAATGTCATGCTGGCGCTCCTATTTAATCCAAATGGCGCGAAATTCAAAAACGTTTATGTTTATTCAAAATCATTATTCCAACCAAAGTACCAATTGCTGCAAGAAGTTATAGCAAAAGTCAAGGGCGTTGGATATTTTCCATTTAAAGACAATGAGGCAATAATAAGTCCAGATAAAGCTCAGTCTAATTCTGTCTTTTTATTCGATGACGTTGCATGTGATGGTCAACAGAAAATTCGTGAATACTACTCCATGTGCCGGCATAAAGATATAGATGCTGCATATCTTTGTCAAACATACTCAAAAATACCGAAACAGCTTATACGCGATAATTGTAATGTAATTGTGTTATTCAAGCAAGATGAGGTGAACTTGAAACATATATTCGACGAACACGTATCGCCAGACATGACATTCGACACATTTAAAAATGTGTGTTCAACGTGCTGGTGTGACCGTTATGGTACTTTGGTAATTGTGAAGGATTTCCCCTTCAATGATGGCAGGTATCGCAAAGGATTCGATAAATATATAAAGATGTAAGCTGCGCCTTTAGTCTATACCAATATGTCTGATGATAAGGTTGCTACTGCATTGCGCAAGAAAAAAGTGACTGAACTTGCCAGATCGATTCGCAAAAAATACTTGGCGTTGAAATTGGGTAAATCAGAGCAAGATGAGTCTATCAATAAACTATTCAAGCCGATATCCAAACCACTCGAAGAAATTGTGCAATCCTCAAAGACATTACAAAAAACGATTACAAATTTAAATCCAATTAAAAAAGAGGAAATAAAGAAGGAAGAAGAACCTTTGACAGATGATGTGTTTACACCTTTTCTCGAAACGGAACCGGTGGCCGAGACCGATGAATCCGGCAATATTACACGTTTTGAATCTCCAGAACAGATGCGTCCCGAAATTTCTCAGGAAGCTTTTGCAGACTATTTGGACCAATATCCTGCCATCAGTCATCAGTTCATTGAAGATTACTTCCAAAAAGATGATAAAATTGATAAAAATTATGGACCGATATACAATGATGAAATCGGTTGGTCATTAGGCAAACGTCGAATTGCGTTTGATGGAAAAACCGGTAATATAAACATACTACCTGAGAAAAACAAAGAAGGAAGATATGTAATTGGAACACCAGGTCTGTATGAGCTTCTATTTTACCGAGACCCCAGTTACAACGATCAAGATTTACAGAACTATAAAAATCTTTTGACAACAACTGAAGTTCATTTAGACACGTTAGATCGTCTTAAGGGTTCAAGTACTGAAAAATATCACTACATCATAAAACCTTTATTCAAAACAAAATCTCGTCTACAATCGACTCCTTTAGCAAAAGGAAAAGGTATCGATCGTTTAACATATAATGATAAGCCTATGGAGTATATTTATTGGGATGATGTTAATGAATTAGTGGATCGTTTGAAGTTGTTGATTGCGTCGAAAGAGGCAGGCAATACGTCACACGACAACGAAATAGTAGCAATTATCAATGAGCTCAAGGAGGCTGATATAATAGAATAATACAGGATGGATCTTGCTCATTTCAATTATGTCTATCGATAAATTCGGACATAGACATCAAACGCCTTATGCGCGTTTACCGGCGAAAATCACGTTCCCTCATACACCGGACGGTGATATTGATATTGAAAATGTGAAAATTTGTAATGTTAAAGACCCGACAACAAATAGTGATGCTGCAACAAAAAAATATGTTGATGTGCATTTGAATGACCTACTTACTATAAACTCGCCATTAATTCAAACACATGGTGTGATGTTGCAGCAACATGATAGCAATATAAAGGATTTAGCAATAGGAATGAACGAACATAAGACGAAAATCCCCATATTACAGACACATATTGCCAACTTACAAAATAAAACTAACGAAATGGATGAATTTATTTCGCGAGATCCCCCTGTAGCAGGTAGGGATATGGCTACGAAGAAATATGTTGATGATTCAATTAACACAGCCAATGTATTAAATCGAAAAGAGTTAACTGCTGCTATTGACATGTGTGTTGAAAACCTAATTGACTTACAAAAAGAAATTGCAGAATTGCGGGTCCGTCTCTGATATGAAAACTAACGTTTTAGGCATTGTAGACAATATCAATGTTATGAATATGAATACCGACAGCCGCATTAACAGTCTGAAGCTGAAGCTAGCTGAGCAATAATATGCATTCTAAAGAAAAAATTCAGCTTGTAAACGAGCTCCACAAACCGATACGGAAAAAATTTCCTCGGAGACGTACTATCATTAAGGGTCTTGACGATCTCTGGCATATGGATCTTGCGGAGTTGAGAAATTTTGCCCCACAAAATAGGAATCATAAAATGATACTAGTCGTTATTGATTGTTTTTCAAAGTTTGTGTGGACACGCCCACTAAAGACGAAGACCGGAGAGGAAATCACTCGAGCATTCTCGGACATTCTCGCTCACACTAAACGAGTACCAAAAAATCTGCAATCTGATCAGGGAAAGGAATTTTACAACAGCAAATTTAAAAACTTAATGAAAAAACATGGTATAAATCATTATAGCGTATTTAGTACGATGAAAGCTTCTATGGCAGAGCGTGTTATAAGAACTTTGAAATCGAAACTCTACAAGTATTTCAGTTTAAATGGTACCCACAAATGGATAGACATTCTACCTGAAATTACTCAAAACTATAACAATACAAAACATTCCACGACAAAATATAAGCCTTCTCAAGTCAACAAATCCAACGAAAAATCTATTTTGAATAACACCTATAGTCATTTAAAGATAGCCGGTCCACGAAAATTTAAAGTTGGCGACATTGTGCGCATATCGAAGGCAAAACATGTCTTTGAAAAAGGATATACACCCAATTGGACTACAGAACTATTCAAAATCATCAAAGTTAAAATTACCAATCCTGCTACGTATTTACTTGAAGACATGCAAGGGACACCAATCAGCGGCTGCTTCTATGACGAAGAACTACAGAAAACATCGAATCCGAACGTTTACTTGGTGGAAAAAGTTCTTAGGCGTAAAGGCAAGAAACTGTTTGTGAAATGGTTGGGCTTAGACAAAGAACATAACACCTGGATTAATGGAGTTGATGTTTTATGATGTAGAAGGCCACACACACACATGCTATAAATTGGAGTAACTTCAAATCTAAAACACAGTTAGCAACATGAGTTCTCAAGGAAGTGTCAGTAGTGGTTATGGCAGTAGTAGTAGTGATAATAACTATACTGCAGAGGTGGATAACATTTTGGAAAACTATGAGTTTGCTGCAAAGTCTGAAAGTGTGTACCTGCTTTCAACACAATATTCAATTTCCGGTTATGAAGTAAAATGTGGTATTAGTCCAGCAAGGTCATTTACGCCTGCTGTTATTCTATCTCAGCAGTTCAAGTTCAGCAAAATATCTTTCAGCACTTACGAATGGCAGAACTTTATTTCAATAATGACGCAACAGATGAATTTCTTTCATACCGGAGACGAGTTCAAACCTGATTCGATTCCATGTGGAGACTACTGCACCATTACCCCATTAAATTACGATGATTGTAAGGTAATTTTAGTCAAGAAACATGGTGTCGAGTATTACATGGATGAAGAAGAAGTATCCTCAATTTTAGAAGTAAATAATTTGATTATACAACGTATATCGGTGTTGGAAAATTTGTATTTTTGTCAATATTATTATAATGTTTTGGATTTCTGTAAAAATATCACCTCCGAAAATTTAAGTTCTCTACAAATTTTATATGCATTTTGTTCCATAACACCAAACGATATGTTAAACAATGCTCTTAGAGAATTTGTATACTTTTATAAACTCAAAGCCATCAATGATTTGAATAAATAGTTATATAGATGTGTTTGTGTTTAAGTCATCTACCAAACCTTTTTGATAACAACAACCACAACCACTACTCCCACACATCATAAGAACCATCCTAGTGTAGGGAAAAGAAATAAAAACTGAATTATATAATATATATATTTATGATAAACAATAACTATAAAACTTATACATCTTAAAAAGTCTAAAATCACAAAATTTTGATTTCAACCGGCAAAGATTAAATTATAAAAATGAATTATATAATATATATATTTATGATAATTTGGTATTACGACAACGACAGTTCCATATTGACAATCAACGAGTCTAGTTCGAGTTCGGATAAACAATAGCTATAAAACTTATACATCTTAAAAGTCTAAATCACAAATTTTGATTCAACCAACAAAGATTAAATTATAAAAAATGAATTATATATATATATATATATATATTTATGATAAACAATAACTATAAAACTTATACATCTTAAAAGTCTAAATCACAAAATTTGATTCAACTGACAAAGATTAAATTATAAAAATGAAATAAAAAACAAAAGAATAAGTTAAAAATACTAGAATCCGTCAAAATGGTCAATATCGCTATCACTATCATATGTTCCCCTAATCTTAAAAGTCTAAATCACAAAATTTGATTCAACTGACAAAGATTAAATTATAAAAATGAAATAAAAACCAAAAGAATAAATTAAAAATACTAGAATCCGTCAAAATGGTCAATATCGCTATCACTATCATATGTTCCCCTAAATCTGAGAGTTCTAGGAGAATTATGTAGTTTCGCAATACAAGAATCTTTATCATTTGTTTCAAAAAGTACTGTTCTATAGCAACTTTGGCACCACCAATCTTTATTGTGATACAAGTCACGAATTATATCTTCTGACGCGCAAAGATCATGGTGATGATCATTGATTACAATCAAATGTTTCCTCAATCTTTTATGACATCCTTTAATGCTATCAAAACATTCTTTACAAACATATATGTTATATGTATCAATCCTATAATAGTTAACCCATATGCAATATTCAGACTCGTCTTCAAATATGTAGCCCCAGTCAGATCTAGCAAGTATAGCATTTCGGTCTTTGTACAGAATGTATCGTGAACAATGAACAAAATCGAGATTTCTACAAAACCGTGACTGATCATTTTGAGCAGTCTTATTTAAAAATCTCCATTTGTATTCTGCAAATTTTTTTGCGATTTGTTTGGTAAGAGTCCATGGTAATTTTGACGATTCGAAAAAATCTGCTAGACATTCTATATTTTCGCAAATTATTTTTATACAGTTTTCGCTTAATGTATTCATATCTAAAACAATGAGAGTACATTTTTATATACATATACTCAACGGAAAATTAAAATATTACTCAGTGTTACTTAGTTTGTAATGACCCCAGGGAAGTGTATCAAACGACTCTGGAATTAGTGACCGCTTATCATCTTCAGGAGAAAGACCCACTTTCTTTTGTTCAATGCTGAAAACGTTATGTGCATAGGACTGAATTGTGTTTTGGAAAATGTACTTCGACTCCCAGTTTTTTAAACAGTTCAAGTAATCTTCGAAAGTAATTTTATTTCTTACAATATTTTTCTTTATCCCCTTAGATTTTTTCACTGTTTTTCCACCTCTTACTTTAAAAGCATACATTTTTGAACGTAGTCCTATGAAATGTGTCATAATAGAACCATTACATTCGTCTTTCATCAAACCTAACACCTTTTTGTTTGCTAACGGAATGTTAAAGTAATTACCCTCTGCATAATCACTGGTATCAAACATGTGAATATCATCCTTTATCACTTCTTCGTATACGTCATTACAATGAAGTTCATACGTGAAACTATCTGTATCTGTATACATTAATTTACAATTTTTTTTTCCCAATTTAGGGATGATATATGAATAATGAAAGTCATACATACAAGTTTTTGAAATGTCTAAAATTGCCATCCCAATGTACAGGGGCTTATTGAAAACAAGATTACTCTTTTTTAATTCTATTGCAACTAAATTTTCTTCAAAAATTGTTCTAGAATGAAACCAAGGACTAGCAATCAAGTTTTTAGCTCCATAACGTCCCAAATATGATCTTGATAATTTCACAATCCTATGATTCCGTATATTTTCCATGGTTTTACCAAACACCGCGTTATTCATCAATTTATACAAATTTTTGGCAAAAGCTGTAGTAGCTTCCGTTCTTAGTTTAGTATTTAAAGCGATGTAGGGTTTTAGCCATGCAGCTTGCTTAAATTTTAAAATTCTATGTATTTTTGTTAGAATTAAACCATTTGCTAAAGCTTGTTTTAAATTTCGATAGTGTAAGATATAATTATGTTTATTGTGTAGGGTGGCCATGAGTTTTTTTAATTTGGAATTGGGAGGCGTTTTGTGTTCAGGACAAAAAGGAAAATCTTGGTGTAGATCGTGTAGCTCCTTAGGGTACTCCAGGTCTACCTCAAGAATATACCCCTCTGAAGAGTCGTCTGCAATTTGATTGATATCAATGTTCAAGTTATCTTCCCATTTGAAGTCTGCATAAGGGAGGAATTCTGACATTGCCCACCCATAAAGGTTGTTCACATCTAGGTACAAAAGGTACTTAGAGGGTTTTTGAGGGTCATACTCCTCCTCCATGTATTTATTGTTGGCTTCGGAATATCTATTTGAGCAAACAGATATACCCCCCCCGAATACCCCTCTCAATAAACATAATCATATCAATATCTTTAAGTAATTCTAATTTTATTTGGGTATACTTTAACATTGAATCCCACGTATACCCAGGAAGAGTATAGTACCACGCAGGATCTAGCTGATACGTTTGCAAACAATTACTTCGTAACTGCTCAAAAACGTCTGCTAATAACAGTATGTCTGTTTTCATATATAGCTGACTATACTCTCCCAGGTTAGCAGTATCAAAATACTCCCAAACATTTTTTGCATGGTTATATTGTTCCATGGAAATATTCGAATCATAAAGTTTATTGTAAAAATTTTCAATGGACGGTAATTCTACATCGTTGAGCTTTTCTATACAATCGATGTAATCGTATGGAAAAACCCCTTTTTTCATCAAAAGTTTCAGTTTTTGGTTATCTAAATCATGAAACTCATGTTTTAAATTTTTAAAATCATCCTCCTTCAGTGTAGATACCAGTTCGTCTAGACTTGCCCCCATAAATCTAAAGGAGTCTATGAACCTAAACTTGATGCTAGTTTCAGAGTCATGTAGGGTAAAACTAATATATTTTTCCTTATTTATTGGTAGTATGGAAACCTCACCACGTTTTGCAATTTCCTTAATAACAAAATGTGAGTCATAGCCGCTTAAGTTATGAAAAATCACTGGAACAACAAAAACTTTTTTAAAATTCAAATTGCATGCTTGATGAGCATATCCACGAAATTTTCCAGTGAAATGATCATGATCCCTAACGACTATATCTTTATCAGTAAATTTATGTTCACAAATGTGACAATTTAGTGCATTTACCAAGTTGGGTGTAACACCAAGGGGTATTATATCTAAAATTTTGGACTCTACAAATTTTGCTACATCAGTTAACTGATTGGTAAACCAATCTATACAGTCTTCACCCTGATGATATTTATAATATGAAAGCCGATCATCGTAAGCGCATTTTAAATAATATCCTGCAGAAAAAGCTACGTGTTGTTGATATTTTTTAGTTTTATCTGTTTTTTGTTGATCTGTATAAGCCTTTAGTATGGATTCTAAATCACTATAAATAACAAAGGGACATTTCTGTTTATAAATAAAATTTTTAAATTCAATATGAGTATGATTGGGAAAAGAAATTTTTGACTCATTCATATTTTTACAAACACTTTCATGCTTATCCAAAATTTGTTTACTATGAAAATAGTTCAAACACCTATCGCAAATGAATTTTTTACCCTCATATTTATTAAGTTGAGATGAAATTAATCTAGATAAATTTTTTATCCAACAATAGTGGTACTTAATGTTTTCATTTGTATCGTCTACAGGAGGTGCATCATAATCATTTAACTTAGGATAATACTTGGATTGGACCAGCAATAGATTAACATGTCTTTCAAGTTTATTTTTAGTTAATCTTGTAGGAACTACTGTATAAAATGTAGATTTATTCGATTGATTTAGTTCTAAAGAGTATACGTTTACTGATATATTATTTAATTTTTCAAATTTTGTAATTTGGGGCAGTGGCATTTCAATATCTAAGCCCTTTGTATTTAGAACTTCAGAGTAATGTGGATACGATGAAGTACGATTAGAATGAGTAGCAGGATTCAAAAAACTGTTTACTGCCCAGTAAAAACAAGCTCGGTCCATATTACAAACGTTTACAATTGCCTTCTTTCGAGAAATTTGTTCTGGTAGTGGAACGAAAGACGAGCCGACCCCCATTTCATATTTGTTTATTGCAACTTCCAAAAAAATTATTCGTGATAATGCCCATCCGCTTTCTTTTTCAGCAAATTCTGATAAACTGTTCAAAATAGGATCAATAATATTTATTCTAAACCAATCATGTAAATCATCTCCAATGTCTAATACAACATTGGGAGTACTGAAATATTTGCGGTCTACTAACTCCACGTCTTTTGATTGCTTAATAAAATCCCCACAAAAGGTGGTGTTCACTTTTGAAATTTGTGTTTTCTTGAGAACTAATAAAATCTGGTTTTTGAAAATTTTGAAAGCATCTGTAAAGAATGCATTCATATCTTTATGTGACAAGTTTATAATAACTCCTGTTTTTAATCTACTTTCAAATGCAGCATTAATGTTTTCCCACTTAACCCTTTTACTAGATTTCTCAAGTCCTCCACCCACATGCGTCACTTTTAGTAAACATCGCATACGCTTCAAATGTGCTATTTTTGTATGAATTTTATGTTTTACTCCGGTCGAAAACTTGAAAGATTTTAAAGCAAGATTACATTTTCTGAGGTGTTTATTAATCAGTAAAATCCATTTGTTTCTATTTGAGAAGGTTTGAATTTTGTTTACAGAATTTAAAATTTCATCAATTTGCTGTAGAGTAGCACTGAAGTTCGACATTCTTGAGTATATGAATAAAAAAATGTACTCACCAGCTTTCTAAAGTTGTCTTTGACTACGGATGCGAATTTCCTTAATTTTAAAGTTGTCCTCAGCAGGTCGCTTCCAAATTTTGTGCAATTGGTTATATTGTGACTGCGGATGTGTACTTCTGAATTTCCTTAATATTTAAGTTGACCTCAGCCGGTTGCTTTTCAATTTTGTGTGATGTGTTGCTGAAACAAAAAATAATTTTTAAAACAGAATCACACATGCTAGGTTAGGTTAAATGTGAGTGGACCTCAGGTCCTCGCTAAATAATTAACAAGATTTTAAAAATAAAAAATCTTACCGTTTAATTGTTTTCTTCTATTTTAAATAGTGTCCTGGGATGGCATCCACTAGAAATATTCTGTAGTCCCAAAAACACCAAACTATAGCTCCCCTTGTTTATATCTGCGATATATTTCTTATATTTTTCCACTACCCTTTGGGGGAGAAAAGTTACACTATCATCCAATTCCACCAATATAGCTTCTCCAAATTTTGATCGAACTGCTTTAATTTTCACAATTTTTTGAGGAACGTTTTCCGGAATTTCTTTAAGCTTTCTTATGGGTTTGTTCTCTACCTCTGTGGAAGTAGAGAAGGTGTTTAGTTCATTTATAAAACTCATCTGAAATAAACATGATAATTGATGTACCAGTCTGCAAAGAGTTTCCCCCCACAATAAATTTATAGCAAATAAAACTTTTTCAAAATATTTTTGGAAACTAAATGTAAAGAGCAAATAAAAAATATAAAGATAAAACTTACTTTTGTTTTTAAAAAAACTCGAACTCAACTCACTGCTTGTCAATATGGAACTGTAGTTGTCGTAATACCAAAAAATGTATTTATACCTTTTTTTCAAGGATTTCATATCACTATCGTGGGATTGTGATAAACTATTATTTTTGTAAGCGTGTGATATTTCACATTTCCTGTTGTGATGTTGATTATTCTAATTGTGGTTTGTTTGAGTCTTATCAATTTTACAAAATTTCCGGTTGATTTTATTTTCATATTTATCATTTCCTGTTGTGATTACGGAATATCAGAAAAACAATTTAGTTAATTGCAAAAGTTTATTTTAAAAATATTATACGGAATATCAGAAAAACAATTTAGTTAATTGCAAAAGTTTATTTTAAAAATATTATTGATAAAAAGAAATTATTTTTGTTAATAAAGTCTTGAGATGATTTAAAAGGTCTCCATTAGGACATGGGATATCAAATAGGTTCCAATTGAAGGGTCCGGCTGCAACAAGTTTTTTGGTAAACTCATTATATTTGTAGTATGTGGTGTTTTTGAAAAAGTACATGTGTCCGTCAATGTACTGGAATGCCCCTGTAACATCTGTGGGTAGTCCAGGGAAAATATCTTTAATTTGTCCTCTATTTAAGACATTTTTTAAGTTCTTATCATATTCAATATAATTATTGTTATTATAAAATACATAAATTTTTCCGTGGTTGCTTTGAAACATTGTGTTTATTTGAGAATTTTTTGGTATAAGTAAATTACCTTGCTCAAGTATTCGCAAACCTGGGAAATCTGCTATATAGTATTTACGAACATCTTTATTGACTGCTATTAAATTACCGGAAGAACTTTGAAAAATCTGAATTATGGAGCCCACTTCTTCGGGTAGATAATCATCGAGCATTTCTGGTTCTGAGGGAATAAGTTTCGAATTCAAATCCATTTTCCATAGAAAATCTTTATAAATAATATATAAGTGATAATTTTCAAATGTACCAGCCATCGCAGTAAACATATACTCCGGCGTTATGTCGCATAAATTTTTATTTGGTGGATGGGGCCTATGATGACCTGTAGTCGGTGGCGTAGGTTTGAAAGGATTATTTGCATATTTATTGGTGGGTCCATAAAGAGCTTCAAGAGCCATTTTATCATCTTCATCCAATTTTGGGGTCGCGTTTCGTTGATACCATGGATACATTATTGCTTGTTTATTATCACTATGGGATATACCTAAAATATGTCCAATTTCATGAATTAATACCATGAGTAGACTAGTCCTATCATCTGAACTTGATCCATCTAAACTTAAATCCCACTTTTCATCAGCATCAATATGAAGTTCTATACAGCTGTTGCCATTTGGGAAATAACCATGTGCCAACACCTTTCCAGGACCATCAAATGCGCTGGGGCATTCATCTCTACCTTGGCAATCTGCACGAAAATAGTGTTTTCCATGTACAACAGTGATAGATATATCGGGAGCATAAGGTCTTGTTTTGTGTATTAATTCAAATTTGAACTTTGAACTGTTACTCCACACTTCAAAAGCCTTTTCGATTACATCAAGATATGCTTGATTTGCCTGAGGGAAGAACCATTTCAAATCAAATTTAGTCCATTTTGATCTAACTCTAAAAGAATGATCATCGTCGGAAGCTGTTTCACTTACAGAACATCTTGGCCTATTCATAAGTTGTATTGTATCTTCATCTAATTCTCCCGTTGCAGGAATATTATATTTTTCTTGAAAACTCAACAAATAATCCTCAAGTTTAGTCAAATCATTTTCATTTGCGTATCCGAAGCGTTGTAAATAATCCATAGCATACTGCTGGTCGACAACACAAAGTGCTGGACATAGCGCTGCAGCTAATATAATTATTAACATGATCTTCACCCTTCTGTTATCCTCAAGAAACTAATCTCCCAACACATTATTAACAACATATATATTTTTTAAAAAACCCCTCCCCCCAAAGATTCAATTACTGCGTGTCACGCATAAAATATTATATGTTACTTTCAAGCCACCCGGTACGAAATTCTTAGTAATATTTCAACATAAGTTACTTTAAGCCCCCCGGTAGCGCGCCGCCTTATCATCCTAACGGATCTTTCTCGACTACGTCACATTTTACAGCAAGAACCCGGTAGCGCGCCGCCTTATCATCCTAACGGATCTTTCTCGACTACGTCACATTTTACAGCAAGAAGCGTGCGCGCGGCAGCAATACATTTCTTCGCTAATAATATATATGAGAGCTTATGGCGGCATGTGTTGAATGCCTTGCTATAGACCCGAAGGTTGTGCGATCGAATCTCACTGAAGTTTTTTTTCAGATTTTTAAATATACAACAACAGGACTAAAAATGGCGGCCTAAAATTAAAAACGCGCGCGCCGCCACTCTCAGCGCCACCAAGCGGAGATTTTTGAAGTAGTGGCCCAGAACCGCTATTGTTCTATCTACTGAGTATCCAATGAAGAGGGTAAATTCAAGTATCGATAGTTATTCAAAAATTGATAGAGTTATGGCAATAACAAAGTCACCCATCGATTTTAGATGAAATTTCATCTAATCGGACATGTTTCGAGAGGATGATAGGCCAAAAATATATTTTTGGAGAATTGCGAAAAATGCAATATTTTCCTTACTATAGTCCAGCTACATATTTGACGAAAAATATTTTTCCTGTCAAAAAATACTGAAATTATGAGAATAGGTGTTCTTTGATACGACAAATCGACTGGTGTTGTCCATTTTTGGATGAGATAATTGTTTCAAATATAAGGAGAGCATTTAAGTTAAAAGAAAACTTGCTATCATATAAAAAATCGTACAGGCCAAAATAATGGAAATATTCATTCACTTTTCTGAGAAAATATCGTCAAAGGTCTAATCTTTGATAAAAAATCAGGAGTGCACTTCACTGATGCGATTCAGAAGTAGAGTGCGTCAATCTTGGAGTATCCAATGAAGAGGGTAAATTCAAGTATCGATAGTAATTCAAAAATTGATAGAGTTATGGCAATAACAAAGTCACCCATCGATTTTAAATGAATTTTCATCTAATTGGACATGTTTCGAGAGGATGATATGCCAAAAATATATTTTTGGAGAATTGCGAAAAATGCAATATTTTCCTTACTGTCCAGCTACATATTTGACGAAAAATATTTTTCCTGTCAAAAAATACTGAAATTATGAGAATAGGGGTTCTTTGATACGACAAATCGACTGGTGTTGTCCATTTTCCGATGAGATGAATGGTTCAAATATAAGGAGAGCATTTAAGTTAAAAGGAAACATGCCTTCATATAAAAAATCGAAGAGACCAAAATAATGGAAATATTCATTCAATTTTTTGAGAAAGTATCGTCAAAGGTCTAATCTTTGATAAAAAATCAGGAGTGCACTTCAATGATGCGATGCAGAAGTAGAGTGCGTCAATCTTGGAGTATCCAATGAAGAGGGTAAATTCAAGTATCGATAGTGATTCAAAAATTGATAGAGGTATGGCAATAACAAAGTCACCCATCGATTTTAGATGAATTTTCATCTAATCGGACATGTTCCAAGAGGATGATAGGCCAAAAATATATTTCTGGAGAATTGCGAAAAATGCAATATTTTCCTTACTATAGTCCAGCTACATATTTGACGAAAAATATTTTTCCTCTCAAAAAATACTGAAATTATGAGAATAGGGGTTCTTTGAGACGACAAATCGACTGGTGTTGTCCATTTTTCGATGAGATAAATGGTTCAAATATTAGGAGAGCATTTAAGTTAAAAGGAAACATGCCTTCATATAAAAAATTGTACAGGCCAAAATAATGGGAATATTCATTCAATTTTTTGAGAAAGTATCGTCAAAGGTCTAATCTTTGATAAAAAATTAGGAGTGCACTTCAATGATGCGATTCAGAAGTAGAGTGCGTCAATCTTGGAGTATCCAATGAAGAGGGTAAAATCTAGTATCGATAGTTATTCAAAAATTGATAGAGTTATGGCAATAACAAAGTCACCCATCGATTTTAGATGAATTTTCATCTAATTGCACATGTTTCGAGAGGATGATACGCCAAAAATATATTTTTGGAGAATTGCGAAAAATGCAATATTTTCCTTACTATAGTCCAGCTACATATTTGACGAAAAATATTTTTCCTGTCAAAAAATACTGAAATTATGAGAATAGGGGTTCTTTGAAACGACAAATCGACTGGTGTTGTCCATTTTCCGATGAGATGAATGGTTCAAATATGAGGAGAGCATTTAAGTTAAAAGGAAACATGCCTTCATATAAAAAATCGAAGAGACCAAAATAATGGGAATATTCATTAAATTTTTTGAGAAAGTATCGTCAAAGGTCTAATCTTTGATAAAAAATTAGGAGTGCACTTCAATGATGCGATTCAGAAGTAGAGTGCGTCAATCTTGGAGTATCCAATGAAGAGGGTAAATTCAAGTATCGATAGTGATTCAAAAATTGATAGAGTTATGGCAATAACAAAGTCACCCATCGATTTTAGATGAATTTTCATCTAATCGGAAATGTTTCGAGAGGATGATAGGCCAAAAATATATTTCTGGAGAATTGCGAAAAATGCAATATTTTCCTTACTATTTACTACATATTTGACAAAAAATATTTTTCCTCTCAAAAAATACTGAAATTATGAGAATAGGGGTTCTTTGATACGACAAATCGACTGGTATTGTCCATTTTTCGATGAGATAAATGGTTCAAATATTAGGAGAGCATTTAAGTTAAAAGGAAACATGCCTTCATATAAAAAATTGTACAGGCCAAAATAATGGGAATATTCATTCAATTTTTTGAGAAAGTATCGTCAAAGGTCTAATCTTTGATAAAAAATCAGGAGTGCACTTCAATGATGCGATTCAGAAGTAGAGTGCATCAAACTTGGAGTATCCAATGAAGAGGGTAAAATCTAGTATCGAAAGTTATTCAAAAATTGATAGAGTTATGGCTTTAACAAAGTCACCCATCGATTTTAGATAAAGCTTCATCTAATCGGACATGTTTCGAGATGATGATAGGCCAAAAATATATTTTGAAGAATTGCGAAAAATGCAATATTTGCCTTACTATACTCCAGCTACATATTTGACGGGAAATTTTTCCCTCTCAAAAAATACTGAAATTATGAGAATAGAGGTTCTTTGATACGACAAATCGACTGGTGTTGTCCGATTTTGGATGAGATAATTGTTTCAAATATAAGGAGAGCATTTAAGTTAAAATAAAACATGCCTTCATATAAAAAATCGTACAGGCCAAAATAATGGAAATATGCATTCAATATTCTGAGAAAATATCGTCAAAGGTCTAATCTTTGATAAAAAATCAGGAGTGCACTTCAATGATGCGATTCAGAAGTAGAGTGCGTCAAACTTGGAGTATCCAATGAAGAGGGTAAAATCAAGTATCGGTAGTTATTCAAAAAATTGATAGAGTTATGGCATTAACAAAGTCACCCATCGAATTTAGATGAGGCTTCATCTAATCGGACATGTTTCGAGATGATGATAGGGCAAAAATATATTTTTGGAGAATTGCGAAAAATGCAATATTTGCCTTACTATACTCCAGCTACATATTTGACGGGAAATTTTTCCCTCTCAAAAAATACTGAAATTATGAGAATAGGGGTTCTTTGATATGACATATCGACTGATGTTGTCCATTTTTGGATGAGATAATTGTTTCAAATATAAGGAGAGCATTTAAGTTAAAAGAAAACATGCATTCATATAAAAAATCGTACAGGCCAAAATAATGGAAATATTCATTCAATTTTCTGAGAAAGTATCGTCAAAGGTCTAATATTTGATAAAAAATCAGGTGTGCACTACAATGATGCGATTCAGAAGTAGAGTGCGTCAAACTTGGAGTATCCAATGAAGAGGGGAAAATCAAGTATCGATAGTTATTCAAAAATTGATAGAGTTATGGCATTAATAAAGTCACCCATCGATTTTTGATGTGGCTTCATTGATAGAGTTATGGCATTAACAAAGTCACCCATAGATTTTTGATGTGGCTTCATCTAATGGGACATGTTTCGAGATGATGATAGGCCAAAAATGTATTTTTTGGAGAATTGCGAAAAATGCAATATTTTCCTTACTATAGTCCAGCTACATATTTGACGAAAAATATTTTTCCTCTCAAAAAATACTGAAATTATGAGAATAGGGGTTCTATGATACGACAAATCGATTGGTGTTGTCCATTTTTGGATGAGATAATTGTTTCGAATATAAGGAGAGCATTTAAGTTATAAGAAAACATGCCTTCATATAAAAAATCGTACAGGCCAAAATAATGGAAATATTCATACAATTTTCTGAGAAAATATCGTCAAAGGTCTAATATTTGATAAAAAATCAGGTTTGCACTACAATGATGCGATTCAGAAGTAGAGTGCGTCAATCTTGGAGTATCCAATGAAGAGGGTGAAATCAAGTATCGATAGTTATTCAAAAATTGATAGAGTTATGGCATTAACAAAGTCACACATCGATTTTTATGTGGCTTCATCGAATCGGACATGTATCGAGATGATGATAGGCCAAAAATATATTTTTGGAGAATTGCGAAAAATGCAATATTTGCCTTACTATAGTCCAGCTACATATTTGACGGAAAATTTTTCCCTCTCAAAAAATACTGACATTATGAGAATAGGGGTTCTTTGATATGACATATCGACTGATGTTGTCCATTTTTGGATGAGATAATTGTTTCAAATATAAGGAGAGCATTTAAGTTAAAAGAAAACATGCATTCATATAAAAAATCGTACAGGCCAAAATAATGGAAATATTCATTCAATTTTCTGAGAAAGTATCGTCAAAGGTCTAATATTTGATAAAAAATCAGGTGTGCACTACAATGATGCGATTCAGAAGTAGAGTGCGTCAAACTTGGAGTATCCAATGAAGAGGGGAAAATCAAGTATCGATAGTTATTCAAAAATTGATAGAGTTATGGCATTAATAAAGTCACCCATCGATTTTTGATGTGGCTTCATTGATAGAGTTATGGCATTAACAAAGTCACCCATAGATTTTTGATGTGGCTTCATCTAATGGGACATGTTTCGAGATGATGATAGGCCAAAAATGTATTTTTTGGAGAATTGCGAAAAATGCAATATTTTCCTTACTATAGTCCAGCTACATATTTGACGAAAAATATTTTTCCTCTCAAAAAATACTGAAATTATGAGAATAGGGGTTCTATGATACGACAAATCGATTGGTGTTGTCCATTTTTGGATGAGATAATTGTTTCGAATATAAGGAGAGCATTTAAGTTATAAGAAAACATGCCTTCATATAAAAAATCGTACAGGCCAAAATAATGGAAATATTCATACAATTTTCTGAGAAAATATCGTCAAAGGTCTAATATTTGATAAAAAATCAGGTTTGCACTACAATGATGCGATTCAGAAGTAGAGTGCGTCAATCTTGGAGTATCCAATGAAGAGGGTGAAATCAAGTATCGATAGTTATTCAAAAATTGATAGAGTTATGGCATTAACAAAGTCACACATCGATTTTTATGTGGCTTCATCGAATCGGACATGTATCGAGATGATGATAGGCCAAAAATATATTTTTGGAGAATTGCGAAAAATGCAATATTTGCCTTACTATAGTCCAGCTACATATTTGACGGAAAATTTTTCCCTCTCAAAAAATACTGACATTATGAGAATAGGGGTTCTTTGATATGACATATCGACTGATGTTGTCCATTTTTGGATGAGATAATTGTTTCAAATATAAGGAGAGCATTTAAGTTAAAAGAAAACATGCCTTCATATAAAAAATCGTACAGGCCAAAATAATGGAAATATTCATACAATTTTCTGAGAAAATATCGTCAAAGGTCTAATCTTTGATAAAAAATCAGGAGTGCACTTCAATGATGCGATTCAGAAGTAGAGTGCATCAAACTTGGAGTATCCAATGAAGAGGGTAAAATCTAGTATCGAAAGTTATTCAAAAATTGATAGAGTTATGGCTTTAACAAAGTCACCCATCGATTTTAGATAAAGCTTCATCTAATCGGACATGTTTCGAGATGATGATAGGCCAAAAATATATTTTGAAGAATTGCGAAAAATGCAATATTTGCCTTACTATACTCCAGCTACATATTTGACGGGAAATTTTTCCCTCTCAAAAAATACTGAAATTATGAGAATAGAGGTTCTTTGATACGACAAATCGACTGGTGTTGTCCGATTTTGGATGAGATAATTGTTTCAAAAATAAGGAGAGCATTTAAGGTAAAAGAAAACAAGCATTCATATAAAAAATCGTACAGGCCAAAATGATGGAAATATTCATTCAATTTTCTGAGAAAGTATCGTCAAAGGTCTAATCTACTACATATTTGACGAAAAATATTTTTCCTCTCAAAAAATACTGGAATTATGAGAATAGGGGTTCTTTGAGACGCCAAATCGACTGGTGTTGTCCATTTTTCGATGAGATAAATGGTTCAAATATTAGGAGAGCATTTAAGTTAAAAGGAAACATGCCTTCATATAAAAAATTGTACAGGCCAAAATAATGGGAATATTCATTCAATTTTTTGAGAAAGTATCGTCAAAGGTCTAATCTTTGATAAAAAATCAGGAGTGCACTTCAATGATGCGATTCAGAAGTAGAGTGCGTCAAACTTGGAGTATCCAATGAAGAGGGTAAAATCAAGTATCGATAGTTATTCTAAAAATTGATAGAGTTAGGGCATTAAGAAAGTCACCCATCGATTTTAGATGAATTTTCATCTAATTGGACATGTTTCGAGAAGATGATAGGCCAAAAATATATTTTTGAAGAATTGCGAAAAATGCATTATTTTCCTTTCTATATATAGTCCAGCTACATATTTGACGAAAAATATTTTCCTCTCAAAAAATACTGAAATTATGAGAATAGGGGTTCTTTGAGACGACAAATCGACTGGTGTTGTCCATTTTTCGATGAGATGAATGGTTCGAATATTAGGAGAGCATTTAAGTTAAAAGGAAACATGCCTTCATATAAAAAATTGTACAGGCCAAAATAATAGGGATTTTCATTCAATTTTTTGAGAAAGTATCGTCAACGGTCTAATCTTTGATAAAAAATCAGGAGTGCACTTCAATGATGCGATTCAGAAGTAGAGTGCGTCAAACTTGGGGTATCCAATGAAGAGGGTAAAATCTAGTATCGATAGTTATTCAAAAATTGATAGAGTTATGGCATTAACAAAGTCACCCATCGATTTTTGATGAGGCTCCATCTAATCGGACATGTTTCGAGATGATGATAGGCCAAAAATATATTTTTGGAGAATTGCGAAAAATGCAATATTTTCCTTACTATATAGTCCAGCTACATATTTGACGAGAAATATTTTTCCTCTCAAAAAATACTGAAATTATGAGAATAGGGGTTCTATGATACGACAAGTCGACTGATGTTGTCCATTTTTGGATGAGATAATTGTTTCAAATATAAGGAGAGCATTTAAGTTAAAAGGAAACATGCCTTCATATAAAAAATCGAAGAGACCAAAATAATGGGAATATTCATTAAATTTTTTGAGAAAGTATCGTCAAAGGTCTAATCTTTGATAAAAAATTAGGAGTGTACTTCAATGATGCGATTCAGAAGTAGAGTGCGTCAATCTTGGAGTATCCAATGAAGAGGGTAAATTCAAGTATCGATAGTGATTCAAAAATTGATAGAGTTATGGCAATAACAAAGTCACCCATCGATTTTAGATGAATTTTCATCTAATCGGACATGTTTCGAGAGGATGATAGGCCAAAAATATATTTCTGGAGAATTGCGAAAAATGCTATATTTTCCTTACTATTTACTACATATTTGACAAAAAATATTTTTCCTCTCAAAAAATACTGAAATTATGAGAATAGGGGTTCTATGATACGACAAATCGACTGGTATTGTCCATTTTTCGATGAGATGAATGGTTCAAATATTAGGAGAGCATTTAAGTTAAAAGGAAACATGCCTTCATATAAAAAATTGTACAGGCCAAAATAATGGGAATATTCATTCAGTTTTTTGAGAAAGTATCGTCAAAGGTCTAATCTTTGATAAAAAATCAGGAGTGCACTTCAATGATGCGATTCAGAAGTAGAGTGCATCAAACTTGGAGTATCCAATGAAGAGGGTAAAATCTAGTATCGATAGTTATTCAGAAATTGATAGAGTTATGGCTTTAACAAAGTCACCCATCGATTTTAGATAAAGCTTCATCTAATCGGACATGTTTCGAGATGATGATAGGCCAAAAATATATTTTTGAAGAATTGCGAAAAATGCAATATTTGCCTTACTATACTCCAGCTACATATTTGACGGGAAATTTTTCCCTCTCAAAAAATACTGAAATTATGAGAATAGGGGATCTTTGATATGACATATCGACTGATGTTGTCCATTTTTGGATGAGATAATTGTTTCAAATATAAGGAGAGCATTTAAGTTAAAAGAAAACATGCATTCATATAAAAAAATCGTACAGGCCAAAATAATGGAAATATTCATTCAATTTTCTGAGAAAGTATCGTCAAAGGTCTAATATTTGATAAAAAATCAGGTTTGCACTACAATGATGCGATTCAGAAGTAGAGTGCGTCAATCTTGGAGTATCCAATGAAGAGGGTGAAATCAAGTATCGATAGTTATTCAAAAATTGATAGAGTTATGGCATTAACAAAGTCACACATCGATTTTTATGTGGCTTCATCGAATCGGACATGTATCGAGATGATGATAGGCCAAAAATAAATTTTTGGAGAATTGCGAAAAATGCAATATTTGCCTTACTATAGTCCAGCTACATATTTGACGGAAAATTTTTCCCTCTCAAAAAATACTGACATTATGAGAATAGGGGTTCTTTGATATGACATATCGACTGATGTTGTCCATTTTTGGATGAGATAATTGTTTCAAAAATAAGGAGAGCATTTAAGGTAAAAGAAAACAAGCATTCATATAAAAAATCGTACAGGCCAAAATGATGGAAATATTCATTCAATTTTCTGAGAAAGTATCGTCAAAGGTCTAATCTTTGATAAAAAATCAGGTGTGCACTCCAATGATGCGATTCAGAAGGAGAGTGCGTCAAACTTGGAGTATCCGATGAAGAGGGTAAAATCTAGTATCGATAGTTATTCAAAAATTGATAGAGTTATGGCATTAACAAAGTCACCCATCGATTTTAGATGAAGCTTCATCTAATCGGACATGTTTCGAGAGGATGATAGGCCAAAAATATATTATTTGGAGAATTGCGAAAAATGCAATATTTTCCTTACTATATATAGTCCAGCTACATATTTGACGAAAAATATTTTTCCTCTCAAAAAATACTGAAATTATGAGAATAGGGGTTCTTTGAGACGACAAATCGACTGGTGTTGTCCATTTTTCGATGAGATAAATGGTTCTAATATTAGGAGAGCATTTAAGTTAAAAGGAAACATGCCTTCATATAAAAAATTGTACAGGCCAAAATAATAGGAATATTCATTCAATTTTTTGAGAAAGTATCGTCAAAGGTCTAATCTTTGATAAAAAATCAGGAGTGCACTTCACTGATGCGATTCAGAAGTAGAGTGCGTCAATCTTGGAGTATCCAATGAAGAGGGTAAAATCTAGTATCGATAGTTATTCAAAAATTGATAGTTATGGCATTAACAAAGTCACCCATCGAATTTAGATGAGATTTCATCTAATCGGACATGTTTCGAGATGATGATAGGCCAAAAATATATTTTTGGAGAATTGCGAAAAATGCAATATTTTCCTTACTATATAGTCCAGCTACATATTTGACGAAAAATATTTTTCCTCTCAAAAAATACTGGAATTATGAGAATAGGGGTTCTATGATACGACAAATCGACTGATGTTGTCCATTTTTGGATGAGATAATTGTTTCAAATATAAGGAGAGCATTTAAGTTAAAAGAAAACATGCCTTCATATAAAAAATCGTACAGGCCAAAATAATGGAAATATTCATTCAATTTTCTGAGCAAATATCGTCAAAGGTCTAATATTTGATAAAAAATCAGGTGTGCACTACAAAGATGCGATTCAGAAGTAGAGTGCGTCAATCTTGGAGTATCCAATGAAGAGGGTAAAATCAAGTATCAATAGTAATTCAAAAATTGATAGAGTTATGGCAATAACAAAGTCACCCATCGATTTTAGATGAATTTTCATCTAATCGGACATGTTTCGAGAGGATGATACGCCAAAAATATATTTTTGAAGAATTGCGAAAAATGCAATATTTGCCTTACTATACTCCAGCTACATATTTGACGGGAAATTTTTCCCTCTCAAAAAATACTGAAATTATGAGAATAGGGGTTCTTTGATATGACATATCGACTGATGTTGTCCATTTTTGGATGAGATAATTGTTTCAAATATAAGGAGAGCATTTAAGTTAAAAGAAAACATGCATTCATATAAAAAATCGTACAGGCCAAAATAATGGAAATATTCATTCAATTTCCTGAGAAAGTATCGTCAAAGGTCTAATATTTGATAAAAAATCAGGTTTGCACTACAATGATGCGATTCAGAAGTAGAGTGCGTCAATCTTGGAGTATCCAATGAAGAGGGTGAAATCAAGTATCGATAGTTATTCAAAAATTGATAGAGTTATGGCATTAACAAAGTCACACATCGATTTTTATGTGGCTTCATCGAATCGGACATGTATCGAGATGATGATAGGCCAAAAATAAATTTTTGGAGAATTGCGAAAAATGCAATATTTGCCTTACTATAGTCCAGCTACATATTTGACGGAAAATTTTTCCCTCTCAAAAAATACTGACATTATGAGAATAGGGGTTCTTTGATATGACATATCGACTGATGTTGTCCATTTTTGGATGAGATAATTGTTTCAAAAATAAGGAGAGCATTTAAGGTAAAAGAAAACAAGCATTCATATAAAAAATCGTACAGGCCAAAATGATGGAAATATTCATTCAACTTTCTGAGAAAGTATCGTCAAAGGTCTAATCTTTGATAAAAAATCAGGTGTGCACTCCAATGATGCGATTCAGAAGGAGAGTGCGTCAAACTTGGAGTATCCGATGAAGAGGGTAAAATCTAGTATCGATAGTTATTCAAAAATTGATAGAGTTATGGCATTAACAAAGTCACCCATCGATTTTAGATGAAGCTTCATCTAATCGGACATGTTTCGAGAGGATGATAGGCCAAAAATATATTTTTTGGAGAATTGCGAAAAATGCAATATTTTCCTTACTATATCCAGCTACATATTTGACGAAAAATATTTTTCCTCTCAAAAAATACTGAAATTATGAGAATAGGGGTTCTTTGAGACGACAAATCGACTGGTGTTGTCCATTTTTCGATGAGATAAATGGTTCTAATATTAGGAGAGCATTTAAGTTAAAAGGAAACATGCCTTCATATAAAAAATTGTACAGGCCAAAATAATAGGAATATTCATTCAATTTTTTGAGAAAGTATCGTCAAAGGTCTAATCTTTGATAAAAAATCAGGAGTGCACTTCACTGATGCGATTCAGAAGTAGAGTGCGTCAATCTTGGAGTATCCAATGAAGAGGGTAAAATCTAGTATCGATAGTTATTCAAAAATTGATAGTTATGGCATTAACAAAGTCACCCATCGAATTTAGATGAGATTTCATCTAATCGGACATGTTTCGAGATGATGATAGGCCAAAAATATATTTTTGGAGAATTGCGAAAAATGCAATATTTTCCTTACTATATAGTCCAGCTACATATTTGACGAAAAATATTTTTCCTCTCAAAAAATACTGGAATTATGAGAATAGGGGTTCTATGATACGACAAATCGACTGATGTTGTCCATTTTTGGATGAGATAATTGTTTCAAATATAAGGAGAGCATTTAAGTTAAAAGAAAACATGCCTTCATATAAAAAATCGTACAGGCCAAAATAATGGAAATATTCATTCAATTTTCTGAGCAAATATCGTCAAAGGTCTAATATTTGATAAAATATCAGGTGTGCACTACAAAGATGCGATTCAGAAGTAGAGTGCGTCAATCTTGGAGTATCCAATGAAGAGGGTAAAATCAAGTATCAATAGTAATTCAAAAATTGATAGAGTTATGGCAATAACAAAGTCACCCATCGATTTTAGATGAATTTTCATCTAATCGGACATGTTTCGAGAGGATGATACGCCAAAAATATATTTCTGGAGAATTGCGAAAAATGCGATATTTTCCTTACTATAGTCCAGCTACATATTTGACGAAAAATATTTTTCCTCTCAAAAAATACAGAAATTATGAGAATAGGGGTACTTTGAGACGCCAAATCGACTGGTGTTGTCCATTTTTCGATGAGATAAATGGTTCAAATATTAGGAGAGCATTTAAGTTAAAAGGAAACATGCCTTCAGATAAAAATTGTACAGGCCATAATAATGGGAATATTCATTCAATTTTTTGAGAAAGTATCGTCAAAGGTCTAATCTTTGATGAAAAATTAGGAGTGTACTTCAATGATGCGATTCAGAAGTAGAGTGCGTCAATCTTGGAGTATCCAATGAAGAGGGTAAAATCTAGTATCGATAGTTATTCAAAAATTGATAGAGTTATGGCTTTAACAAAGTCACCCATCGATTTTAGATAAAGCTTCATCTAATCGGACATGTTTCGAGATGATGATAGGCCAAAAATATATTTTTGAAGAATTGCGAAAAATGCAATATTTGCCTTACTATTTACTACATATTTGACAAAAAATATTTTTCCTCTCAAAAAATACTGAAATTATGAGAATAGGGGTTCTTTGATACGACAAATCGACTGGTATTGTCCATTTTTCGATGAGATGAATGGTTCAAATATTAGGAGAGCATTTAAGTTAAAAGGAAACATGCCTTCATATAAAAAATTGTACAGGCCAAAATAATGGGAATATTCATTCAGTTTTTTGAGAAAGTATCGTCAAAGGTCTAATCTTTGATAAAAAATCAGGTGTGCACTACAATGATGCGATTCAGAAGTAGAGTGCATCAAACTTGGAGTATCCAATGAAGAGGGTAAAATCTAGTATCGATAGTTATTCAAAAATTGATAGAGTTATGGCTTTAACAAAGTCACCCATCGATTTTAGATAAAGCTTCATCTAATCGGACATGTTTCGAGATGATGATAGGCCAAAAATATATTTTTGAAGAATTGCGAAAAATGCAATATTTGCCTTACTATACTCCAGCTACATATTTGACGGGAAATTTTTCCCTCTCAAAAAATACTGAAATTATGAGAATAGGGGTTCTTTGATATGACATATCGACTGATGTTGTCCATTTTTGGATGAGATAATTGTTTCGAATATAAGAAGAGCATTTAAGTTAAAAGAAAACATGCATTCATATAAAAAATCGTATAGGCCAAAATAATGGAAATATTCATTCAATTGTCTGAGAAAGTATCGTCAAAGGTCTAATATTTGATAAAAAATCAGGTGTGCACTACAATGATGCGATTCAGAAGTAGAGTGCGTCAAACTTGGAGTATCCAATGAAGAGGGGAAAATCAAGTATCGATAGTTATTCAAAAATTGATAGAGTTATGGCATTAATAAAGTCACCCATCGATTTTTGATGTGGCTTCATTGATAGAGTTATGGCATTAACAAAGTCACCCATAGATTTTTGATGTGGCTTCATCTAATCGGACATGTTTCGAGATGATGATAGGCCAAAAATGTATTTTTTGGAGAATTGCGAAAAATGCAATATTTTCCTTACTATAGTCCAGCTACATATTTGACGAAAAATATTTTTCCTCTCAAAAAATACTGAAATTATGAGAATAGGGGTTCTATGATACGACAAATCGATTGGTGTTGTCCATTTTTGGATGAGATAATTGTTTCGAATATAAGGAGAGCATTTAAGTTAAAAGAAAACATGCCTTCATATAAAAAATCGTACAGGCCAAAATAATGGAAATATTCATACAATTTTCTGAGAAAATATCGTCAAAGGTCTAATATTTGATAAAAAATCAGGTGTGCACTACAATGATGCGATTCAGAAGTAGAGTGCGTCAATCTTGGAGTATCCAATGAAGAGGGTGAAATCAAGTATCGATAGTTATTCAAAAATTGATAGAGTTATGGCATTAACAAAGTCACACATCCATTTTTATGTGGCTTCATCTAATCGGACATGTATCGAGATGATGATAGGCCAAAAATATATTTTTGGAGAATTGCGAAAAATGCAATATTTGCCTTACTATAGTCCAGCTACATATTTGACGGAAAATTTTTCCCTCTCAAAAAATACTGACATTATGAGAATAGGGGTTCTTTGATATGACATGTCGACTGATGTTGTCCATTTTTGGATGAGATAATTGTTTCAAAAATAAGGAGAGCATTTAAGGTAAAAGAAAACAAGCATTCATATAAGAAATCGTACAGGCCAAAATGATGGAAATATTCATTCAATTTTCTGAGAAAGTATCGTCAAAGGTCTAATCTCTGATAAAAAATCAGGTGTGCACTACAATGATGCGATTCAGAAGGAGAGTGCGTCAAACTTGGAGTATCCGATGAAGAGGGTAAAATCTAGTATCGATAGTTATTCAAAAATTGATAGAGTTATGGCATTAACAAAGTCACCCATCGAATTTAGATGAGATTTCATCTAATCGGACATCATTCGAGAGGATGATAGGCCAAAAATATATTTTTGGAGAATTGCGAAAAATGCGATATTTTCCTTACTATAGTCCAGCTACATATTTGACGAAAAATATTTTTCCTCTCAAAAATTACTGAAATTATGAGAATAGGGGTTCTTTGAGACGCCAAATCGACTGGTGTTGTCCATTTTTCGATGAGATAAATGGTTCAAATATTAGGAGAGCATTTAAGTTAAAAGGAAACATGCCTTCATATAAAAAATTGTACAGGCCAAAATAATGGGAATATTCATTCAATTTTTTGAGAAAGTATCGTCAAAGGTCTAATCTTTGATAAAAAATCAGGAGTGCACTTCAATGATGCGATTCAGAAGTAGAGTGCGTCAAACTTGGGGTATCCAATGAAGAGGGTAAAATCTAGTATCGATAGTTATTCAAAAATTGATAGAGTTATGGCATTAACAAAGTCACCCATCGATTTTTGATGAGGCTCCATCTAATCGGACATGTTTCGAGATGATGATAGGCCAAAAATATATTTTTGGAGAATTGCGAAAAATGCAATATTTTCCTTACAATATAGTCCAGCTACATATTTGACGAAAAATATTTTTCCTCTCAAAAAATACTGAAATTATGAGAATAGGGGTTCTATGATACGACAAATAGACTGATGTTGTCCATTTTTGGATGAGATAATTGTTTCAAATATAAGGAGAGCATTGAGGTTAAAAGAAAACATGCCTTCATATAAAAAATCGTACAGGCCAAAATAATGGAAATATTCATTCAATTTTCTGAGCAAATATCGTCAAAGGTCTAATATTTGATAAAAAATCAGGTGTGCACTACAAAGATGCGATTCAGAAGTAGAGTGCGTCAATCTTGGAGTATCCAATGAAGAGGGTAAAATCAAGTATCAATAGTAATTCAAAAATTGATAGAGTTATGGCAATAACAAAGTCACCCATCGATTTTAGATGAATTTTCATCTAATCGGACATGTTTCGAGAGGATGATACGCCAAAAATATATTTTTTAAGAATTGTCAAAAATGCATTATTTTCCTTACTATAGTCCAGCTACATATTTGACGAAAAATATTTATCCTGTCAAAAAATACTGAAATTATGAGAATAGGGGTTCTTTGATACGACAAATCGACTGGTGTTGTCCATTTTCCGATGAGATGAATGGTTCAATTATGAGGAGAGCATTTAAGTTAAAAGGAAACATGCCTTCATATAAAAAATCGAAGAGACCAAAATAATGGGAATATTCATTGAATTTTTTGAGAAAGTATCGTCAAAGGTCTAATCTTTGATAAAAAATTAGGAGTGCACTTCAATGATGCGATTCAGAAGTAGAGTGCGTCAATCTTGGAGTATCCAATGAAGAGGGTAAATTCAAGTATCGATAGTGATTCAAAAATTGATAGAGTTATGGCAATAACAAAGTCACCCATCGATTTTAGATGAATTTTCATCTAATCGGACATGTTTCGAGAGGATGATAGGCCAAAAATATATTTCTGGAGAATTGCGAAAAATGCTATATTTTCCTTACTATTTACTACATATTTGACAAAAAATATTTTTCCTCTCAAAAAATACTGAAATTATGAGAATAGGGGTTCTTTGATACGACAAATCGACTGGTATTGTCCATTTTTCGATGAGATGAATGGTTCAAATATTAGGAGAGCATTTAAGTTAAAAGGAAACATGCCTTCATATAAAAAATTGTACAGGCCAAAATAATGGGAATATTCATTCAGTTTTTTGAGAAAGTATCGTCAAAGGTCTAATCTTTGATAAAAAATCAGGAGTGCACTCCAATGATGCGATTCAGAAGTAGAGTGCATCAAACTTGGAGTATCCAATGAAGAGGGTAAAATCTAGTATCGATAGTTATTCAGAAATTAATAGAGTTATGGCTTTAACAAAGTCACCCATCGATTTTAGATAAAGCTTCATCTAATCGGACATGTTTCGAGATGATGATAGGCCAAAAATATATTTTTGAAGAATTGCGAAAAATGCAATATTTGCCTTGCTATACTCCAGCTACATATTTGACGGGAAATTTTTCCCTCTCAAAAAATACTGAAATTATGAGAATAGGGGTTCTATGATACGACAAATCGATTGGTGTTGTCCATTTTGGATGAGATAATTGTTTCGAATATAAGGAGAGCATTTAAAATAAAAGGAAACATGCCTTCATATAAAAAATCGTACAGGCCAAAATAATGGAAATATTCATACAATTTTCTGAGAAAATATCGTCAAAGGTCTAATATTTGATGAAAAATCAGGTTTGCACTACAATGATGCGATTCAGAAGTAGAGTGCGTCAATCTTGGAGTATCCAATGAAGAGGGTGAAATCAAGTATCGATAGTTATTCAAAAATTGATAGAGTTATGGCATTAACAAAGTCGCACATCGATTTTTATGTGGCTTCATCTAATCGGACATGTATCGAGATGATGATAGGCCAAAAATATATTTTTGGAGAATTGCGAAAAATGCAATATTTGCCTTACAATAGTCCAGCTACATATTTGACGGAAAATTTTTCCCTCTCAAAAAATACTGACATTATGAGAATAGGGGTTCTTTGATATGACATATCGACTGATGTTGTCCATTTTTGGATGAGATAATTGTTTCAAAAATAAGGAGAGCATTTAAGGTAAAAGAAAACAAGCATTCATATAAAAAATCGTACAGGCCAAAATGATGGAAATATTCATTCAATTTTCTGAGAAAGTATCGTCAAAGGTCTAATCTTTGATAAAAAATCAGGTGTGCACTCCAATGATGCGATTCAGAAGTAGAGTGCGTCAATCTTGGAGTATCCAATGAAGAGGGTAAAATCTAGTATCGATAGTTATTCAAAAATTGATAGAGTTATGGCTTTAACAAAGTCACCCATCGATTTTAGATAAAGCTTCATCTAATCGGACATGTTTCGAGATGATGATAGGCCAAAAATATATTTTTGAAGAATTGCGAAAAATGCAATATTTGCCTTACTATTTACTACATATTTGACAAAAAATATTTTTCCTCTCAAAAAATACTGAAATTATGAGAATAGGGGTTCTTTGATACGACAAATCGACTGGTATTGTCCATTTTTCGATGAGATGAATGGTTCAAATATTAGGAGGGCATTTAAGTTAAAAGGAAACATGCCTTCATATAAAAAATTGTACAGGCCAAAATAATGGGAATATTCATTCAGTTTTTTGAGAAAGTATCGTCAAAGGTCTAATCTTTGATAAAAAATCAGGAGTGCACTTCAATGATGCGATTCAGAAGTAGAGTGCATCAAACTTGGAGTATCCAATGAAGAGGGTAAAATCTAGTATCGATAGTTATTCAAAAATGGATAGAGTTATGGCTTTAACAAAGTCACCCATCGATTTTAGATAAAGCTTCATCTAATCGGACATGTTTCGAGATGATGATAGGCCAAAAATATATTTTTGAAGAATTGCGAAAAATGCAATATTTGCCTTACTATTTACTACATATTTGACAAAAAATATTTTTCATCTCAAAAAATACTGAAATTATGAGAATAGGGGTTCTTTGATACGACAAATCGACTGGTATTGTCCATTTTTCGATGAGATGAATGGTTCAAATATTAGGAGAGCATTTAAGTTAAAAGGAAACATGCCTTCATATAAAAAATTGTACAGGCCAAAATAATGGGAATATTCATTCAGTTTTTTGAGAAAGTATCGTCAAAGGTCTAATCTTTGATAAAAAATCAGGAGTGCACTACAATGATGCGATTCAGAAGTAGAGTGCGTCAATCTTGGAGTATCCAATGAAGAGGGTAAAATCTAGTATCGATAGTTATTCAAAAATTGATAGAGTTATGGCATTAACAAAGTCACCCATCGATTTTAGATGAAGCTTCATCTAATCGGACATGTTTCGAGAGGATGATAGGCCAAAAATATATTTTTTGGAGAATTGCGAAAAATGCAATATTTTCCTTACTATATATAGTCCAGCTACATATTTGACGAAAAATATTTTTCCTCTCAAAAAATACTGAAATTATGAGAATAGGGGTTCTTTGAGACGACAAATCGACTGGTGTTGTCCATTTTTCGATGAGATAAATGGTTCAAATATTAGGAGAGCATTTAAGTTAAAAGGAAACATGCCTTCATATAAAAAATTGTACAGGCCAAAATAATAGGAATATTCATTCAATTTTTTGAGAAAGTATCGTCAAAGGTCTAATCTTTGATAAAAAATCAGGAGTGCACTTCACTGATGCGATTCAGAAGTAGAGTGCGTCAATCTTGGAGTATCCAATGAAGAGGGGAAAATCTAGTATCGATAGTTATTCAAAAATTGATAGTTATGGCATTAACAAAGTCACCCATCGAATTTAGATGAGATTTCATCTAATCGGACATGTTTCGAGATGATGATAGGCCAAAAATATATTTTTGGAGAATTGCGAAAAATGCAATATTTTCCTTACTATATAGTCCAGCTACATATTTGACGAAAAATATTTTTCCTCTCAAAAAATACTGAAATTATGAGAATAGGGGTTCTATGATACGACAAATCGACTGATGTTGTCCATTTTTGGATGAGATAATTGTTTCAAATATAAGGAGAGCATTTAAGTTAAAAGAAAACATGCCTTCATATAAAAAATCGTACAGGCCAAAATAATGGAAATATTCATTCAATTTTCTGAGCAAATATCGTCAAAGGTCTAATATTTGATAAAAATCAGGTGTGCACTACAAAGATGCGATTCAGAAGTAGAGTGCGTCAATCTTGGAGTATCCAATGAAGAGGGTAAAATCAAGTATCAATAGTAATTCAAAAATTGATAGAGTTATGGCAATAACAAAGTCACCCATCGATTTTAGATGAATTTTCATCTAATCGGACATGTTTCGAGAGGATGATACGCCAAAAATATATTTTTGGAGAATTGCGAAAAATGCGGTATTTTCCTTACTACAGTCCAGCTACATATTTGACGAAAAATATTTTTCCTCTCAAAAAATACTGAAATTATGAGAATAGGGGTTCTTTGAGACGCCAAATCGACTGGTGTTGTCCATTTTTCGATGAGATAAATGGTTCAAATATTAGGAGAGCATTTAAGTTAAAAGGAAACATGCCTTCATATAAAAAATTGTACAGGCCAAAATAATGGGAATATTCATTCAATTTTTTGAGAAAGTATCGTCAAAGGTCTAATCTTTGATAAAAAATTAGGAGTGCACTTCAATGATGCGATTCAGAAGTAGAGTGCGTCAATCTTGGAGTATCCAATGAAGAGGGTAAAATCTAGTATCGATAGTTATTCAAAAATTGATAGAGTTATGGCTTTAACAAAGTCACCCATCGATTTTAGATAAAGCTTCATCTAATCGGACATGTTTCGAGATGATGATAGGCCAAAAATATATTTTTGAAGAATTGCGAAAAATGCAATATTTGCCTCACTATTTACTACATATTTGACAAAAAATATTTTTCCTCTCAAAAAATACTGCAATTATGAGAATAGGGGTTCTTTGATACGACAAATCGACTGGTATTGTCCATTTTTCGATGAGATGAATGGTTCAAATATTAGGAGAGCATTTAAGTCAAAAGGAAACATGCCTTCATATAAAAAATTGTACAGGCCAAAATAATGGGAATATTCATTCAGTTTTTTGAGAAAGTATCGTCAAAGGTCTAATCTTTGATAAAAAATCAGGAGTGCACTTCAATGATGCGATTCAGAAGTAGAGTGCATCAAACTTGGAGTATCCAATGAAGAGGGTAAAATCTAGTATCGATAGTTATTCAAAAATTGATAGAGTTATGGCTTTAACAAAGTCACCCATCGATTTTAGATAAAGCTTCATCTAATCGGACATGTTTCGAGATGATGATAGGCCAAAAATATATTTTTGAAGAATTGCGAAAAATGCAATATTTGCCTTACTATATATACTCCAGCTACATATTTGACGGGAAATTTTTCCCTCTCAAAAAATACTGAAATTATGAGAATAGGGGTTCTATGATACGACAAATCGATTGGTGTTGTCCATTTTGGATGAGATAATTGTTCCGAATATAAGGAGAGCATTTGAAATAAAAGGAAACATGCCTTCATATAAAAAATCGTACAGGCCAAAATAATGGAAATATTCATACAATTTTCTGAGAAAATATCGTCAAAGGTCTAATATTTGATGAAAAATCAGGTTTGCACTACAATGATGCGATTCAGAAGTAGAGTGCGTCAATCTTGGAGTATCCAATGAAGAGGGTGAAATCAAGTATCGATAGTTATTCAAAAATTGATAGAGTTATGGCATTAACAAAGTCGCACATCGATTTTTATGTGGCTTCATCTAATCGGACATGTATCGAGATGATGATAGGCCAAAAATATATTTTTGGAGAATTGCGAAAAATGCAATATTTGCCTTACAATAGTCCAGCTACATATTTGACGGAAAATTTTTCCCTCTCAAAAAATACTGACATTATGAGAATAGGGGTTCTTTGATATGACATATCGACTGATGTTGTCCATTTTTGGATGAGATAATTGTTTCAAAAATAAAGAGAGCATTTAAGGTAAAAGAAAACAAGCATTCATATAAAAAATCGTACAGGCCAAAATGATGGAAATATTCATTCAATTTTCTGAGAAAGTATCGTCAAAGGTCTAATCTTTGATAAAAAATCAGGTGTGCACTACAATGATGCGATTCAGAAGGAGAGTGCGTCAAACTTGGAGTATCCGATGAAGAGGGTAAAATCTAGTATCGATAGTTATTCAAAAATTGATAGAGTTATGGCATTAATAAAGTCACCCATCGATTTTAGATGAAGCTTCATCTAATCGGACATGTTTCGAGAGGATGATAGGCCAAAAATATATTTTTTGGAGAATTGCGAAAAATGCAATATTTTCCTTACTATATATAGTCCAGCTACATATTTGACGAAAAATATTTTTCCTCTCAAAAAATACTGAAATTATGAGAATAGGGGTTCTTTGAGACGACAAATCGACTGGTGTTGTCCATTTTTCGATGAGATAAATGGTTCAAATATTAGGAGAGCATTTAAGTTAAAAGGAAACATGCCTTCATATAAAAAATTGTACAGGCCAAAATAATAGGAATATTCATTCAATTTTTTGAGAAAGTATCGTCAAAGGTCTAATCTTTGATAAAAAATCAGGAGTGCACTTCACTTATGCGATTCAGAAGTAGAGTGCGTCAATCTTGGAGTATCCAATGTAGAGGGTAAAATCTAGTATCGATAGTTATTCAAAAATTGATAGTTATGGCATTAACAAAGTCACCCATCGAATTTAGATGAGATTTCATCTAATCGGACATGTTTCGAGATGATGATAGGCCAAAAATATATTTTTGGAGAATTGCGAAAAATGCAATATTTTCCTTACTATATAGTCCAGCTACATATTTGACGAAAAATATTTTTCCTCTCAAAAAATACTGAAATTATGAGAATAGGGGTTCTATGATACGACAAATCGACTGATGTTGTCCATTTTTGGATGAGATAATTGTTTCAAATATAAGGAGAGCATTTAAGTTAAAAGAAAACATGCCTTCATATAAAAAATCGTACAGGCCAAAATAATGGAAATATTCATTCAATTTTCTGAGCAAATATCGTCAAAGGTCTAATATTTGATAAAAAATCAGGTGTGCACTACAAAGATGCGATTCAGAAGTAGAGTGCGTCAATCTTGGAGTATCCAATGAAGAGGGTAAAATCAAGTATCAATAGTAATTCAAAAATTGATAGAGTTATGGCAATAACAAAGTCACCCATCGATTTTAGATGAATTTTCATCTAATCGGACATGTTTCGAGAGGATGATACGCCAAAAATATATTTTTGGAGAATTGCGAAAAATGCGGTATTTTCCTTACTACAGTCCAGCTACATATTTGACGAAAAATATTTTTCCTCTCAAAAAATACTGAAATTATGAGAATAGGGGTTCTTTGAGACGCCAAATCGACTGGTGTTGTACATTTTTCGATGAGATAAATGGTTCAAATATTAGGAGAGCATTTAAGTTAAAAGGAAACATGCCTTCATATAAAAAATTGTACAGGCCAAAATAATGGGAATATTCATTCAATTTTTTGAGAAAGTATCGTCAAAGGTCCAATCTTTGATAAAAAATTAGGAGTGAACTTCAATGATGCGATTCAGAAGTAGAGTGCGTCAATCTTGGAGTATCCAATGAAGAGGGTAAAATCTAGTATCGATAGTTATTCAAAAATTGATAGAGTTATGGCTTTAACAAAGTCACCCATCGATTTTAGATAAAGCTTCATCTAATCGGACATGTTTCGAGATGATGATAGGCCAAAAATATATTTTTGAAGAATTGCGAAAAATGCAATATTTGCCTTACTATTTACTACATATTTGACAAAAAATATTTTTCCTCTCAAAAAATACTGCAATTATGAGAATAGGGGTTCTTTGATACGACAAATCGACTGGTATTGTCCATTTTTCGATGAGATGAATGGTTCAAATATTAGGAGAGCATTTAAGTCAAAAGGAAACATGCCTTTATATAAAAAATTGTACAGGCCAAAATAATGGGAATATTCATTCAGTTTTTTGAGAAAGTATCGTCAAAGGTCTAATCTTTGATAAAAAATCAGGAGTGCACTTCAATGATGCGATTCAGAAGTAGAGTGCATCAAACTTGGAGTATCCAATGAAGAGGGTAAAATCTAGTATCGATAGTTATTCAAAAATTGATAGAGTTATGGCTTTAACAAAGTCACCCATCGATTTTAGATAAAGCTTCATCTAATCGGACATGTTTCGAGATGATGATAGGCCAAAAATATATTTTTGAAGAATTGCGAAAAATGCAATATTTGCCTTACTATATATACTCCAGCTACATATTTGACGGGAAATTTTTCCCTCTCAAAAAATACTGAAATTATGAGAATAGGGGTTCTTTGATATGACATATCGACTGATGTTGTCCATTTTTGGATGAGATAATTGTTTCAAATATAAGGAGAGCATTTAAGTTAAAAGAAAACATGCATTCATATAAAAAATCGTACAGGCCAAAATAATGGAAATATTCATTCAATTTTCTGAGAAAGTATCGTCAAAGGTCTAATATTTGATAAAAAATCAGGTGTGCACTACAATGATGCGATTCAGAAGTAGAGTGCGTCAAACTTGGAGTATCCAATGAAGAGGGGAAAATCAAGTATCGATAGTTATTCAAAAATTGATAGAGTTATGGCATTAATAAAGTCACCCATCGATTTTTGATGTGGCTTCATTGATAGAGTTATGGCATTAACAAAGTCACCCATAGATTTTTGATGTGGCTTCATCTAATCGGACATGTTTCGAGATGATGATAGGCCAAAAATGTATTTTTTGGAGAATTGCGAAAAATGCAATATTTTCCTTACTGTAGTCCAGCTACATATTTGACGAAAAATATTTTTCCTCTCAAAAAATACTGAAATTATGAGAATAGGGGTTCTTTGAGACGACAAATCGACTGGTGTTGTCCATTTTTCGATGAGATGAATGGTTCAAATATTAGGAGAGCATTTGAGTTAAAAGGAATCATGCCTTCATATAAAAAATTGTACAGGCCAAAATAATGGAAATATTCATTCACTTTTCTGGGAAAATATCGTCAAAGGTCTAATCTTTGATAAAGAATCAGGAGTGCACTTCACTGATGCGATTCAGAAGTAGAGTGCGTCAATCTTGGAGTATCCAATGAAGAGGGCAAATTCAAGTATCGATAGTAATTCAAAAATTGATAGAGTTATGGCAATAACAAAGTCACCCATCGATTTTAGATGAATTTTCATCTAATTGCACATGTTTCGAGAGGATGATACGCCAAAAATATATTTTTGGAGAATTGCGAAAAATGCAATATTTTCCTTACTGTAGTCCAGCTACATATTTGACGAAAAATATTTTTCCTGTCAAAAAATACTGAAATTATGAGAATAGGGGTTCTATGATACGACAAATCGATTGGTGTTGTCCATTTTGGATGAGATAATTGTTTCGAATATAAGGAGAGCATTTAAAATAAAAGGAAACATGCCTTCATATAAAAAATCGTACAGGCCAAAATAATGGAAATATTCATACAATTTTCTGAGAAAATATCGTCAAAGGTCTAATATTTGATGAAAAATCAGGTTTGCACTACAATGATGCGATTCAGAAGTAGAGTGCGTCAATCTTGGAGTATCCAATGAAGAGGGTGAAATCAAGTATCGATAGTTATTCAGAAATTGATAGAGTTATGGCATTAACAAAGTCGCACATCGATTTTTATGTGGCTTCATCTAATCGGACATGTATCGAGATGATGATAGGCCAAAAATATATTTTTGGAGAATTGCGAAAAATGCAATATTTGCCTTACAATAGTCCAGCTACATATTTGACGGAAAATTTTACCCTCTCAAAAAATACTGACATTATGAGAATAGGGGTTCTTTGATATGACATATCGACTGATGTTGTCCATTTTTGGATGAGATAATTGTTTCAAAAATAAAGAGAGCATTTAAGGTAAAAGAAAACAAGCATTCATATAAAAAATCGTACAGGCCAAAATGATGGAAATATTCATTCAATTTTCTGAGAAAGTATCGTCAAAGGTCTAATCTTTGATAAAAAATCAGGAGTGCACTACAATGATGCGATTCAGAAGTAGAGTTCGTCAAACTTGGAGTATCCCATGAAGAGGGTAAAATCAAGTATCGATAGTTATTCAAAAAATTGATAGAGTTATGGCATTAACAAAGTCACCCATCGAATTTAGATGAGATTTCATCTAATCGGACATCTTTCGAGAGGATGATAGGCCAAAAATATATTTTTGGAGAATTGCGAAAAATGCGATATTTTCCTTACTATAGTCCAGCTACATATTTGACGAAAAATATTTTTCCTCTCAAAAGATACTGAAATTATGAGAATAGGGGTTCTTTGAGACGACAAATCGACTGGTGTTGTCCATTTTTCGATGAGATGAATGGTTCAAATATTAGGAGAGCATTTGAGTTAAAAGGAAACATGCCTTCATATAAAAAATTGTACAGGCCAAAATAATGGAAATATTCATTCACTTTTCTGGGAAAATATCGTCAAAGGTCTAATCTTTGATAAAGAATCAGGAGTGCACTTCACTGATGCGATTCAGAAGTAGAGTGCGTCAATCTTGGAGTATCCAATGAAGAGGGCAAATTCAAGTATCGATAGTAATTCAAAAATTGATAGAGTTATGGCAATAACAAAGTCACCCATCGATTTTAGATGAATTTTCATCTAATTGCACATGTTTCGAGAGGATGATACGCCAAAAATATATTTTTGGAGAATTGCGAAAAATGCAATATTTTCCTTACTATTATAGTCCAGCTACATATTTGACGAAAAATATTTTTCCTGTCAAAAAATACTGAAATTATGAGAATAGGGGTTCTTTGATACGACAAATCGACTGGTGTTGTCCATTTTCCGATGAGATGAATGGTTCAAATATGAGGAGAGCATTTAAGTTAAAAGGAAACATGCCTTCATATAAAAAATCGAAGAGACCAAAATAATGGGAATATTCATTAAATTTTTTGAGAAAGTATCGTCAAAGGTCTAATCTTTGATAAAAAATTAGGAGTGCACTTCAATGATGCGATTCAGAAGTAGAGTGCGTCAATCTTGGAGTATCCAATGAAGAGGGTAAATTCAAGTATCGATAGTGATTCAAAAATTGATAGAGTTATGGCAATAACAAAGTCACCCATCGATTTTAGATGAATTTTCATCTAATCGGACATGTTTCGAGAGGATGATAGGCCAAAAATATATTTCTGGAGAATTGCGAAAAATGCAATATTTTCCTTACTTTTTACTACATATTTGACAAAAAATATTTTTCCTCTCAAAAAATACTGAAATTATGAGAATAGGGGTTCTTTGATACGACAAATCGACTGGTATTGTCCATTTTTCGATGAGATGAATGGTTCAAATATTAGGAGAGCATTTAAGTTAAAAGGAAACATCCCTTCATATAAAAAATTGTACAGGCCAAAATAATGGGAATATTCATTCAGTTTTTTGAGAAAGTATCGTCAAAGGTCTAATCTTTGATAAAAAATCAGGAGTGCACTTCAATGATGCGATTCAGAAGTAGAGTGCATCAAACTTGGAGTATCCAATGAAGAGGGTAAAATCTAGTATCGATAGTTATTCAAAAATTGATAGAGTTATGGCTTTAACAAAGTCACCCATCGATTTTAGATAAAGCTTCATCTAATCGGACATGTTTCAAGATGATGATAGGCCAAAAATATATTTTGAAGAATTGCGAAAAATGCAATATTTGCCTTACTATACTCCAGCTACATATTTGACGGGAAATTTTTCCCTCTCAAAAAATACTGAAATTATGAGAATAGGGGTTCTTTGATATGACATATCGACTGATGTTGTCCATTTTTGGATGAGATAATTGTTTCAAATATAAGGAGAGCATTTAAGTTAAAAGAAAACATGCATTCATATAAAAAATCGTACAGGCCAAAATAATGGAAATATTCATTCAATTTTCTGAGAAAGTATCGTCAAAGGTCTAATCTTTGATAAAAAATTAGGAGTGCACTTCACTGATGCGATTCAGAAGTAGAGTGCGTCAATCTTGGAGTATCCAATGAAGAGGGTAAAATCTAGTATCGATAGTTATTCAAAAATTGATAGTTATGGCATTAACAAAGTCACCCATCGAATTTAGATGAGATTTCATCTAATCGGACATGTTCCGAGATGATGATAGTCCAAAATTTTATTTTTGGAGAATTGCGAAAGATCCAATATTTTCCTTACTATAGTCCATCTACATATTTGACGAAAAATATTTTTCCTCTTAAAAAATACTGAAATTATGAGAATAGAGGTTCTTTGATACGACAAATCGACTGGTGTTGTCCGATTTTGGATGAGATAATTGTTTCAAATATAAGGAGAGCATTTAAGTTGAAATAAAACATGCCTTCATATAAAAAATCGTACAGGCCAAAATAATGGAAATATGCATTCAATATTCTGAGAAAATATCGTCAAAGGTCTAATATTTGATAAAAAATCAGGTGTGCACTACAATGATGCGATTCAGAAGTAGAGTGCGTCAAACTTGGAGTATCCAATGAAGAGGGTAAAATCAAGTATCGATAGTTATTCAAAAAATTGATAGAGTTATGGCATTAACAAAGTCACCCATCGAATTTAGATGAGATTTCATCTAATCGGACATCTTTCGAGAGAATGAGAGGCCAAAAATATATTTTTGGAGAATTGCGAAAAATGCGATATTTTCCGTCCAGCTACATATTTGACGAAAAATATTTTTCCTCTCAAAAAATACTGAAATTATGAGAATAGGGGTTCTTTGAGACGCCAAATCGACTGGTGTTGTCCATTTTTCGATGAGATAAATGGTTCAAATATTAGGAGAGCATTTAAGTTAAAAGGAAACATGCCTTCATATAAAAAATTGTACAGGCCAAAATAATGGGAATATTCATTCAATTTTTTGAGAAAGTATCGTCAAAGGTCTAATCTTTGATAAAAAATCAGGAGTGCACTTCAATGATGCGATTCAGAAGTAGAGTGTATCAAATTTGGAGTATCCAATGAAGAGGGTAAAATCTAGTATCGATAGTTATTCAAAAATTGATAGAGTTATGGCTTTAACAAAGTCACCCATCGATTTTAGATAAAGCTTCATCTAATCGGACATGTTTCGAGATGATAATAGGCCAAAAATATATTTTTGAAGAATTGCGAAAAATGCAATATTTGTCTTACTATACTCCAGCTACATATTTGACGGGAAATTTTTCCCTCTCAAAAAATACTGAAATTATGAGAATAGGGGTTCTTTGATATGACATATCGACTGATGTTGTTCATTTTTGGATGAGATAATTGTTTCAAATATAAGGAGAGCATTTAAGTTAAAAGAAAACATGCATTCATATAAAAAATCGTACAGGCCAAAATAATGGAAATATTCATTCAATTTTCTGAGAAAGTATCGTCAAAGGTCTAATATTTGATAAAAAATCAGGTGTGCACTACAATGATGCGATTCAGAAGTAGAGTGCGTCAAACTTGGAGTATCCAATGAAGAGGGGAAAATCAAGTATCGATAGTTATTCAAAAATTGATAGAGTTATGGCATTAATAAAGTCACCTATCGATTTTTGATGTGGCTTCATTGATAGAGTTATGGCATTAACAAAGTCACCCATAGATTTTTGATGTGGCTTCATCTAATCGGACATGTTTCGAGATGATGATAGGCCAAAAATGTATTGTTTGGAGAATTGCGAAAAATGCAATATTTTCCTTACTATAGTCCAGCTACATATTTGACGAAAAATATTTTTCCTCTCAAAAAATACTGAAATTATGAGAATAGGGGCTCTATGATACGACAAATCGATTGGTGTTGTCCATTTTTGGATGAGATAATTGTTTCGAATATGAGGAGAGCATTTAAGTTAAAAGAAAACATGCCTTCATATAAAAAATCGTACAGGCCAAAATAATGGAAATATTCATACAATTTTCTGAGAAAATATCGTCAAAGGTCTAATATTTGATAAAAAATCAGGTGTGCACTACAATGATGCGATTCAGAAGTAGAGTGCGTCAATCTTGGAGTATCCAATGAAGAGGGTGAAATCAAGTATCGATAGTTATTCAAAAATTGATAGAGTTATGGCATTAACAAAGTCACACATCGATTTTTATGTGGCTTCATCTAATCGGACATGTATCGAGATGATGATAGGCCAAAAATATATTTTTGGAGAATTGCGAAAAACGCAATATTTGCCTTACAGTCCAGCTACATATTTGACGGAAAATTTTTCCCTCTCAAAAAATACTGACATTATGAGAATAGGGGTTCTTTGATATGACATATCGACTGATGTTGTCCATTTTTGGATGAGATAAATGTTTCAAAAATAAGGAGAGCATTTAAGGTAAAAGAAAACAAGCATTCATATAAAAAATCGTACAGGCCAAAATGATGGAAATATTCATTCAATTTTCTGAGAAAGTATCGTCAAAGGTCTAATCTTTGATAAAAAATCAGGTGTGCACTACAATGATGCGATTCAGAAGGAGAGTGCGTCAAACTTGGAGTATCCGATGAAGAGGGTAAAATCTAGTATCGATAGTTATTCAAAAATTGATAGAGTTTTGGCATTAACAAAGTCACCCATCGATTTTAGATGAAGCTTCATCTAATCGGACATGTTTCGAGAGGATGATAGGCCAAAAATATATTTTTTGGAGAATTGCGAAAAATGCAATATTTTCCTTACTATATATAGTCCAGCTACGTATTTGACGAAAAATATTTTTCCTCTCAAAAAATACTGAAATTATGAGAATAGGGGTTCTCTGATACGACAAATCGACTTGGAGTATCCAATGAAGAGGGTAAAATCAAGTATCGATAGTTATTCAAAAAATTGATAGAGTTATGGCATTAACAAAGTCACCCATCGAATTTAGATGAGATTTCATCTAATCGGACATCTTTCGAGAGGATGATAGGCCAAAAATATATTTTTGGAGAATTGCGAAAAATGCGATATTTTCCTTTTTTTAGTCCAGCTACATATTTGACGAAAAATATTTTTCCTCTCAAAAAATACTGAAATTATGAGAATAGGGGTTCTTTGATACGACAAATCGACTGGTGTTGTCCATTTTTCGATGAGATGAATGGTTCAAATATTAGGAGAGCATATAAGTTAAAAGAAAACATGCCTTCATATAAAAATCGAACAGACCAAAATAATGGATATATTCATTCAATTTTTTGAGAAAGTATCGTCAAAGGTCTAATCTTTGCTAAAAAATCAGGAGTGCACTACAATGATGCGATTCAGAAGTAGAGTTCGTCAAACTTGAAGTATCCAATGAAGAGGGTAAAATCAAGTATCGATAGTTATTCAAAAAATTGATAGAGTTATGGCATTAACAAAGTCACCCATCGAATTTAGATGAGATTTCATCTAATCGGACATCTTTCGAGAGGGTGATAGGCCAAAAATATATTTTTGGAGAATTGCGAAAAATGCGATATTTTCCTTAGCCCAGCTACATATTTGACGAAAAATATTTTTCCTCTCAAAAGATACTGAAATTATGAGAATAGGGGTTCTTTGAGACGACAAATCGACTGGTGTTGTCCATTTTTCGATGAGATGAATGGTTCAAATATTAGGAGAGCATTTAAGTTAAAAGGAAACATGCCTTCATATAAAAAATTGTACAGGCCAAAATAATGGAAATTTTCATTCACTTTTCTGGGAAAATATCGTCAAAGGTCTAATCTTTGATAAAGAATCAGGAGTGCACTTCACTGATGCGATTCAGAAGTAGAGTGCGTCAATCTTGGAGTATCCAATGAAGAGGGTAAATTCAAGTATCGATAGTAATTCAAAAATTGATAGAGTTATGGCAATAAAAAAGTCACCCATCGATTTTAGATGAATTTTCATCTAATTGGACATGTTTCGAGAGGATGATACGCCAAAAATATATTTTTGGAGAATTGCGAAAAATGCAATATTTTCCTTACTATAGTCCAGCTACATATTTGACGAAAAATATTTTTCCTGTCAAAAAATACTGAAATTATGAGAATAGGGGTTCTTTGATACGACAAATCGACTGGTGTTGTCCATTTTCCGATGAGATGAATGATTCAAATATGAGGAGAGCATTTAAGTTAAAAGGAAACATGCCTCCATATAAAAAATTGTACAGGCCAAAATAATGGGAATATTCATTAAATTTTTTGAGAAAGTATCGTCAAAGGTCTAATCTTTGATAAAAAATTAGGAGTGCACTTTATTGATGCGATTCAGAAGTAGAGTGCGTCAATCTTGGAGTATCCAATGAAGAGGGTAAATTCAAGTATCGATAGTGATTCAAAAATTGATAGAGTTATGGCAATAACAAAGTCACCCATCGATTTTAGATGAATTTTCATCTAATCGGACATGTTTCGAGAGGATGATAGGCCAAAAATATATTTCTGGAGAATTGCGAAAAATGCAATATTTTCCTTACTATTTACTACATATTTGACAAAAAATATTTTTCCTCTCAAAAAATACTGAAATTATGAGAATAGGGGTTCTTTGATACGACAAATCTACTGGTATTGTCCATTTTTCGATGAGATGAATGGTTCAAATATTAGGAGAGCATTTAAGTTAAAAGGAAACATGCCTTCATATAAAAAATTGTACAGGCCAAAATAATGGGAATATTCATTCAGTTTTTTGAGAAAGTATCGTCAAAGGTCTAATCTTTGATAAAAAATCAGGAGTGCACTTCAATGATGCGATTCAGAAGTAGAGTGCATCAAACTTGGAGTATCCAATGAAGAGGGTAAAATCTAGTATCGATAGTTATTCAAAAATTGATAGAGTTATGGCTTTAACAAAGTCACCCATCGATTTTAGATAAAGCTTCATCTAATCGGACATGTTTCGAGATGATGATAGGCCAAAAATATATTTTTGAAGAATTGCGAAAAATGCAATATTTGCCTTACTATACTCCAGCTACATATTTGACGGGAAATTTTTCCCTCTCAAAAAATACTGAAATTATGAGAATAGGGGTTCTTTGATATGACATATCGACTGATGTTGTCCATTTTTGGATGAGATAATTGTTTCAAATATAAGGAGAGCATTTAAGTTAAAAGAAAACATGCATTCATATAAAAAATCGTACAGGCCAAAATAATGGAAATATTCATTCAATTTTCTGAGAAAGTATCGTCAAAGGTCTAATATTTGATAAAAAATCAGGTGTGCACTACAATGATGCGATTCAGAAGTAGAGTGCGTCAAACTTGGAGTATCCAATGAAGAGGGGAAAATCAAGTATCGATAGTTATTCAAAAATTGATAGAGTTATGGCATTAATAAAGTCAACCATCGATTTTTGATGTGGCTTCATTGATAGAGTTATGGCATTAACAAAGTCACCCATAGATTTTTGATGTGGCTTCATCTAATCGGACATGTTTCGAGATGATGATAGGCCAAAAATGTATTTTTTGGAGAATTGCGAAAAATGCAATATTTTCCTTACTATATATAGTCCAGCTACATATTTGACGAAAAATATTTTTCCTCTCAAAAAATACTGAAATTATGAGAATAGGGGTTCTATGATACGACAAATCGATTGGTGTTGTCCATTTTTGGATGAGATAATTGTTTCGAATATAAGGAGAGCATTTAAGGTAAAAGAAAATATGCCTTCATATAAAAAATCGTACAGGCCAAAATAATGGAAATATTCATACAATTTTCTGAGAAAATATCGTCAAAGGTCTAATATTTGATAAAAAATCAGGTGTGCACTACAATGATGCGATTCAGAAGTAGAGTGCGTCAATCTTGGAGTATCCAATGAAGAGGGTGAAATCAAGTATCGATAGTTATTCAAAAATTGATAGAGTTATGGCATTAACAAAGTCACACATCGATTTTTATGTGGCTTCATCTAATCGGACATGTATCGAGATGATGATAGGCCAAAAATATATTTTTGGAGAATTGCGAAAAATGCAATATTTGCCTTACTATAGTCCAGCTACATATTTGACGGAAAATTTTTCCCTCTCAAAAAATACTGACATTATGAGAATAGGGGTTCTTTGATATGACATATCGACTGATGTTGTCCATTTTTGGATGAGATAATTGTTTCGAAAATAAGGAGAGCATTTAAGGTAAAAGAAAACAAGCATTCATATAAAAAATCGTACAGGCCAAAATGATGGAAATATTCATTCAATTTTCTGAGAAAGTATCGTCAAAGGTCTAATCTTTGATAAAAAATCAGGTGTGCACTACAATGATGCGAGTCAGAAGGAGAGTGCGTCAAACTTGGAGTATCCGATGAAGAGGGTAAAATCTAGTATCGATAGTTATTCAAAAATTGATAGAGTTATGGCATTAACAAAGTCACCCATCGATTTTAGATGAAGCTTCATCTAATCGGACATGTTTCGAGAGGATGATAGGCCAAAAATATATTTTTTGGAGAATTGCGAAAAATGCAATATTTTCCTTACTATATATTTGCTACATATTTGACGAAAAATATTTTTCCTCTCAAAAAATACTGAAATTATGAGAATAGGGGTTCTCTGATACGACAAATCGACTGGTGTTGTCCATTTTTCGATGAGATAAATGGTTCAAATATTAGGAGAGCATTTAGGTTAAAAGAAAACATGCTATCATATAAAAAATCGTACAGGTCAAAATAATGGAAATATTCATTCACTTTTCTGAGAAAGTATCGTCAAAAGTCTAATCTTTGATAAAAAATCAGGAATGCACTTCACTGATGCGATTCAGAAGTAGAGTGCGTCAATCTTGGAGTATCCAATGAAGAGGGTAAAATCTAGTATCGATAGTTATTCAAAAATTGATAGTTATGGCATTAACAAAGTCACCCATCGAATTTAGATGAGATTTCATCTAATCGGACATGTTCCGAGATGATGATAGGCCAAAATTTTATTTTTGGAGAATTGCGAAAGATCCAATATTTTCCTATTTGACGAAAAATATTTTTCCTCTTAAAAAATACTGAAATTATGAGAATAGAGGTTCTTTGATACGACAAATCGACTGGTGTTGTCCGATTTTGGATGAGATAATTGTTTCAAATATAAGAAGAGCATTTAAGTTAAAATAAAACATGCCTTCATATAAAAAATCGTACAGGCCAAAATAATGGAAATATGCATTCAATATTCTGAGAAAATATCGTCAAAGGTCTAATATTTGATAAAAAATCAGGTGTGCACTACAATGATGCGATTCAGAAGTAGAGTGCGTCAAACTTGGAGTATCCAATGAAGAGGGTAAAATCAAGTATCGATAGTTATTCAAAAAATTGATAGAGTTATGGCATTAACAAAGTCACCCATCGAATTTAGATGAGATTTCATCTAATCGGACATCTTTTGAGAGGATGATAGGCCATAAATATATTTTTGGAGAATTGCGAAAAATGCGATATTTTCCTTACTATAGTCCAGCTACATATTTGACGAAAAATATTTTTCCTCTCAAAAAATACTGAAATTATGAGAATAGGGGTTCTTTGAGACGACAAATCGACTGGTGTTGTCCATTTTTCGATGAGATAAATGGTTCAAATATTAGGAGAGCATTTAAGTTAAAAGGAAACATGCCTTCATAAAAAAATTGTACAGGCCAAAATAATGGGAATATTCATTCAATTTTTTGAGAAAGTATCGTCAAAGGTCTAATCTTTGATAAAAAATCAGGAGTGCACTTCAATGATGCGATTCAGAAGTAGAGTGTATCAAACTTGGAGTATCCAATGAAGAGGGTAAAATCTAGTATCGATAGTTATTCAAAAATTGATAGAGTTAGGGCATTAACAAAGTCACCTATCGATTTTAGATGAATTTTAATCTAATCGGACATGTTTCGAGAGGATGATAGGCCAAAAATATATTTTTGAAGAATTGCGAAAAATGCATTATTTTCCTTACTATAGTCCAGCTACATATTTGACGAAAAATATTTTTCCTCTCGAAAAATACTGAAATTATGAGAATAGGGGTTCTTTGAGACGACAAATCGACTGGTGTCCATTTTTCGATGAGATGAATGGTTCAAATATTAGGAGAGCATTTAAGTTAAAAGGAAACATGCCTTCATATAAAAAATTGTACAGGCCAAAATAATGGGAATATTCATTCAATTTTTTGAGAAAGTATCGTCAAAGGTCTAATCTTTGATAAAAAATCAGGAGTGCACTTCAATGATGCGATTCAGAAGTAGAGTGAGTCAAACTTGGAGTATCCAATGAAAAGGGTAAAATCAAGTATCGATAGTTATTCAAAAAATTGATAGAGTTAGGGCATTAACAAAGTCACCCATCGATTTTAGATGAATTTTCATCTGATCGGACATGTTTCGAGAGGATGATAGGCCAAAAATATATTTTTGAAGAATTGCGAAAAATGCATTATTTTCCTTACTATAGTCCGGCTACATATTTGACGAAAAATATTTTTCCTCTCAAAAAATACTGAAATTATGAGAATAGGGGTTCTTTGAGACGACAAATCGACTGGTGTTGTCCATTTTTCGATGAGATGAATGGTTCAAATATTAGGAGAGCATTTAAGTTAAAAGGAAACATGCCTTCATATAAAAAATTGTACAGGCCAAAATAATGGGAATATTCATTCAATTTTTTGAGAAAGTATCGTAAAAGGTCCAATCTTTGATAAAAAATCAGGAGTGCACTTCAATGATGCGATTCAGAAGTAGAGTGTATCAAACTTGGAGTATCCAATGAAGAGGGTAAAATCTAGTATCGATAGTTATTCAAAAATTGATAGAGTTATGGCATTAACAAAGTCACCCATCGATTTTAGATGAAGCTTCATCTAATCGGACATGTTTCGAGAGGATGATAGGCCAAAAATATATTTTTTGGAGAATTGCGAAAAATGCAATATTTTCCTTACTATATATAGTCCAGCTACATATTTGACGAAAAATATTTTTCCTCTCAAAAAATACTGAAATTATGAGAATAGGGGTTCTCTGATACGACAAATCGACTGGTGTTGTCCATTTTTCGATGAGATAAATGGTTCAAATATTAGGAGAGCATTTAGGTTAAAAGAAAACATGCTATCATATAAAAAATCGTACAGGTCAAAATAATGGAAATATTCATTCACTTTTCTGAGAAAGTATCGTCAAAAGTCTAATCTTTGATAAAAAATCAGGAGTGCACTTCACGGATGCGATTCAGAAGTAGAGTGCGTCAATCCTGGAGTATCCAATGAAGAGGGTAAAATCTAGTATCGATAGTTATTCAAAAATTGATAGTTATGGCATTAACAAAGTCACCTATCGAATTTAGATGAGATTTCATCTAATCGGACATGTTCCGAGATGATGATAGGCCAAAATTTTATTTTTGGAGAATTGCGAAAGATCCAATATTTTCCTTACTATAGTCCATCTACATATTTGACGAAAAATATTTTTCCTCTTAAAAAATACTGAAATTATGAGAATAGAGGTTCTTTGATACGACAAATCGACTGGTGTTGTCCGATTTTGGATGAGATAATTGTTTCAAATATAAGGAGAGCATTTAAGTTAAAATAAAACATGCCTTCATATAAAAAATCGTACAGGCCAAAATAATGGAAATATTCATTCAATTTTCTGAGCAAATATCGTCAAAGGTCTAATATTTGATAAAAAATCAGGTGTGCACTACAATGATGCGATTTAGAAGTAGAGTGCGTCAAACTTGGAGTATCCAATGAAGAGGGTAACATCAAGTATCGATAGTTATTCAAAAAATTGATAGAGTTATGGCATTAACAAAGTCACCCATCGAATTTAGATGAGATTTCATCTAATCAGACATCTTTCGAGAGGATGATAGGCCAAAAATATATTTTTGGAGAATTGCGAAAAATGTGATATTTTGCAGCTACATATTTGACGAAAAATATTTTTCCTCTCAAAAAATACTGAAATTATGAGAATAGGGGTTCTTTGATACGACAAATCGACTGGTGTTGTACATTTTTCGATGAGAGGAATGGTTCAAATATTAGGAGAGCATTTAAGTTAAAAGAAAACATGCCTTCATATAAAAAATCGAACAGACCAAAATAATGGATATATTCATTCAATTTTTTGAGAAAGTATCGTCAAAGGTCTAATCTTTGATAAAAAATCAGGAGTGCACTACAATGATGCGATTCAGAAGTAGAGTTCGTCAAACTTGGAGTATCCAATGAAGAGGGTAAAATCAAGTATCGATAGTTATTCAAAAAATTGATAGAGTTATGGCATTAACAAAGTCACCCATCGTATTTAGATGAGATTTCATCTAATCGGACATCTTTCGAGAGGATGATAGGCCAAAAATATATTTTTGGAGAATTGCGAAAAATGCGATATTTTCCTTACTATAGTCCAGCTACATATTTGACGAAAAATATTTTTCCTCTCAAAAAATACTGAAATTATGAGAATAGGGGTTCTTTGATACGACAAATCTACTGGTGTTGTCCATTTTTCGATGAGATGAATGGTTCAAATATTAGGAGAGCATATAAGTTAAAAGAAAACATGCCTTCATATAAAAATCGAACAGACCAAAATAATGGATATATTCATTCAATTTTTTGAGAAAGTATCGTCAAAAGTCTAATCTTTGATAAAAAATCAGGAGTGCACTACAATGATGCGATTCAGAAGTAGAGTTCGTCAAACTTGGAGTATCCAATGAAGAGGGTAAAATCAAGTATCGATAGTTATTCAAAAAATTGATAGAGTTATGGCATTAACAAAGTCACCCATCGAATTTAGATGAGATTTCATCTAATCGGACATCTTTCGAGAGGATGATAGGCCAAAAATATATTTTTGGAGAATTGCGAAAAATGCGATATTTTCCTTACTATAGTCCAGCTACATATTTGACGAAAAATATTTTTCCTCTCAAAAAATACTGAAATTATGAGAATAGGGGTTCTTTGAGACGCCAAATCGACTGGTGTTGTCCATTTTTCGATGAGATAAATGGTTCAAATATTAGGAGAGCATTTAAGTTAAAAGGAAACATGCCTTCATATAAAAAATTGTACAGGCCAAAATAATGGGAATATTCATTAAATTTTTTGAGAAAGTATCGTCAAAGGTCTAATCTTTGATAAAAAATCAGGAGTGCACTTCAATGATGCGATTCAGAAGTAGAGTGTATCAAACTTGGAGTATCCAATGAAGAGGGTAAAATCTAGTATCGATAGTTATTCAAAAATTGATAGAGTTAGGGCATTAACAAAGTCACCTATCGATTTTAGATGAATTTTAATCTAATCGGACATGTTTCGAGAGGATGATAGGCCAAAAATATATTTTTGAAGAATTGCGAAAAATGCATTATTTTCCTTACTATCCAGCTACATATTTGACGAAAAATATTTTTCCTCTCAAAAAATACTGAAATTATGAGAATAAGGGTTCTTTGAGACGACAAATCGACTGGTGTCCATTTTTCGATGAGATGAATGGTTCAAATATTAGGAGAGCATTTAACTTAAAAGGGAACATGCCTTCATATAAAAAATTGTACAGGCCAAAATAATGGAAATATTCATTCAATTTCTTGAGCAAATATCGTCAAAGGTCTAATATTTGATAAAAAATCAGGAGTGCACTTCAATGATGCGATTCAGAAGTAGAGTGCGTCAAACTTGGTGTATCCAATGAAGAGGGTGAAATCTAGTATCGATAGTTATTCAAAAATTGATAGAGTTATGACATTAACAAAGTCACCCATCGATTTTTGATGAGGCTTCATCTAATCGGACATGCTTCGAGAGGATGATAGGCCAAAAATATATTTTTGAAGAATTGCGAAAAATGCATTATTTTCCTTACATATTTGACGAAAAATATTTTTCCTCTCAAAAAATACTGAAATTATGAGAATAGGGGTTCTTTGAGACGACAAATCGACTGGTGTTGTCCATTTTTCGATGAGATAAATGGTTCAAATATTAGGAGAGCATTTAAGTTAAAAGGAAACATGCCTTCATATAAAAAATTGTACAGGCCAAAATAATGGGAATATTCATTCAATTTTTTGAGAAAGTATCGTAAAAGGTCTAATCTTTGATAAAAAATCAGGAGTGCACTTCAATGATGCGATTCAGAAGTAGAGTGTATCAAACTTGGAGTATCCAATGAAGAGGGTAAAATCTAGTATCGATAGTTATTCAAAAATTGATAGAGTTAGGGCATTAACAAAGTCACCTATCGATTTTAGATGAATTTTCATCTAATCGGACATGTTTCGAGAGAATGATGGCCAAAAATATATTTGTGGAGAATTGCGAAAAATGCAATATTTTCCTTACTATATATCGTTCGCTACATATTTGACAATAAATATTTTTCCTCTCAAAAAATACTGAAATTATGAGAATAGGGGTTCTTTGAGACGAAAAATCGACTGGTGTTGTCCATTTTTCGATGAGATAAATGGTTCAAATATTAGGAAAGCATTTTACTTAAAAGGGAACATGCCTTCATATAAAAAATTGTACAGGCCAAAATAATGGAAATATTCATTCAATTTCTTGAGCAAATATCGTCAAAGGTCTAATATTTGATAAAAAATCAGGAGTGCACTTCAATGATGCGATTCAGAAGTAGAGTGCGTCAAACTTGGTGTATCCAATGAAGAGGGTGAAATCTAGTATCGATAGTTATTCAAAAATTGATAGAGTTATGACATTAACAAAGTCACCCATCGATTTTTGATGAGGCTTCATCTAATCGGACATGCTTCGAGATGATGATGGGCCAAAAATATATTTTAGGAGAATTGCGAAAAATGCAATATTTTCCTCACTATATAGTCCAGCTACATATTTCACGAGAAATATTTTTCCTCTCAAAAAATACTGAAATTATGAGAATAGGGGTTCTATGATACGACAAATCGACTGATGTTGTCCATTTTTGGATGAGATAATTGTTTCAAATATAAGGAGAGCATTTAAGTTAAAAGAAAACATGCCTTCATATAGAAAATCGTACAGGCCAAAATAATGGAAATATTCATTCATTTTTCTGAGCAAATATCGTCAAAGGTCTAATATTTGATAAAAAATCAGGTGTGCACTACAAAGATGCGATTCAGAAGTAGAGTGCGTCAATCTTGGAGTATCCAATGAAGAGGGTAAAATCAAGTATCAATAGTTATTCAAAAATTGATAGAGTTAGGGCATTAACAAAGTCACCCTTCGATTTTAGATGAATTTTCATCTAATCGGACATGTTTCGAGAGGATGAAAGGCCAAAAATATATTTTTGAAGAATTGCGAAAAATGCATTATTTTCCTTACTATAGTCCAGCTACATATTTGACGAAAAATATTTTTTCTCTCAAAAAATACTGAAATTATGAGAATAGGGGTTCTTTGAGACGACAAATCGACTGGTGTTGTCCATTTTTCGATGAGATGAATGGTTCAAATATTAGGAGAGCATTTAAGTTAAAAGGAAACATGCCTTCATATAGAAAATTGTACAGGCCAAAATAATGGGAATATTCATTCAATTTTTTGAGAAAGTATCGTCAAAGGTCTAATCTTTGATAAAAAATCAGGAGTGCACTTCAATGATGCGATTCAGAAGTAGAGTGCATCAAACTTGGAGTATCCAATGAAGAGGGTAAAATCTAGTATCGATAGTTATTCAAAAATTGATAGAGTTATGGCTTTAACAAAGTCACCCATCGATTTTAGATAAAGCTTCATCTAATCGGACATGTTTCGAGATGATGATAGGCCAAAAATATATTTTTGAAGAATTGCGAAAAATGCAATATTTGCCTTACTATATATAGTCCAGCTACATATTTGACGAAAAATATTTTTCCTCTCAAAAAATACTGAAATTATGAGAATAGGGGTTCTGTGATACGACAAATCGACTGGTGTTGTCCATTTTTGGATGAGATAATTGTTTCAAATATAAGGAGAGCATTTAAGTTAAAAGAAAACATGCCTTCATATAAAAAATCGTACAGGCCAAAATAATGGAAATATTCATACAATCTTCTGAGAAAATATCGTCAAAGGTCTAATATTTGATAAAAAATCAGGTGTGCACTACAATGATGCGATTCAGAAGTAGAGTGCGTCAATCTTGGAGTATCCAATGAAGAGGGTGAAATCAAGTATCGATAGTTATTCAAAAATTGATAGAGTTATGGCATTAACAAAGTCACCCATCGATTTTTATGTGGCTTCATCTAATCGGACATGTTTCGAGATGATGATAGGCCAAAAATATATTTTTGGAGAATTGCGAAAAATGCAATATTTTCCAGCTACATATTTGACGAAAAATATTTTTCCTCTCAAAAAATACTGAAATTATGAGAATAGGGGTTCTTTGATACGACAAATCGACTGGTGTTGTCCATTTTTGGATGAGATAAATGGTTCAAATATTAGGAGAGCATTTAAGTTAAAAGGAAACATGCCTTCATATAAAAAATTGTACAGGCCAAAATAATGGGAATATTCATTCAATTTTTTGAGAAAGTATCGTCGAAGGTCTAATCTTTGATAAAAAATCAGGAGTGCACTTCAATGATGGGATTCAGAAGTAGAGTGCATCAAACTTGGAGTATCCAATGAAGAGGGTAAAATCTAGTATCGATAGTTATTCAAAAATTGATAGAGTTATGGCATTAACAAAGTCACCCATCGATTTTAGATGAAATTTCATCTAATCGGACATGTTTCGAGAGGATGATAGGCCAAAAATATATTTTTGGAGAATTGCGAAAAATGCAATATTTTCCTTACATATTTGACGAAAAATATTTTTCCTGTCAAAAAATACTGAAATTATGAGAATAGGGGTTCTTTGATACGACAAATCGACTGGTGTTGTCCATTTTTGGATGAGATAAATGGTTCAAATATAAGGAGAGCATTTAATTTAAAATAAAACATGCCCTCATATAAAAAATCGTACAGGCCAAAATAATGGAAATATGCATTCAATATTCTGAGAAAATATCGTCAAAGGTCTAATATTTGATAAAAAATCAGGTGTGCACTACAATGATGCGAATCAGAAGTAGAGTGCGTCAAACTTGGAGTATCCAATGAAGAGGGTAAAATCAAGTATCGATAGTTATTCAAAAAATTGATAGAGTTATGGCATTAACAAAGTCACCCATCGAATTTAGATGAGATTTCATCTAATCAGACATCTTTCGAGAGGATGATAGGCCAAAAATATATTTTTGGAGAATTGCGAAAAATGCGATATTTTCCAGCTACATATTTGACAAAAAATATTTTTCCTCTCAAAAAATACTGAAATTATGAGAATAGGGGTTCTTTGGTACGACAAATCGACTGGTGTTGTCCATTTTTCGATGAGATGAATGGTTCAAATATTAGGAGAGCATTTAAGTTAAAAGAAAACATGCCTTCATATAAAAAATCGAACAGACCAAAATAATGGATATATTCATTCCATTTTTTGAGAAAGTATCGTCAAAGGTCTAATCTTTGCTAAAAAATCAGGAGTGCACTACAATGATGCGATTCAGAAGTAGAGTTCGTCAAACTTGAAGTATCCAATGAAGAGGGTAAAATCAAGTATCGATAGTTATTCAAAAAATTGATAGAGTTATGGCATTAACAAAGTCACCCATCGAATTTAGATGAGATTTCATCTAATCGGACATCTTTCGAGAGGATGATAGGCCAAAAATATATTTTTGGAGAATTGCGAAAAATGCGATATTTTCCTTACATATTTGACGAAAAATATTTTTCCTCTCAAAAAATACTGAAATTATGAGAATAGGGGTTCTTTGAGACGCCAAATCGACTGGTGTTGTCCATTTTTCGATGAGATAATTGGTTCAAATATTAGGAGAGCATTTAAGTTAAAAGGAAACATGCCTTCATATAAAAAATTGTACAGGCCAAAATAATGGGAATATTCATTCAATTTTTTGAGAAAGTATCGTCAAAGGTCTAATCTTTGATAAAAAATCAGGAGTGCACTTCAATGATGCGATTCAGAAGTTGAGTGTATCAAACTTGGAGTATCCAATGAAGAGGGTAAAATCTAGTATCGATAGTTATTCAAAAATTGATAGAGTTAGGGCATTAACAAAGTCACCTATCGATTTTAGATGAATTTTAATCTAATCGGACATGTTTCGAGAGGATGATAGGCCAAAAATATATTTTTGAAGAATTGCGAAAAATGCATTATTTTCCTTACTATCCAGCTACATATTTGACGAAAAATATTTTTCCTCTCAAAAAATACTGAAATTATGAGAATAAGGGTTCTTTGAGACGACAAATCGACTGGTGTCCATTTTTCGATGAGATGAATGGTTCAAATATTAGGAGAGCATTTAAGTTAAAAGGAAACATGCCTTCATATAAAAAATTGTACAGGCCAAAATAATGGGAATATTCATTCAATTTTTTGAGAAAGTATCGTCAAAGGTCTAATCTTTGATAAAAAATCAGGAGTGCACTTCAATGATGCGATTCAGAAGTAGAGTGAGTCAAACTTGGAGTATCCAATGAAGAGGGTAAAATCAAGTATCGATAGTTATTCAAAAAATTGATAGAGTTAGGGCATTAACAAAGTCACCCATCGATTTTAGATGAATTTTCATCTGATCGGACATGTTTCGAGAGGATGATAGGCCAAAAATATATTTTTGAAGAATTGCGAAAAATGCATTATTTTCCTTACATATTTGACGAAAAATATTTTTCCTCTCAAAAAATACTGAAATTATGAGAATAGGGGTTCTTTGAGACGACAAATCGACTGGTGTTGTCCATTTTTGGATGAGATAATTGTTTCAAATATAAGGAGAGCATTTAAGTTAAAAGGAAACATGCCTTCATATAAAAAATCGTACAGGCCAAAATAATGGAAATATTCATTCAATGTTCTGAGCAAATATCGTCAAAGGTCTAATATTTGATAAAAAATCAGGTGTGCACTACAAAGATGCGATTCAGAAGTAGAGTGCGTCAATCTTGGAGTATCCAATGAAGAGGGTAAAATCAAGTATCGATAGTTATTCAAAAATTGATAGAGTTATGGCATTAACAAAGTCACCCATCGATTTTTGATGAGGCTGCATCTAATCGGACATGTTTCGAGATGATGATAGGCCAAAAATATATTTTTGGAGAATTGCGAAAAATGCAATATTTTCTTTTATAGTCCAGCTACATATTTGACGAAAAATAATTTTCCTCTCAAAAAATACTGAAATTATGAGAATAGGGGTTCTTTGATACGACAAATCGACTGGTGTTGTCCATTTTTCGATCAAATAAATGGTTCAAATATTAGGAGAGCATTTAAGTTAAAAGGAAACCTGCCTTCATATAAAAAATTGTACAGGCCAAAATAATGGAAATATTCATTCTATTTTTTGAGAAAGTATCGTGAAAGGTCTAATCTTTGATAAAAAATCAGGAGTGCACTTCAATGATGCGATTCAGAAGTAGAGTGAGTCAAACTTGGAGTATCCAATGAAGAGGGTAAAATCAAGTATCGATAGTTATTCAAAAATTGATAGAGTTAGGGCATTAACAAAGTCACCTATCGATATTAGATGAATTTTCATCTAATCGGACATGTTTCGAAAGAATGATGGCCAAAAATATATTTGTGGAGAATTGCGAAAAATGCAATATTTTCCTTACTATATATAGTCCGCTACATATTTGACGAAAAATATTTTTCCTCTCAAATAATACTGAAATTATGAGAATAGGGGTTCTTCGAGACGACAAATCGACTGGTGTTGTCCATTTTTCGATGAGATAAATGGTTCAAATATTAGGAGAGCATTTAAGTTAAAAGGAAACATGCCTTCATATAAAAAATTGTACAGGCCAAAATAATGGGAATATTCATTCAATTTTTTGAGAAAGTATCGTAAAAGGTCTAATCTTTGATAAAAAATCAGGAGTGCACTTCAATGATGCGATTCAGAAGTAGAGTGTATCAAACTTGGAGTATCCAATGAAGAGGGTAAAATCTAGTATCGATAGTTATTCAAAAATTGATAGAGTTAGGGCATTAACAAAGTCACCTATCGATTTTAGATGAATTTTCATCTAATCGGACATGTTTCGAGAGAATGATGGCCAAAAATATATTTGTGGAGAATTGCGAAAAATGCAATATTTTCCTTACTATATATAGTTCGCTACATATTTGACAAAAAATATTTTTCCTCTCAAAAAATACTGAAATTATGAGAATAGGGGTTCTTTGAGACGAAAAATCGACTGGTGTTGTCCATTTTTCGATGAGATAAATGGTTCAAATATTAGGAAAGCATTTAACTTAAAAGGGAACATGCCTTCATATAAAAAATTGTACAGGCCAGAATAATGGGAATATTCATTCAATTTTTTGAGAAAGTATCGTAAAAGGTCTAATATTTGATAAAAAATCAGGAGTGCACTTCAATGATGCGATTCAGAAGTAGAGTGCGTCAAACTTGGTGTATCCAATGAAGAGGGTGAAATCTAGTATCGATAGTTATTCAAAAATTGATAGAGTTATGACATTAACAAAGTCACCCATCGATTTTTGATGAGGCTTCATCTAATCGGACATGCTTCGAGATGATGATGGGCCAAAAATATATTTTTGGAGAATTGCGAAAAATGCAATATTTTCCTTACTATATAGTCCAGCTACATATTTCACGAGAAATATTTTTCCTCTCAAAAAATACTGAAATTATGAGAATAGGGGTTCTATGATACGACAAATCGACTGATGTTGTCCATTTTTGGATGAGATAATTGTTTCAAATATAAGGAGAGCATTTAAGTTAAAAGAAAACATGCCTTCATATAAAAAATCGTACAGGCCAAAATAATGGAAATATTCATTCATTTTTCTGAGCAAATATCGTCAAAGGTCTAATATTTGATAAAAAATCAGGTGTGCACTACAAAGATGCGATTCAGAAGTAGAGTGCGTCAATCTTGGAGTATCCAATGAAGAGGGTAAAATCAAGTATCAATAGTTATTCAAAAATTGATAGAGTTAGGGCATTAACAAAGTCACCCTTCGATTTTAGATGAATTTTCATCTAATCGGACATGTTTCGAGAGGATGAAAGGCCAAAAATATATTTTTGAAGAATTGCGAAAAATGCATTATTTTCCTTACTATAGTCCAGCTACATATTTGACGAAAAATATTTTTTCTCTCAAAAAATACTGAAATTATGAGAATAGGGGTTCTTTGAGACGACAAATCGACTGGTGTTGTCCATTTTTCGATGAGATGAATGGTTCAAATATTAGGAGAGCATTTAAGTTAAAAGGAAACATGCCTTCATATAGAAAATTGTACAGGCCAAAATAATGGGAATATTCATTCAATTTTTTGAGAAAGTATCGTCAAAGGTCTAATCTTTGATAAAAAATCAGGAGTGCACTTCAATGATGCGATTCAGAAGTAGAGTGCATCAAACTTGGAGTATCCAATGAAGAGGGTAAAATCTAGTATCGATAGTTATTCAAAAACTGATAGAGTTATGGCTTTAACAAAGTCACCCATCGATTTTAGATAAAGCTTCATCTAATCGGACATGTTTCGAGATGATGATAGGCCAAAAATATATTTTTGAAGAATTGCGAAAAATGCAATATTTGCCTTACTATATATAGTCCAGCTACATATTTGACGAAAAATATTTTTCCTCTCAAAAAATACTGAAATTAGGAGAATAGGGGTTCTGTGATACGACAAATCGACTGGTGTTGTCCATTTTTGGATGAGATAATTGTTTCAAATATAAGAAGAGCATTTAAGTTAAAAGAAAACATGCCTTCATATAAAAAATCGTACAGGCCAAAATAATGGAAATATTCATACAATTTTCTGAGAAAATATCGTCAAAGGTCTAATATTTGATAAAAAATCAGGTGTGCACTACAATGATGCGATTCAGAAGTAGAGTGCGTCAATCTTGGAGTATCCAATGAAGAGGGTGAAATCAAGTATCGATAGTTATTCAAAAATTGATAGAGTTATGGCATTAACAAAGTCACCCATCGATTTTTATGTGGCTTCATCTAATCGGACATGTTTCGAGATGATGATAGGCCAAAAATATATTTTTGGAGAATTGCGAAAAATGCAATATTTTCCAGCTACATATTTGACGAAAAATATTTTTCCTCTCAAAAAATACTGAAATTATGAGAATAGGGGTTCTTTGATACGACAAATCGACTGGTGTTGTCCATTTTTGGATGAGATAAATTGTTCAAATATTAGGAGAGCATTTAAGTTAAAAGGAAACATGCCTTCATATAAAAAATTGTACAGGCCAAAATAATGGGAATATTCATTCAATTTTTTGAGAAAGTATCGTCGAAGGTCTAATCTTTGATAAAAAATCAGGAGTGCACTTCAATGATGGGATTCAGAAGTAGAGTGCATCAAACTTGGAGTATCCAATGAAGAGGGTGAAATCTAGTATCGATAGTTATTCAAAAATTGATAGAGTTATGGCATTAACAAAGTCACCCATCGATTTTAGATGAAATTTCATCTAATCGGACATGTTTCGAGAGGATGATAGGCCAAAAATATATTTTTGGAGAATTGCGAAAAATGCAATATTTTCCTTACATATTTGACGAAAAATATTTTTCCTGTCAAAAAATACTGAAATTATGAGAATAGGGGTTCTTTGATACGACAAATCGACTGGTGTTGTCCATTTTTGGATGAGATAAATGGTTCAAATATAAGGAGAGCATTTAAGTTAAAATAAAACATGCCCTCATATAAAAAATCGTACAGGCCAAAATAATGGAAATATGCATTCAATATTCTGAGAAAATATCGTCAAAGGTCTAATATTTGATAAAAAATCAGGTGTGCACTACAATGATGCGAATCAGAAGTAGAGTGCGTCAAACTTGGAGTATCCAATGAAGAGGGTAACATCAAGTATCGATAGTTATTCAAAAAATTGATAGAGTTATGGCATTAACAAAGTCACCCATCGAATTTAGATGAGATTTCATCTAATCAGACATCTTTCGAGAGGATGATAGGCCAAAAATATATTTTTGGAGAATTGCGAAAAATGCGATATTTTCCAGCTACATATTTGACGAAAAATATTTTTCCTCTCAAAAAATACTGAAATTATGAGAATAGGGGTTCTTTGGTACGACAAATCGACTGGTGTTGTCCATTTTTCGATGAGATGAATGGTTCAAATATTAGGAGAGCATTTAAGTTAAAAGAAAACATGCCTTCATATAAAAAATCGAACAGACCAAAATAATGGATGTATTCATTCAATTTTTTGAGAAAGTATCGTCAAAGGTCTAATCTTTGATAAAAAATCAGGAGTGCACTACAATGATGCGATTCAGAAGTAGAGTTCGTCAAACTTGGAGTATCCAATGAAGAGGGTAAAATCAAGTATCGATAGTTATTCAAAAAATTGATAGAGTTATGGCATTAACAAAGTCACCCATCGCATTTAGATAAGATTTCATCTAATCGGACATCTTTCGAGAGGATGATAGGCCAAAAATATATTTTTGGAGAATTGCGAAAAATGCGATATTTTCCTTACTACATATTTGACGAAAAATATTTTTCCTCTCAAAAAATACTGAAATTATGAGAATAGGGTTTCTTTGATACGACAAATCGACTGGTGCTGTCCATTTTTTGATGAGATGAATGGTTCAAATATCAGGAGAGCATTTAAGTTAAAAGAAAACATGCCTTCATATAAAAAATCGAACAGACCAAAATAATGGAAATATTCATTCAATTTTTTGAGAAAGTTTCGTCAAAGGTCTAATCTTTGATAAAAAATCAGGAGTGCACTTCAATGATGCGATTCAGAAGTAGAGTGCGTCAAACTTGGAGTATCCAATGAAGAGGGTAAAATCTAGTATCGATAGTTATTCAAAAATTGATAGAGTTATGGCATTAACAAAGTCACCCATCGATTTTAGATGGAGCTTCATCTAATCGGACATGTTTCGAGAGGATGATAGGCCAAAAATATATTTTTGGAGAATTGCGAAAAATGCAATATTTTCCTTACTATAGTCCAGCTACATATTTGACGAAAAATATTTTTCCTCTCAAAAAATACTGAAATTATGAGAATAGGGGTTCTTTGATACGACAAATCGACTGGTGTTGTCCATTTTTGGATAAGATAATTTTTTCAAATATGAGGAGAGCATTTAATTTAAAAGGAAACATGCCTTCATATAAAAAATCGAACAGACCAAAATAATGGAAATATTCATTCAATTTTCTGAGAAAGTATCGTCAAAGGTCTAATCTTTGATAAAAAATCAGGTGTGCACTACAATGATGCGATTCATAAGTAGAGTGCGTCAAACTTGGAGTATCCAATGAAGAGGGTAAAATCAAGTATCGATAGTTATTCAAAAAATTGATAGAGTTAGGGCATTAACAAAGTCACCCATCGATTTTAGATGAATTTTCATATAATCGGACATGTTTCGAGAGGATGATAGGCCAAAAATATATTTTTGGAGAATTGCGAAAAATGCAATATTTTCCTTACTATAGTGCAGCTACATATTTGACTGAAAATATTTTTCCTGTCAAAAAATACTGAAATTATGAGAATAGGGGTTCTTTGATACGACAAATCGACTGGTGTTGTCAATTTTTGGATGAGATAATTTTTTCAAATATAAGGAGTTATTCAAAATTTGATAGAGTTAGGGCATTAACAAAATCACTCATCGAATTTAGATGAGATTTCATCTAATCAGACATCTTTCGAGAGGATGATAGGCCAAAAATATATTTTTGGAGAATTGCGAAAAATGCGATATTTTCCAGCTACATATTTAACGAAAAATATTTGTCTTCTACAAAAAATACTGAAATTATGAGAATAGGGGTTCTATGATACTATAAATCGACAGGTGTTGTCCATTTTTGGATAAGATAATTGTTTCAAATATTAGGAGAGCATTTAAGTTAATTAAAACATGCCTCCATATAAATAATCGAACAGACCAAAATAATGGAAATATTCATTCAATTTTTTGAGAAAGTATCGTCAAAGGTCTAATATTTGATGAAAAATCAGGTGTGCACTTCAATGATGCGATTCAGAAGTAGAGTGCGTCAAACTTGGAGTATCCAATGAAGAGGGTAAAATCAAGTATCGATAGTTATACAAAAAATTGATAGAATTAGGGCATAAACAAAGTCACCCATCGATTTTAGATGAATTTTCATTCAAGCGGACATGTTTCGAGAGGATGATAGGCCAAAAATATATTTTTGGAGAATTGCGAAAAATGCAATATTTTCATTACTATAGTGCAGCTACATATTTGACTGAAAATATTTTTCCTGTCAAAAAATACTGAAATTATGAGAATAGGGGTTCTTTGATACGACAAATAGACTGGTGTTGTTCATTTTTGGATAAGATAATTTTTTCAAATATGAGGAGAGCATTTAATTTAAAAGGAAACATGCCTTCATATAAAAAATCGAACAGACCAAAATAATGGAAATATTCATTCAATTTTCTGAGAAAGTATCGTCAAAGGTCTAATCTTTGATAAAAAATCAGGTGTGCACTACAATGATGCGATTCATAAGTAGAGTGCGTCAAACTTGGAGTATCCAATGAAGAGGGTAAAATCAAGTATCGATAGTTATTCAAAAAATTGATAGAGTTAGGGCATTAACAAAGTCACCCATCGATTTTAGATGAATTTTCATATAATCGGACATGTTTCGAGAGGATGATAGGCCAAAAATATATTTTTGGAGAATTGCGAAAAATGCAATATTTTCCTTACTATAGTGCAGCTACATATTTGACTGAAAATATTTTTCCTGTCAAAAAATACTGAAATTATGAGAATAGGGGTTCTTTGATACGACAAATAGACTGGTGTTGTCAATTTTTGGATGAGATAATTTTTTCAAATATAAGGAGTTATTCAAAATTTGATAGAGTTAGGGCATTAACAAAGTCACTCATCGAATTTAGATGAGATTTTATCTAATCAGACATCTTTCGAGAGGATGATAGGCCAAAAATATATTTTTGGAGAATTGCGAAAAATGCGATATTTTCCAGCTACATATTTAACGAAAAATATTTGTCTTCTACAAAAAATACTGAAATTATGAGAATAGGGGTTCTATGATACTATAAATCGACTGGTGTTGTCCATTTTTGGATAAGATAATTGTTTCGAATATTAGGAGAGCATTTAAGTTAATTAAAACATGCCTCCATATAAATAATCGAACAGACCAAAATAATGGAAATATCCATTCAATTTTCTGAGAAAGTATCGTCAAAGGTCTAATATTTGATAAAAAATCAGGTGTGCACTTCAATGATGCGATTCAGAAGTAGAGTGCGTCAAACTTGGAGTATCCAATGAAGAGGGTAAAATCAAGTATCGATAGTTATACAAAAAATTATATGGCATAAACAAAGTCACCCATCGATTTTAGATGAATTTTCATTCAAGCGGACATGTTTCGAGAGGATGATAGGCCAAAATTATATTTTTGGAGAATTGCGAAAAATGCAATTGTTTCCTTAATAAGTTTCCCTAATAAGTCCATCTACATATTTGACGAACATTATTTTTCCTCTGAAAAAATACTGAAATTATGAGAATAGGGGTTACTTGATACGACACATCGACTGGTGTTTTCCATTTTTCGATGAGATATATGGTTCAAATATCAGAAGAGCATTTGAGTTAAAAGGAAACATGCCTTCATATAAAAAATTGTACAGGCCAAAATAATGGAAATATTCATTCAATTTTTTGAGAAAGTATCGTCAAAGTTCCAATCTATGATATAAAAAATCGAGAGTGCTCTACAATGATGCGATTCGGAAGTAGAGTGCGTCAAACGTGGAGTATCCAATGAAGAGGGTAAAATCAAATATCCATAGTTATTCAAAAATTGATAGAATTAGGGCATTAACAAAGTCACCCATCGATTTTAGATGAAGCTTCATCTAATCGGACATATTTCGAGATGATGATAGGCCAAAAATATATTTTTGGAGAATTGCGAAAAATGCAATAATTTCCTTACTATAGTCCAGCTACAATTTTGACGAAAATTCTTTTTCCTCTCAAAAAATACTGAAATTATGAGAATAGGGGTTCTATGATACGACAAATCGACTGATGTCCATTTTTGGATGAGATAATTGTTTCAAATATAAGGAGAGCATTTAAGTTAAAAGAAAACATGCCTTCATATAAAAAATCGTACAGGCCAAAATAATGGAAATATTCATTCAATTTTCTGAGAAAGTATCGTCAAAGGTCTAATCTTTGATAAAAAATCAGGAGTGCACTTCACTGATGCGATTCAGAAGTAGAGTGCGTCAATCTTGGAGTATCCAATGAAGAGGACAAAATCAAGTATCGATAGTTATTCAAAAATTGATAGAGTTATGGCATTAACAAAGTCACCCATCGATTATAGATGTGGCTTCATCTAATCGGACATGTTTCGAGAGGATGATAGGCCAAAAATATATTTTTGGAGAATTGCGAAAAATGCAATATTTTCCTTTATAGTACAGCTACATATTGGACGAAAAATATTTTTTCTCTCAAAAAATACTGAAATTATGAGAATAGGGGTTCCTCGATACGACAAATCGACTGATGTTGTCCATTGTTGGATTAGATAATTGTTTCAAATATAAGGAGAGCATTTAAGTTAAAAGAACACATGCTATCATATAAAAAATCGTACAGGCCAAAATAATGGAAATATTCATTCACTTTTTTGAGAAAGTATCGTCAAAAGTCTAATCTTTGATAAAAAATCAGGAGTGCACTTCACTGATGCGATTCAGAAGTAGAGTGCGTCAATCTTGGAGTATCCAATGAAGAGGGTAAAATTAAGTATCGATAGTTATTCAAAAATTGATAGAGTTATGGCATTAACAAAGTCACCCATCGATTATACAGGGTGTCTCGGGACTAATGGGAAAAAAGTCAGGAGCGTATAATCTGAGATAAAATAATGTTAGTACTTCATATAAACTTTTACTATGCAGGCCCTCGTTTTCGAGTTATAGGCCTCCAAAGTTTTAATTTTGAATTTGGTTTTTATTTGTATTTTTTGTACTAGTTATTTGATCTTTATAAAATTTTACGGCAAAGCTATAATGTATGTGTATGTTTATTTTGGTAAGGTAAACAGATTTACAGTAGTGCATTGAAGCCAGGGACGGACTACTCGCTATGGTTAGTGATCCAAAAATTTTGCAGGTATGGCACACCCTGTATGAAATTATCGAAATTCACTTCCCCACACATTAAGCTAACGAAAAGGTACTCTTGTTGGAATTCGATAAAATAAGCCGTTTGGCTAATATTTACAGTTTTATTAATGCACTACGTACCAGTTTACGCCTTCACCATTTTTATTAGTACAAAACGAGGTAAAACTAAGTTTTAATAGATGTCCAATATTTAGCTAGAGTACTACAAAAAAATAATTTAACGATAGCAGAAGGTGAAAAACATTAGCGACTTATTAATTGGAAAGTTGGCTTTTTATAAGTGTTTTTACCGTTTATCAAGTTACCATAGGATTAGTTGTCAAACGTTGTGTAGAATAGTTCGTAGTCAGTACTTGTCAATAATTCATAAGTCCTTAATTTAACAGTTACAATGGCAGAATTCACTTTTATTGAGTATGCAGATATGCATTTAATGTATGGACTGGCTTCTCGAAACTCTTTAGAGGCCAAAAGGCTTTATGAAGAACATTTTGCAAACAGAGCATTGCCAGACAGACGAATGTTTGGGCGTATTGATCTCAGGTTACGAGAAACAGGTATGAATAAGTAAATGTAATTTTCCATGTATACAAAACAAAATTTTAAATTTTAGGAAGATTTTCGCCAGAAAAAGCTGGAGAGGGTCCAGTACGAAGCATACGTACTGTGGCAGTTGAACAAGACTTGTTAAATGCAGTTGATAATGAACCATCGAGTTTTAGAAAATTATCAAGAGAACATAACGTCTCGAAATCAGTTGTTCATCGTGTCCTAAAAGAACAGCTGTTATATCCTTTTCACATGAAAAAGTACACCGTATGACAGTGGCTGATTATCCTGCACCAGAGATGGAATCATAAATTCTCATAATATGCATTTATGGGATGATGTGAATCCACATGGCATTATCCAAACTAGCATCCAGCATAGATTCATGGTTAATGTTTGGCAGGAATAGTTGGCAATCATTTGATACAGCCATACTTTATTGACGGTACTTTGACCGGTCAGAGATATTTGAAGTTTTTGCAAAATGAGTTATGGAACCTGTTTGATGATGTGCTACTACAAACTCGTAGGAATTTATGGTTCATGCATGATGGGGCCCCTCCTCATTTCAGTTTAGATGTACGACAGCATTTACACACAAGGCTTCCTAATCGATGGATTGGTCGTGGAGGCCCTTTTCAATGGCCACCGCGATCAGGAGACGTTAATCCTATGGATTTCTTTCTCTAGGGTTATCTCAAAAGTAAGGTATACGCAACACCTGTGCAAACAAGGCAAGATTTAATAGACAGAATTGTGTTACACTGCAATGTTATTAGAAATAGTGTGGGATTGCTTTTTCAAGTGCAAAGACACAACCTTCGTAGACTTAGAATGTGCGTGGAAGTGGGAGGAGCTCATATTGAACATTTATTAGAATAACGTTAGTTTTTGTTGTTGTTTAGGAATTAGTTTTAGTCCAATGTTTTATAACTTGTGTTTTTCGAGGTTTTAATAATGGTTTAATAATGTTGTGTTCGTAATTTTGATTAAAAGCAAGTAAATTCTGGACATCGTATTAATAAGTTAGTTAGGTAGATTTGTACGTTGTGCATTAATAAAACAGTAAATATTAGCCAAACGGCTTATTTTATCGAATTCCAACAAGAGTACCTTTTCGTTAGAATAATGTGTGGGGAAGTGAATTTCGATAATTTCATACAGGGTGTTCCATACCTGCAAAATTTTTGCATCACTAACCATTGCGAGTAGTCCGTCCCTGGCTTCAATGCACTACTGTAAATCTGTTTACCTTACCAAAATAAACATACACTTACATTATAGCTTTGCCGTAAATTTTATAAAGATCAAATAACTAGTACAAAAAATAAAAATAAAAACCAAATTCAAAATTAAAACTTTGGAGGCCTATAACTCGAAAACGAGGGCCTGCATAGTAAAAGTTTATATGAAGTACTAACATTATATTGGCTCATATTATACTCTCCTGACTTTTTTCCCATTAGTCCAGGGACACCCTGTATATATATACAAGAATTGCTCATTTAAAGTAATCATTTTGTAAAAACCGGTAAAAAAATATTGTTACAAATATTACAATGTAGTTGCCAGTAATATTCCAAATGATACTCAAAATCGTATTAACTGATATATAATTTACACTAACGAAATTAAAATTTTTTGATAAAAAATAAAAACAATAATATTCTGTGAAATTTAAACCAAATAATAATTCTTAAAATAAAGCATATTCATTCCACATCTTAATCCTCTCGACATCTTGACTCTAACTAAAAATAAAAAACATATTCAACCAAGCATTTTTGAGTTGTATTTTTTATATTACCTTATGATTTTTCTTGCTTTCTTTGGCCTTCACAAGCCATGCTTTAATGACACTAATAATGTCTGTTTCTGTAGCTTGCCTATAATAAACTTTTATAGCATCTGCGAAAAATATTCAAAGAAATTACACCAATGAAATATGTTTTCTGGGTTTGTTAATAATATAGTAGAATGTTTTCACAATGCTTGGCTAATATAACTTTTGAGAGAATTAAACTCTTGAATGGTCTTTTTGCTTCACCCCATCCCAGAAGAATTTATTAGCACTATCATTACTTAATATTCTGTACAATAATTTTCTTGTTGTTTGAGGCATTGAAGTTCCCCCAATTCGACCTAACTCCACAACCTAAAAAACTATGATATTGTTAACTATATTCTGGATAAGTCACATGATGAATATCAAAGGGACTGTATATAAACAGTACATTCATTGACATATATAAATACTAATTATTTATCTCCTAATTTTTTAAAACTAATCACGCCTAATTTTTATTTAGCAAATTGATTTGTTGTACGCAGGTGTAAGATGAACATAATCAATTGTTAAAAAAATGGACAATTGAAAAAGGCTAAATTCTATCTGACTAAAGTGATATAAAATATAAAATTGCTTTTAGTGTTTAACTTAGAATTTATAATCACAAATTTACACCTAATGTGGTGTGTTAAAACAATTGAAATAAAGTTATGAAAATTATGTATTACTGTGGTACACATTTCTTAAAAATAGTACCATATTTATAATCACAGTAACTTTGTAATTATCTTTATTTTCCAACCATTCTTCAATAATTGTGAGGTCTTTTTCCAAGTTTATTGGAATTTTTTAACAAATTCTTCACCGTTTTGTACCTGAGTAATTTGCATTTCTGGCATTCTATTTAGAACTCTAATACTTTCTAGAACTGTACGTTATATAACTCTTTCTTAGTTGAAAAACTACCATTTGAACATACCCAAAGATACTATTTTACTATTTTGTGATGGTGAATTCACATTACCTTCAAAAGACTTATTGTTTTCATTATATAATATGTAAGCTTTTGTCACAAGTTCTAAAACAATATGTGTGAGAAAATAGAAATACATGCCTCTTTCACATATAATTGATGCACGGTCACTACGAGAAGAAACTGTTTGTTTACTTGTACTAAGAGAATGGGCAACTGAGGAATCTTGTAAATTTATTTATTTATTTATTTATATCAAAACGGCCTAATTACATTGATAAAATAATATATACTATATATTTCACTTATAATATAAACTTAACTATACCTAGGTACATTGTGCGAGTATTAATTTGATAAAATATGTACGAGGTGTATTTACTTTTAAGTTGATAGAGTGATGATTTGCCTTAATATTGTTTTTCGATAAACGTCTACTGACATTGTCCAGTCTAAATCGGTCAATTCATTAAATTCATTTGCTAGACGACACATGGTCACAAGCGGGGAGCGAGTGATTGTATGTAAAAGCGGAATATTAAATAATGACTTAGTACGGGTTCTTCTGGATGGAACATTAAATCTTAGTAATGACAAAATATCCGGAGAGTTAATTTTATTATTTACTATTTTAAACAAAAAAATCAAAGCAGCTAATTTTCGCCTGTCTTCTAACGATAAGATCTTGAATTCATTTCTTAGTTGGATAGTTGACTTCTGTGTGTTGCTTTAAGATGTGAGAATTGACTGATGAAACCCCTTGTGAGTGCTGGCTAGCCACTATATGTTGATTTAAATCATTGGTGGTACGAATTGGTGATGATCCTTTTGAAGATAGTTTGGCTTCTAGAGGATCAGCAAAACATAGCAGGGCTGGAATAAGTCATGACTTTTATAAAAAAGTCAAAAAAGTCAGACTTTTTGAAATAATTCGGACTTTTTGGAATTAATTCACTTTGAAAAATTCGACTTTTATTTACTCAAACAAAAAAATCTCAATCTCAATTTCTGCAAAACAATCTGAAACTATTGATTGAATAACGAATGATAAATACAAATGCAACTTATTACTTATTCAGAATCTTCATTAGAAAGGTCAGTTTTCCGGCTTTTTCTACTCCTAGTCGGTTGCGTAGATCCGAATGTACCAATCCGAAGGATGAAAATATTCTTTCCACTTCTGCGGATGAAGCTACTGCTGTCATAAGTTGTTTGATACTACTTTTCGCTGCAGGATCTAAATCTGTTAGTGAAAATGTTGACATCCACTACTCAGTATCTGTCATACTTGAAATAACAGAGTCTTGCATCAGGACCTCATTATAAGGGGATAACTTTCAATGGAATCTTAACAATACTGGTAACATGTTTGGAAACTCTGCAGCTGCACATTCCAAGGCCATTTGCTTTTCTTCTTTGGTTAAATTTATATTTTCCTTCATATTCGTTGGACTTAGCATGTGCGCAATGAAGTGGTACTTATGAACAGCTTGTGTGTACCTAGAAATAACTTTTTTTTTCGCAGTGCTGTCGTGTAGTCCCTCATTTAAATCGTTTATTAATTTTTTCCAAATAACAACAGACCTTGCGATTGTGCAATTCTCTTTTTGAATTAAATCCAGTGCACACGATATAGGTTTTAGTCGAGCCATCAGATCTTCAGCATTACGTTTAATGGCTATGTTAGAAACCAATTTATTTATCTCATTATCAATATTATTGCGATATTCTTCGCAAATTTTAACCAGTGTATGCCAGTTTTTCAAATATGCCTCAAGTGAATCACATGAGCCGTTCCAACGTACCTCAATTGGCAATGGAAGTGATGATCCACCTTCAGAAGATAATAATGCTTTTGCCAAATGGTTATTTCGGAAATACTTTATGATTCTCACTATATTGTTCATAACTCCTTCAACATTTAAATCTTTGGCAAGTAGATTCAATAAATGGGCCGAACAGCCATATGTAATAATATTTACATAATCACTTTTTTTTGTTGTCGTACTTGCAGTCTCATTCTTGACATATTGGAAGCATTATCTGTTACTACACTTCTTACAAAACATTTGAATTTTTTCTCAGTATCTTGAATAATTTTTAAAGTTAAACTTGTCAAATACTCACTGGTATGAGGACTACCAGAAGTATCTGTTGTGTTAACCAAAAATACACTACCATCCTCATTTACAACACATGCACATATTATAGGTTCGTTTCTTATGTTAGACCATCCGTCAATACTCAAACAAACTGTCTTATTTTCTAAGTAAATTTGACACTTTTCTATTTCCTCCTGGTAAATTTGATCCAACAAAGTATCCGCAATTAATTTTCTATTTGGAGGATTGTATCCTGGATGTAGCATTTCCGAATACTTCATAAATTCGGGATGTTCCACAAATCTGAAAGCTGAATTTGTAGCGAAAATAAATCTGGCACACTGCTTATCAAATCTATCTTTGTCATTTGCTGTAGTTTTTATTATAAAGGAGTTCAATGTTTTTTGTTGTGATTTTTGGATTGTACTGGTTGTAGCTTCATTAAATGTTTTGCGAATTTTTAAAGTCGGCGGTTCTGCAAAAAAGTGTAAATCAATACATTGGTATCAATAGGAAATTTGAAACTATCTTCAAACACTTTAAATTTCTAATTAATTAAATATATCTGTTTTTAAAAGCTCACCTTCTCTAGTAGATCCATCTTGTGAAGAATTTGTAATTTTTCTTTTTATTACAGCTAACGGCATTTCCTCTTCCTCCTCTTCTTCAGTTCCACTGATTTTGTGTTTTTGCATGCGGCTAACCATAGCTTGCAATGTTTTACCGCATGATTTGCACACTGCTTTTTTGTTGGTTGGATTTTGTTGATTGCACTCCTCAAAATATTTCCAAATAGGATCCCTTTTTCGTCCACTCATTTTTCACACGTTAATAAACAAACTTTAACAGAATGTAACTTATTAAAATAATAAAATTGTATTGTATTGTGTTGTGGGCACTCCACGGTTGTCGGATGTTCATGGTGGTCAGGTTTCGATAATATCATCGGATTTTTCAAATCAAACTTAGTTTGAATAGTTTGAAATGTTTGAATTAAATGCGATTTTTCCCCATTGGGAAAAGTTTGAATTAATTCATGACTCTTTTAAAAAAAGTCATTTGAATTAATTCACGAATTAAATCACTGACTTAATTCATATGAATTAATTCGTGCCAACCCTGAAACATAGTGCTAAAAATAATATATAGTCATCCATACAAATATATAAAACACATACTCATACATTTATAGATGCTTTGGATAAACGTTTCCATATGAGGAACTTTCCTTATTCGAGTCCGCTTCAGACGTAGACTACTTATTTTTATATCTAGGATTTGGTCTCATTTTTCTTATACCTCTACCTGCTTCTTCTGAGTTGAGTTAAGGTCACTAGTAAATTCAGCTCTCTGAGCCTTTTTTAGCAACTTCCAAGTTGTCTAAAAAAATAAATTACTGGAATGAAAAAAAATTTAAGACTAATTTTGCATGTTTTTAGATACATATCCAATAACAATGTGCGGTTTCCAATCTATACTAGGTTCTACCAAATTATTTATTAGCCGTCCTATCTTTGACTTATTTACTGTACGAGGTGGCCAAAAGCATTCTTTTGATTGCATAATGTTCCAGCTAACAGGCACTACTTCAACGGTTTTTTCATTATCAAATGACACTACAACCCAAACCATTATTTATTTACCACTGATAAAGCATCAGCTATCATTTTATAAATATAATCTATGTCAGCTAAAACAATACAATGTCATACAGTACTTGTCGACTAACGTTAAAAGTAATTATAATGTGTCTGAAATTCCTTGCATCTATAATTATTTGTCCATTACCCATGGTTGAAGGTACAAAACAGTAATTTACAATAAAAATTATGGAAAAAACCAAATCATTTTACATGCTCTTCATACATAAAGCAGAAAACCTTTTAGGACTTCTTTTAAAAACTGCTTCTTCGAAAACACAATAAATTAGTAACCCTACATTTGTCATCAGGCTGCTTATACTATATTCACTAATCAGTTTTTAATAAATTTTAGAAATTTCCATAATGCAAAAAATGTGTAAAAGAATTAGCATATAGGTTATTAAGATTAATATAAATTGTGTAATAGAGGAGAAGAAACAAATTTATTTTTGTAGGGTAGAAGCATTTACCTTTTTTTAATGGCGGTGATTGGGTAGACCCTGAGAACATTATCAGTTCCTTATTCCAATTATTGATGAATCATATGGAATTTGAAAAAAGGGTTTATTAATTCTATATTCAGCTCCTAAGATTACAGTTTGGGTTGCTACGGTAACAAAATTTTTCAATTCTATAATTTTATTATCCTCAAGAAGTACAAATCTGTCACTCAATTTTGACACATTTTTTTTTTATTTACAATACAATCAGCAATCAGAAAAATTACATTTCTATAAGCATTATATTATATTATGGCATGATGAGAATTTGTCCATTGACAAATCTCAGGTACTTCACATCAAGTCTATTGGCCAGTTTCTTTTGAGTCGTCTGTTGTCTTCTCTTGTCAGTAGGAGTTCTAAAGTTGGATTTTCGTGGTTTTCGATTTTAGCGTGGTGGTAGTTGCTTCTTTGTTGGATGACATTTTTCACAAGTTTTATTTTGAGGTCGTTATGTATTGTTTCATTGGAGACAAACCATGGGGCATCTAATATTGTTCTTAAAAATTTAGATTGGCATCTTTGGATTATAGTTGTATTGGATTTGCTCGCACAACCCCATAGCTCAATTCCATAGGACCGGATTGGTATGATTATTGTCTTATAGATAAGTATTTTGTTATCCACCGCTAGTTTGGATCTTCTACCTATTAACCAGTTTATTTGTCTAGTTGTTAAGTCCATATGTTTTCTTTTCTTGGTTATATGTTGTTTCCATGTTAATTTACTGTCCAAGGTCATTCCTAGGTATTTTGTTTCTTATTTTTTGGGTATTAGGATATTGTTGATGTGAATTTCAGGTGTTGGAGTTTTGCGTAGTGTAAAGGTAATGTGGCTGGATTTATTTTCATTTATCTTTATTCTCCATTTTTCAAACCAATTTTGGAGGGTGTTAAGATGTTCTTGTAGGTTTATTACTGATCTTTCAGGGTTATTGTTCACCGATAATATGGTTGTTTCATCGGCAAATGTCCCAAGTGTAGTATGTCTGGAGGTTGGCAGGTCCGATGTAAATAGAACATACAGCAGTGGCCCAAGAACGCTACCCTGTGGAACTCCTGCTTTTATTGGTTGAACTTCTGATCTTTCGTTTCCCATTTTTATTTCAAATTTTCGGTCACTGAGATAGGATTTAAGTAGAGTACAGTAGGAGGGAAGGCTTTATTTGATTTTATAAAGTAGGCCTTTATGCCAGACGCGGTCAAAGGTTTGGCTGACGTCCAGGAATACCGCTGAGCAATAGCTTTTATTTTCGTAGGATTTGTCGATGACATCTGTTATCGATGTATCTGCTGGATTGTAGAGTGCCCCTGGCGAAATCCAAATTGATGGTGTGGGATCCACTCTTCAGGTCTTATGTTGTTGTTAATTCTGTGTAGTATGAGTTTTTCAAAGATTTTTGAAAGGACTGATATCAGGCTTATTGGTCGGTAGGAGTTTACATCTGTGGGTTCTTTTCCTGGTTTGATTACTGCAATTATTTGCGATGTTTTCAGTTTTTCTGGCCAGTGTTGCATTCTTATTATTCCATTAAATATGTATGTTAATAACACTATTGCTTTTTGTGGAAGTTCTTTAAGCATTTTTGGTGTAATTTTGTCTGGTCCAGGTGCCTTTTTTAGTCCCAAGAATTTGATGACTTCTTTTATCTCTCTTGGAGTGACAAGTGTTATTGGTTGACTTTCTTCAGTAGGCGTTTCTAGGTTTCGTTCTATTTCCTGGTCTAGTTCGTCACTGTGAGGAGTAAAAGTATTACAGAAGTGTTGCGCAAAGAGATCTGCTTTCTCTTTTTCACTTTTTGCCCGGGATCCTATAGTTGGTGTTGTTTGTCTGATTGGTGGTACTGGGTCTTTAGGTTTTCTTGCATTTTTGATTGGTTTCCATATTGATTGGTTGAATCGTTTAGGTTTTTTAGGTAGTCGGTAAATGATTCTTCTCTGTATTTTTTGAGCTTAGCTTTTAATTTGTTTGTTAGTTGGTTAAATCTGGTTTTGTTGGTCGGGTTGCGTTTACGGTGCCAAATAGATCTAGCTTTTCTTTTTTCTTTTAGAAGACGTTTGATTTCTAGTGGAATATTACCGACATGATTTTGTGGCTTTTGGGGTGGAGTGGATTGAAGAGCTGCTTCTTGTAGTAGTGTTATCATCATTTCAACTGTTGAATCTAGGTCTTCCGGAGTTCTCAATCATATATTTAGGTTTATGTTGTTTGTCAATACATTTCTGTAGTTTTCCCAGTTTGTTTTATCGTTGTGTAATTTTTTTTCTTTTTGTTTTGTAATAGGTGCTGAGCTGATGGTAGCAATAGCTGGAGAATGATCAGATGATAAGTCGTAACTAGGAATTATATCTTTATAAGTTGTCGAGAGTCCATTTGTTATAAAAAAGTCTAGAAGGTCTGGTATTTTTGCGGGGTCTGTTGGCCAATATGTTGGAGTACCTGTTGAAATGAAGGAGTATTTGCAGTCATGGATCAGATTAGCAAGTTCTCTACCTTTAGTTGTGGTTAACCGTGATCCCCATAATGTGTTTTTACTGTTGTAATCTCCACCCGCTAAGAATTTTTGACCAAGAGTTCTGAAGTACAGTTCGAAGTCTTCTTTTTTGATATTATGTCTTGGTGGGCAGTAGGCTGCTGATACTGTTAGCTCGTATGGCAGTGTCCTAACTTTTATTGAAGTAGCTTGTAAGTATTTTTCTTCATATTTTGATAGTTGATAATGTACAATAGTTTGTTTTATGATGATAGCAGTTCCTCCATGTGCAGTACCATCTGGATGGTTTGTGTAGTATGTTTTGTAGTTTGGAATGTTGAAATAGGTTTTAGCTGTAAAATGCGTTTCACTGACAAGTAAGATGTCTATATATTAATTTTCCAGGAATAACTTAACTTCGTCTTTGTGCTGTGTGAGTCCGTTTGCGTTCCAGAGAGCTATCCTCAAAAATTTAGCCATTATTTTAATTTTTGAACTAGCATGGTTAGCACGTTGAGTACTGTGCTATTTTGTTGCATGAGTTTATTGAACATTTGTCTGAACTCTTCCAGAAATTTGGTTAGTGTGATGTCTTGTGAGGTTTTATTGTTATTATTAATTGCTTGTGCGTAAGTCATATCGTTGTTCAAGGTACCACTAGTAACTGTAGCTTGCGTTGATTGAGGTTGATTGGGGTGAATGTTTTGTATGTGTTGTGGCCTTTGTGTAATGTTTATATTTTTCGTTAGGTTATGATAGTATGTACATCCTTTGAAATTGGCGGGATGTGGTCCTTCGCAGAGCGCACATGTTGCTGGGGTGTATTTGCTTTTTTTGCACTCTGTTGAATTGTGTCGTCCTCCACATTTTACACAAAGGTAAGATCTATTGCAATAGCTTTTTGAGTGGCCATATAGTTGGCATCTTGTGCATTGTATTATGGTTTTTGATTTGTTTGGAGGTTCTATTACAACTATATTGTTATGTAGAGCTCTTATCTTGTATACATCCTTGTTATTTTGTGCCGGCTCCAGGTCTACAAAGAACATATTTAAGGGTTCTCTAGTTTGCAAGTGCCTGGCATTGATTATGTTTCTGACTCGGTGACCATTTTCTTTTAATTCTTCAGTTATTTCCTTTAATTCGACAGTGTGGTGGAGGTTTTTTATAACTACTCTGTAGGCACGTTCTTCTTCCGTTTGGTTTGAGTGATATTAGACATTTCTTTCCTTTAGAAATTTGATTATTTTTCTGTAAGTGTCCGGTGTATTACTATTTATCTTGATTATATTGTTTGCCATTGTTCTGGTGTTATATTCTCCTGTTTCTGCTACGTCTGAAAGCTGTTTTATCATTTCCGGGTAATTGATGACGTCATTTAAGATTTAAGATCTTAAATAAATTAAAGATACACCAAAGATCAATAGAATGAAAAATGATAGGAATAACGCTTAAACACCATAAAACCAATGAGTGGATAAGAAATAGAACCAAGGTAGAGGACATAGTGAGGCGAATAGGCAGTCTTAAATGGAACTGGGCCGGACATGTTACCCGAAATAAAAACAACTGGAGCGGAAAAATAACAAGATGGAGACCTTGGGGGGAGAAAAGAAGCACCGGCAGACCACAGCAAAGATGGTATGATGACATCAAAAGAACAGCCGGACTTAACTGGAACCAAGTGGCACAGAACAGGGAAAACTGGAAAAATATGAGAGAGGCCTATATCCAAAGGATAGAAAACGGCTAGAAGAGAGAAGAGAGAGATGACGTCATATATGAAGATCGGCGGCGATTTTGGAGATTTGTTAGTAGTATCTTCTTCTGCATTTGTGTTTTCTCCGTTTTCGTTTGATAATGGAGCATTATCTGTTGTTCGTAGGTATTTCGTTTACAGTCGTTCTGGCTGTTCGTAGAGTTTGACTATTTTTTTTCCTTTTTGTCCCTTTTGCTACTTGCCAGGCTACTGAGTTGTTATTCTCTGTGGAGTTCTCTTCCGTTTCTTGTTCTTCATCTGTTGTGTAAAAAGTTCTATGCAGTTGTGTATTTGTTTGTTGATTGTTTTGTGGTGTAACAAACATTGGAGTGAACTGATTTTGGGTTGGTGGTAAAGGATTTATTTGAGAGGAATACATTGAGTATTGTGTCGATTGTGCAGGATTAATTTGTATTTGTGGGTTTGTAATTGGTTAATTTTGGATTAAATTTGAATGTGTTTGATTTATTTGTGTTTGAGGATATTGATTGTTTGTTGTTGGGTTACCCTGTATATACATTGGTTGACTATTTACATCAAAACCTGCAAGTTTGGCTGATGAATACATTTTTGTTGTTTTTGCTTTCTCTTCTTTTTTTCTTTTTTTTTGTCACTAATGATTATTTTTATCGCTTATCTCACTTGTTTTTGTTCCGGCTAATTGCCGAAACTGATAATAAACTTGAATTTCGAAGTCAATGCTCGCACGTCTTTACTCTTCGAGACTCAAATGAATACTTGACACATTTAAGCAAAACTTATTTGTTTTCATAATTTTATACTGGGGACCCGTCGTATTTAATGTTAAAGGTCCAACAGAATGTTCAATTAGAAATTGAGTCCCACCTTGATTATTACTTGAAAATAAAAATGTACTTTCATTAATTTCGTTTGTTCTACGAATAACTTGCTGAAGTGGTACGTATTTTCCTTTTAATTTTGGACATAAAGTTTTCAGATGGAAAAGCACTAAAAGTATGTAAGGCTCCATATGTTCTGACACACTCTGTGATGTGTAACAGATTGTGCACATTATGTGAAATAAAATCAGGACCATATAACTTAATACTGTTCAAAATAAAACACTTATACAACTCGTGAGCAAATTCAATACAGTTTTCATTTTTTGAACTTTCTGGATTAACTAACAAAGATGTGGCAACACAAACAAAAAGAAAGTTATTATAAAATTTCTTTGGAGTATATTTTTTAAATATAATGAATCCTGTATATGACAATAAAGTTTTGAATTCTGTAGCTTTGTATCTTTTACATTCAATTATACTTTTAGCTTTAGGAGCAAATTCATATGGTAGAAATTTTTTAAATTCTACCAATTGACGATTTATAAGTAGTACAGAACTAGGTCTTATTTAGAAGGGAGGTCGGCCATGAATCCAGCCAAAGTTTTTGTGGCACAACATTCTTTTTACAACTCCCAGTAAAAGACAGTGCATGTAATCAATGGGAACATTGTTGATAATGTCAAATTGTGGAATATTTTCAATAATACTCTCATTATTGTGATGTTCAGGATTCCTTTTATTTCTAAATGTTTTATGTGTTCGCTTTGTGAAACACGTTTCTAGAAAAAAAAACTACATTATTGATAAAATCTCCTTAGTGTACATTTCGTGCAGCTGAAAAAACCAATGTAACCTTTTATTCCTAAAATATATGATTTAGCAGGTAGATCGCATATTAATGAAACTATTTTATATTCAAATATCTGATCATTAATAACTATTCCATGGTTTGTAAGTTCTACTGTTTCAATTACAAAGTCTTGTAAAAATTGATTTGCTTCTGGCTTTTTAATGCCTTGATACAAGGCAACACACATTACTTGTTTATCTAGACCATTAATAGCTTTAATACCTTGTACCTATTCTACTTCTCGTATAATTAATTTTAGATTTAGCCTTTACTCATTGGGGATATACAACCACCTAAATAATTTTCCATTTCAGAAAAGAGAACAAAATTAAGAACACTACATAAAAAAGTGAAGATTGAAGATGAGTACATTTATGTTTATCACTTCATTAATACATGCATACAATGGCCTCTTAAAAGTTAAACATTAAACCGATGAAAATGTATCAATAACAAACCATTATTAATATTTTTGTAATATTAAAACGTAAATAAATTCTGTACGTTTTTCATATTTTTTTTTTTTTTTTTTATTCAATTTAACGTGCTTGAGACAACTATGGCCATTAGCACAAGGTACAGTAATTTACAATACATTATAAATACATTATTTGGAAATAATTACAAATAATAATGAACAGTCTTTAAATTTTACACAGTAGGTTCTCTTCTTTTAGAAACTGAATAGCTATGATGATTTGGTGTGAACTAGTAAGGATATCCTTAATGTTTGTTTTCATTCCAAGCTGCTGACGTCTATCGGTGTAGTAGGGGCAGTCCACGAGAATGTGTTGAATGTCAAGTAGAGCTTGGCAGTGTTGACAGTTTGGCTGAGGGGAAGAGGTCATAAGGTGGCCATGGGTAAGTCGGGTGTGACCAATACGCAGTCTTCTTGCTACAACCTTCTCGTTTCTCGGCAGATGGGGGATATCAAACTGTTCAATATTCGGATGAATTTTCCTTAGAAATGTTGTAGAATGGTTCCAGTCGTTAAGCCATTTCTTCTGTATGAGTTTTTTCATAGCAAATTTTAGGTCTCTAGAAATTTGCAGAGTTATAGGTGTAATGGTGGATTGGACAGCTTCTTTAGCAAGGCGATCAGCGTTTTCATTACCAGTTATACCAATATGTGAGGGGATCCATATAATAGTGATAGTTACATCGCGAGAAATAAGGGTTTGATATGTGTCGTGGATGCGTTGAACGAGGGGGTGATTTGTGAATAAATTGTTGATGGATTGGATAGAGGAGAGAGAGTCTGTACAAATAGCAACTTTTTGATGGGGAATTACGCAGAGATTGAAGACTTGTAAGATGGCGAATAGTTCACCAGTGTGAACGCTACAAGTAGCTGGGATCCGGTAGGACTCCACGGCTGTTTGCGTAGTGGTAACAGCACATCCGACACCAGTCTCGTTTTTTGATGCGTCGGTGAAGAGGATCCGGTCGAATTTCTTCGAGATTAGGATTTCTAAGAAGGATTTCTTTATGAGTTCGTAACTGGTTTCTTCCTTGCTGAACTTGGTGAGTGAGGTGTTACATCTTGGTAGTGTTTTGGTCCAGGGTGAGTTATGTGGGATGAGGATAGGGCTGGTTAGGGATAATTGAGTGTCAGGTATTAATTTTTGAAGAAGGAGGGGAATGGTATGTATGCGCGGGTTGGGTGGAGGAGGGCTGAGAATGTGAGGTATTCTGGTTATTAAAGAGGAAACTGGATTAGAGGGGTTAGATGAAGTCGTGGCTGCATAAGAAAGGAGGAGATATTGACGTCTGAGCGAGAGTGGAGGTTCATTGGCTTCAAGGCCCAGACTCTCAGCTGGACTAGAGCGAAATGCGCCTAAACAAAGTCGGATGGCAGTATTGTGTACAGAGTTTAGTGTTTTCAGGACGTTTTTGGACGCTGACATATATGCTATACTGCCATAATCTAGTTTGGATCGAATGAGAGCTCGGTATACTTTCAGGAGGGTAAATTCGCTAGCTCCCCACTGATAGTGGGAGAGTGTTTTGAGGATATTCAAGAGTTTTAGGCAGTATCCTCTGGTTTCTTGGATGTGGTGTTTCCAAGTAAGTCGGGAGTCGAACGTCACTCCCAGAATTTTGCAATGCTCGACGACTGGGAGAGGGCGGTTGGTCACTAAAATTTCAGGGGGAGGGGATGGGGCTTTTCTGCCGAATCTTATGAGCTTTGATTTTGTAGCGGAGAGGGAAAGGCCAAGTGAAGATATTCTACTATGTAATAGGTTCACAGCAGATTGGAGGAGTTTGCATGTAGTAGGAGTCGACGCGCCGTGACAGAAGATAACAAGGTCGTCTGCGTACGTAGCATATTTAACAGGGGCGGGTAGATTGTTACATAAATGACTAATAGATAGAATGAATAATGTAGTGCTGAGAATAGATCCCTGGGGCACACCGTCTTGTTGGACGTGAGTTAATGAAAGGCAGCCATTTACAGAGACCCTAAAAGATCTATTACTAAGAAAGTGTTTGATAAATGAGAAAATGTTACCATTGAGGCCATAAAATGAAAGTTTATCAATGATTGTCTGCCTTGGTAAGGTGTCAAATGCAGCTTCTATGTCAAAAACAGAGGCTAACACCTCTTGTTTACGATTTATAGCATCGGCAATGTGGGTTTGTAAGATTGCGAGGTTATCTCTTGTGGAACGGTGACGCCGGAAACCGGATTGTTCTTTTGGTAAGATTTGGTGTTTTTCGATAAACCACATGAGTCGTCTGTTTATCATCTTTTCCATTAATTTGCATGTAGTACATGTAAGAGAAATCGGTCTATAGGACTGTGGTAATGTAGATGGTTGTGACGGTTTTAGGACGGGAATGATAATGGATGTGTTCCATTGCGTAGGGTATAATTGAGAAGACCAAATGGTGTTATAAATGTTTAATAATTTAGTAAGACTATAGGTGGATAAATTTTTAAGAAAAATGTAAGGGATATCGTCGGGACCAGCGGCAGAGTTCTTACATGAATATAAGGCAATTGTTAATTCAGTGAATGAAAAAGGTAAATTAATATCGTCAATATCTTGTAGGTGAGGTAAAGTGAGTTTGGTGTAGGCAGATTCATGAGAAGTTGTTGTTAAGAGGGGCTTGAGTTTGTTTTGAAATTTCTCATCAAATTTATCAGCAAAGATGTTAGAAATAGTTTGGCTATTGCTGGAGGAACTGCCATTATAAAAAAGATGGAGAATTTTGGTGTTAGTTTTGTGGCCTTGGACCTGTCAAATTTTTTTCCATGTTTGGGAAGGGTTTGAATTATTATCCAAGGTTGTTACATAATTATGCCAGGAGTTTTTCTTGCTCTGTTTGATTACATATTTGGCTTTTGCTTTAAGTCTTTTAAATTTAACTAGGTTTTCGGGACTTTTGTGTTTGCGGTAAAAGTAGAGGGCTGTTTTGGATTGTCGCACTGCTTGTTCGCATTGAGGGTTCCACCAAGGAACAATTTTGTGACTGGGGGTATGGGTGGTTTTGCCAATGTGAGTAAATGCTGCTGTGATGATGGCATCCGAGAAGAGCTTAATAGAATCATCAATATCATTGGTGGCAGGTAATTGACTCAGGAGAGATTCAGCCTCCCGGGAGAACTCCGGCCACCTCGCTTTCCCGAGGCGCCAATAACTTTTCACGGGAGCTTGTTCATTTAGGTTGTCAGTTATAATTATGGGGTAATGATTGCTATCGAATAAATCTTCAGCAGTTTGCCAGGTTAAGTTAGGGGCAGTTTTGGGATCGCAGATGCTTAAATCAATGGCAGAAAAGGTACCAGAAGCGATATTTAAGTGGGTACACGATCCTGTATTGAGGAGGCATGAGTTAGTACAATTTAGTATAGTCTCAATAACTTTACCTCGTCCAAATGTGCGTGAGGAACCCCACATACTGTTGTGGGCGTTGAAGTCACCCACAAGTACAAAGGGCTGGGGGAGATCGTAAACCAAGTCAAGTAGCTCTTCTTCATTTAGTTTGTGGTCGGGGGGAATGTATATGGAGCAAATGGTTAATTTTTGGGGACAATAGGCTGTTATGGCAATGGCTTCAAGATTAGTAGTAAGGGGCAGATTGAGTAAAGATCTTTGGATACAAATATGGATACTCCACCACTGGCTCTGGAGCAGTTAGTTCGGATGTAATGATATCCTTCGAAGTCCTTTGGTGTAGGGATACTGGAAGACGTAAAATTAGTTTCCTGAAGACATAGGAAATCAGGGTGGTAGAGAGAAATAAGTTGTTGAAGACGTTCAAGGCGAGGATAGTATCCGTCGCAATTCCACTGAATTATCGTGAATTTTTAGTAATATCAAAAGAGGTCGGTATCGTCGCAATTAGAGTCACTATCATTAGAGCTAAAAGATTTGAGGCTAGCAGATTCGATTGCATCGTTGGGATTCATGGTACATTGTATTTTCTTTGTTATTCGGGTAATGCGATTTTTGAGTGACCTATCGGAGATGGCATGATATATTTGACGAAGATCTGCAAGGAGGGATTTAATGTTTGAAGTAAATTGGTGAGCTTCAGCTAATGGATCGTTGCTTCCGAATGAATTTTCTAGAAATGCTATCAACTGTTCAGAAGTAATTGAGAAGGATGTAGGGTCTTTTTTTGTTAAATCTTCAATGATTGAGCGTGCAGAGGGGCTGATAGTTGTTGTTAGAGTCTTAGACTCTTTTTTCTTTTTGGACGCAGGCTTGGGGGTACGAAAGGTGTTGTCAGATAGTGAATCTGTTTTGTCTTGGCTGAGTGTGAGGGGAATAGACGTGATAATTACAGGGGGTGATTCGAAACTAGAGTCAGTAGAATGAAGTCGTTTAAGACCAGAAATACCAGGAGTAGGCTGGTCTGAAGGAGGGAGTGTGTTGGCAGAATGATTGTCGGAGGAGGATATAGGGGCAGGGGTAGTAGTGAAAGTGGGATCAGTGGAGGTAGGATCATTAGAAATATTATCGGTAGAATCATTCTGGATAGTGGTAGTTTTGGAGGGGGAGGGAGTGACAAGAGGATTTTGGCAGGTATCAGCAGTATGTCCAGATTGTTTGCACAGGAAACACTCCAATTTATCTGAGGTAACGAAGATCCGGAATGTAGTATTTTCGAAGTGAATTAAAACAGAAGTTTCTATTTCAAAGTTTTCTTTGTCTGGTATGACATAGATGGACCGACGAAAGCTTAGAATATGGGAATAATCTTCTTCAGGTGAGCCAGTACGAATATAGGTGATGGGTGATGCAAGTTGAAGTCCGAGATCGTTTTTTAGTGCTTGTTCGATGAGAAGATTAGGAATTGAGGGACATACGTTAGATAATAGTAATCTTTTGGAGGGGCTGATAAGTCTGCGTATGGGGACGATTTCTTCTTTAATGGTAACATAGGAGTGGTTTTTAAGGAGGTTATCAACGACTGAAGTAGAAGCGAGGAATATGCAAATACGTTGATTAGATATACGGGAAGCATGAGTGATTCCTTTCGGTGTCACAATTTCACCTATTGCCTTGATATAATCGAAGAGAACTGTATCCGGAAGCGCATTTATTACGATAGCTTGATTTCTACTAGGATATGTTGTAGGTGTCAAAGTTGATTTTCTTGAATATGATTTAGTAACAGCAGCAAAGCTTCGTGCAGTGGGTTGAGTTGACATGTTAAAATATTTTGGATGCCAAAATATTTAATAAACTATATAGACCAAGCAACTGGCCTATAGAAGAATTGATTTTAAGTATCAAACAGTGTAATTAGTGTAAGTAAACACATACCAATATGGGCCAGCAAATATTTGACACAAAAAAAAAACTAATCACTTGTGTTGATAACGTTAATGAGCACTCGAACGAAAAATAATACCTTCACGTTCGGAGGCCACACGTGGAATGATCTTTTCATATTTTAATTTTGCAAAATTGTGGGATCATTCTAGGTGGAATCTAGTAAGCGAGTGCTAAGGATGTACCAGAGAATATTATTTTAAGCACATCTTTAATATGTACTAAAAGTAATATGTGACTTGCTCATTCTCATTAGTATGTACTTAGCAAGTACTTAATAGAATGTACAATTTCGACTTGAAATAGAACAAACTCATTGTTTTAACCAAGCGCAATGGATGTCTTATGTATATACTTTAGAGAATGTACGAATTATCATCTTGTGAGCACATACTAAGAATATGTTATCTGGGATGGCTGGAAGGCATATCTAGAAAAAAATGTAGGTATGTTATAAAATTCTTTTTTTTTTCAATTGCAGATAATAAATACCTTTAATTCTTATAGGGATCGTCTCCTGTATAGGCTCTTCTACTTTGACGGGAAACAAAAAATTGTCTGTTATATCCCCCTTCATTGAATAATCCAAAATATATACATATTTAATAACATTTAGGGCCATTTGCACCGTACTAGCGCAAAACTTCTGTTAACAAAACCAGGTTTAACTTATTAAAACTTAGATTAACTGTTTGGCTTGCACCGTCATTTATTTAAGCTAGATTAAAGTTAAGCCACAGTTCTGGTAACTTTTCTATAAGTTGGTACTGTGACTATCTTCATTTGCATAATTCTTAACATAGATTATACCTGTTTGGCCAATAAATGAGTGTTTTTTGTGGAAGTATTTAGTTTGTGCACTAATCCTAGGATTCTAAAATCTTCTGTCGATAATTTATTATAATTGTATGCCGAGCAATGACATATAAATCATGATCCTGTACATGGGAAAACAGGGTTTAGTCAAAAAGATCATTTAAAATTCAGAAATGTGTTAATAAATACCTTAATAGGTATATATTTTTTAATTATTAATTATTTTTTGTGACCACTGTTACTTAACAATTTTTTATTATCTGGTTTGGATAAACTAGGAACAGTTTCGACAGAACAAGAAGCTTGTTATTTTGTTTACATATTTTTTGTGTATTTTTCGTCTGGACAGGTTCTCAAAGGTGACCTAAAATCAAACTCCAGACAGTTTCTTAAATATTTCTTTATTATATAGTATAGATAAACAGTTCGATTAATTTAGGATTAATAATAAAAACTATACTCTCGAAATGTTTAAGTTCTCCTTGAACTAAAAATAAAAAGAATCTCACAAAACGTGAGATCCTTTTTTTGTGTAGGTCTAAATTCCTGAACTTGCATAAAATGTTAGGATGGTTAGTTGCTGGTATAATTGGTGATTGGGTATATGGTTTCTAAAAAATAAGGAAGTAGTAATCCTGTACTTTTATTTTTCCCTTTTTTCCTTATCACTAACCGAAAGATAATGATTCTATTGAAATTGACTGTCTCGACCCTTACTTCGTGGAATATGCTCATATTAGTGTTTTTAAATGAAACTCACGGTCTCTAGTTAATTCCACAATATAATAAAAGTTATTGAAAATTCTAAAAAATTGACAATTGTTTCGGTAAATCAATATCATCGTCAGAATGACAGAAGTTACATTTCATTTTATGCCTACCTGATGTTTAGTAGTTATTTTTGGCTAGCCCAAGAAGTAACCCAACTTGTGATTGGCTTAATATATGTTTATAGAGAAAAGAAGAAGATGTGATATTACAAATATTGAAGCTTAGATATTATTAGCCCTATGGTGATATCCTGGATATCATTTTTCCAATTAAGATCAGTATAACTGTGCAATAATATAGGAAACCAGGAAAACTATATCTGCTGATCTTTACAATTATCACTTAAGAAGACAGTTTATTAGTGGAGAACTCCCTAGATTTAACTGTTCATTGACAACTTCATATTGTGGGTTTCTTAAATGTCTTCTAATTTCCAGTTCTTCAAGGAAATCCAGTTCTTGTTTCTTTTCACAAATATGCAGCACTTCTAGTTCTGTGTTAGGTGTCAATGAATGATTGGTGTCAAGTAGATGTTTTGCATAGTGGGATTTATCTGGTTGTTCTCAATCTGTATGCTCGTAAGTGTTCACTTCAGCAACGAATACAACAATTTCTTTTAAAACAGAAAGTAACGTTAGTACAAAATTGTTAAATGTGAAAACAAAAATACCACTATTAAAGAAGTCAGGTATATATAAACTCAAATGTCCAGAGTGTAATGCTGTCTATTTGGGTCAGACCCTTAGGAATTTTGAAATACGATACAGTGAACACTCACGAGCATACAGATTAAAACAACCAGATAAATCCCACTATGCAAAACATCTACTTGACACCAATCATTCATTGACACCTAACACAGAAAAGAAACAAGAACTGGATTTCCTTGAAGAACTGGAAATTAGAAGACATTTAAGAAACCCACAATATGAAGTTGTCAATGCACAGTTAAATCTAGGGAGTTCTCCACTAATAAACTGTCTTCTTAAGTGATAATTGTAAAGATCAGCAGATATAGTTTTCCTGGTTTCCTATATCATTGCACAGTTATACTGATCTTAATTGGAAAAATGATATCCAGGATATCACCATAGGGCTAATAATATCTAAGCTCCAATATTTGTAATATCACATCTTCTTCTTTTTTCTATAAACATATATTAAGCCAATCATAAGTTGGGTTACTTCTCGGTCTAGCCAAAAATAACTACTAAACATCAGGTAGGCATAAAATGAAATGTAACTTCTGTCATTCTGACGATGATATTGATTTATCGAAACAATTGTCAATTTGTTAGAATTTTCAATAACTTTTATTATATTGTGGAATTAACTAGAGACCGTGAGTTTCATTTAAAAACACCTTTAATTATTTTAGCGATCGTGTCCTGTATAGGCTCTTCTACTTTGACGGGAAACAAAAAATTGTCTGTTATATCCCCCTTCATTGAATAATCTAAAATATATACATATTTAATAACATTTAATAAATTCATATAAAAAAATTACTAACCATCAAAAACAGGGACGGCAAAGTAAACTTTCTTACTAACCTGCCTTCGTCTTTTTCAAATTTTCACAAACGCTGTTTTTGAAAATGAAGGGGACATATCATCCATTGTTTCCTCATCCTGAAATTGGATGATTTATTCCCACTGCGTACCAGCAAACAGGATAAACAAAAATGACTCGACCAGCAACACAAAATACGGGTTAGTTTTCTGTGACGAGCAATATAACATAGCGCATATATGCAGTTATAAAAATCAATAAAATTCTATTACTAACGATGTTACAGTTTTCATTAATGTATTGGAATTTTTTGAAATCTACCGATTTTAGTTACTCGACAGGCTCTATAGATGGCACGGTCTGCGGTGTCCCTAGCCTGGTATAACCTGACTTATAAGTCTCCATATTGAGAACTTATTTTTTAAAAACAATTTTATTATTTTAATACAACTACTTTCCAAAACTTAATTAAACAATATTATCTTATTATTATGATCTTTATTATTTTACAGTTAACATCAGACTAAACATGTAAATGAATTTTTTAATTAGAAAAACTATCTGTATCAGCAATAAACAAAATAATGAAGTTCTCTGTCAGCATCTACGGTGTTCAACCATATACGGGGTTACCAAATATAACAAATTGTCCTTGTACTGGGGACTAAATGTTTGCTATTACCATTGTTAAATTGCAAGTTTTTTTATACAATTTATCATAGATATTTGTATATAGTATGAAGTGAGATTTTTTAGTTGTGCTACAACGAAATAACAGCCGTATCAAAGGTGTTTCATTGTCTATATTAAGGACTAAAAATATACCAAAATAGACAGTTATGAATTATAAAAAAAAATACCTAATAATAAATTACTTATTAATAAAGCATACAAATTTTTTAACATGCATTTAACTTACATTAAAAATAATATCAAAGTTGTTAACACAAAATTTTCTTTCTAATTAAGTACATAATACAGATCCAACTCTTTAAGGACCTAAATTAAACAATATTTATAAAAGTATTGTATAAAAATTATGAAATTTACAATCTAAATTAAAGTAGAAGTTTTGTGCTTTTTATATTTCAATAGATGGCGCTTTACATTTTGTGGTTAAGATTAACAACAACCATATTTAGTCCAATATAAACTGATTATTTTTGTTTTTCATTGAAAGATAATCATTTCTATGGGGTTTCCTTATAAATTAGATTGAATGATTGTGCATTTTGCTATTGAGTTTTGATATATACTTTCTTGTAAGAATATAATGTTGCAAGAAATTTACATTGAATGACAAGTCCAGAACAGAATCTATGATACCATGAATAAAATAACAGATATTTTGACGTGGAAAGATCCTAGTTGAAGACAAAAGAAGAAAAAATATTGGATAAGTATGATGATTTAGAATAATCAGCATATTAAAAATAGAGACAATTATTTGAAGTTTATTCAACAAAGTAAAAAGAAGTACTACGAAGACAGATGTAAGAAAATTGAAGATATAAAAAATATAGTTGTTCATCATCTTTTTCCTTTCTTTACGTTTATTAGTGCATAATTTTCTTCATTCTATTTTTGAGATTTAGATTAATATCATATAATATACTAAAAGTCTTTTTATTCACTTTTTCGGAGAATCCTTTCCCTCGTCACTTGCTGTATAAACAATTTCAGCATATTCGGTTTTTTCGTCGTCATTTTTAACAACTGGTACCATGTTTGCTCTTACGAGATCCAGTTCGGCGTAAACTAATGCCCTTTCGTCTCCATCGGGAAGATCCAGCTGTTTCTGAAGGTCAGTCTCTTCATTTTTCATGAGTTTAGGTTCGAGTTCATTTTCTGAGGCTACTTGATCCTTATTCTTTTTGAATAGGGACGTTAGTTTTGTTGGAGTTTTCGTTTCTTTTGGACGGACATCGGCGCTTTCAGTGTCGCTACTAAAAAAAGAATATCATTATTTGAACGTAATAATGAGAGTTGCTAATATGTTTTGTTAAGCTACTTGCATAAACTGGTATTGACGTCAATTAAGCTAGCCTTGTCATTGTCAACACAGTAGAATCAAATTTAAAATAGGTAGAAATTTGATGCTAATTTGTTGAGGTAAAACAAATTTTGTTGCACAAACCGTTTTGTAAAAAATAAGGACACTGCTAGCACAACTTCAAGCTGGTTTTGTCATATTGTTTATCAGAAAAAAACTAGGGCAAAAATAACCTAACTTCGTTGCTAACAGTTAAAGCAGAAAATAATAGAATGAAGTCAAAAATTATGAATTTTTAGAATTCAAAATAAAAATTCCGAATTGAGTGCTGTCATTATTTCGGACACTTATATATTTTTATAATTCGCGTATAAAAGAGACTTCATTATAACATTGTTTACAGTATCACAATGAAGCTCTTTGAACACTGTTATAGTAATTTTTAGTGTACAGTTGGTTATTGTATGAAGTTATATTTTTATTTGACATTTGACTTTAACCTAACAAATTATAAATAAAATTGTCTAGCGTTGTTCTAGCTAGCAAATTATTATATTGAAGGTAAATTAGAATGATTTATATATTAAAAATAAACGGTTTTACGGATTGAAACTAACTTTTCCGCATCTGTGACCCTGAACAATGTTCTATCATAAAATTGTTACTTGTATACACTTTCTCCAAAAATAACCAAAAATTTTGTTTATCTAGATTTAGAGGACCCGCTGTACTCGCTCTAGTCAACTAAAAATCAATGAGGTACATCTGTGAGACACCTTGAACAATACTTATTCATAGAGTTGATCAATCGTATACTCTCTGGAGGCTGTATCGTACTAACAAACTGAAAATTCTCCAAAAATTACAAAAATATGGTACTTCAAGTACCACAGCACCCGTTGTACTGGCTTTACTGAGTTGAATATCAATAGGGTTCATCTTTGAGACGCTCGGAATAATATCCAATCATAAAATTAGTCACTTGTATATACTCCGGAGGCTGTATCGTGCTAACAAACTAAAACTTCTTCAAAAATGACAAAAATATCGTACTTAAAGTACTGTATCACTAGTTGTATTGGCTCCGGTGAGCTGAAAATCAATAGGATTCATCAGTGAGAAGCCCTGAAAAATATTCAATCATAAAATTGGTGACTTGTTGAACTGCGCAGGCTGTATCGTGCTAACAAACTGAAATTTCGCAAAAAATTACAAAATGTCGTACTTCAAGTACCATAACAACCGTTGTACTGACTCTGGTGAACTGAAAATCAATAGGGATCATCAGTGACATGTCCTCAACAATATTCAATCATAAAATTGCTGACTTATCGCACTCCGGAGACTGTATCGTGCTAACAAGACATGTAAGGAAAAGTGGCCGACGACAACGACATACACACAGGATTTTTTTCTAAAAACCGTTTTTTCGTGTTGTTTTTGATGGAAAACGTGAAAATAACTCAAAAAAAAATTTCAAAATTTCAACTTTTTTTGGGGTAAACCAATACTTTTCTCGCATATAGAAAAGTTGGGCGTAAAAGTAATATTAATGCATAAAGTACGCTAACGTTTATTTACCAATGATTTGTCAATTGTTTATTTTTATATTGTACAGGATCAATATACAGTGATAGGCATAAGTGTGGAACCAAGTGAATATCTCTGAAATGGTTAAAGATAGCAAAATAAAATATGGTATGCATATATTGCGCAAAAAAGGTGCACCTTTAAAAAATATTTTGACAACCGTTTCTCTTCCGGTTATACCGGAAATGGACAACTCCATCGTTATTTTAAATAGAACACCCTATATATTAATGGATTTTCGAAATCTATGTGAAGTTTTGGTGCACTTTTGTATGGAGTACTTTTTTACAAAAATGGATACTTTTCGAATTATTAATTTTTTCACAAAAAAAATTGACCTATGTAGACCCTTTACAAATTATATTTGTACGAGCAAACCCTTAAAGAGTCGTAAACTGTTTCTGTAGGGTGACTACTAGGTACCTCAAAGGTATTTGAATATGTGTTGAAAAACTCTTCATTGTATACAGGGTGCGCATAAAATGTTTAAATATTTGAACTTTGAAAATTTATGTTATATCTCAACCTAATGGTTTTGAAGAGATATTGCAAAGTTTTACATTTCTGCCATATCTCATTTTTTTCCACTGATATCAATGAAATTGAAAAAAATTGGGGATTTCTTTTAAAAAAATTAAGAACTTTGATATTTTCGAAGTTCAAATTTTGAAACTTTTTATGCGCCCCCTGTATACAATGAAGAGTTTTGCAACACGTATCCAAATACCTTTGACCTTCCTAGTAATCACCCTACAGAAAAAATTTACGATTCTTCAAGCGTTTGCTCGTACAAATATCATTTGTAATAGTCTACAAAGGTCAATTTTATCTTAAAAAAATGAATAACTCAAAAAGTATACATTTTTGGAAAAAAGTATTTCATACAAAAGTGCCCTAAAATTTTACATAGATTTCAAAAATCCATTAATATATAGGGTGTTCCATTTAAGTTCATTTCCGGTATAACCGGAAGTGGAACAGTTGTTAAAATGTTTTTCAAAGGTGAACCTTTTTGCGTAATATATGCATACCAAACTTCATTTTGCTGTCTTTAACTATTCCAGAGATATTCACTTGGTTCCACACTTATGCCCATCACTGTATAGGTATACAAAATGTTCGATTTTTGGCATAAATTACCAGATATCTATGTGAAGATGTATCGCAGAAATAATTCTGTTCATGATATAATATAAATAGATCGCAAGAGCACATACGAAGAAACTTCTTTTTAAACAAATAATCATCCTTTTTTTGCTTAAATGAAAGTTTGTTTACAATTTACACAATTATTCGGTTATAATATGTCAAAAGTCAGAAGTGCTGAATAAAACCATCTGTGATCTGACCAATTAGGAATCTACAGAATTGCCAACTTATATTCAAACCAATCCCCCTAGTTTGAAAACAGGGATTATATGAAATTCTATTCTATTTAAATAATGAAATAAATGCGAATTATAAAAAATATTGTGTAAAACTTGTGCCACAATGACTTTCTGTAGTACTCGTGATTTGCACACTTCACTCGTACTACAAAACGAGTCATTGTAACACTTGTTTCACAAATAACTATTTGAATCGAGGATTGGAGAATAATTGAAAAAACAGCTGTCAGAATTGACAAATTAATTTGTTGCTGACAACAAACAGCAAATATTTCCAAATACAGCACTGTCAATGCTAGTAGTTTATGTATTGATCATTGTCGTGGTTACAGTTACACTAAACCATAGAAGTAGCTTTATAGTTGTATTAAACCACAGAACTAGAATTTGCAAGTTTGGAGCTATCAACTGAATACTGATGCACTCTTATTATCTTCTATATTTGTAGCTGATTTTTTACTACTGATTAGTTTTCGGCAATTCTTTGTTTTTATTTGAGTTCTCTCAATAGACTAAGACCAATTATTAACTCTGGGAAGTGTCAAAACATATAGATGAAACATTTTTGGCTGTGTACTTAATGATGGGATATGATAGTACATATAATAGGTACCTTACAAGAAAAATAAACGGGTTTAAACATTAAAACTAACTTTTTACATCTGTGGCCTTGAACAATATTCTATTATAAAATTGTCACTTGTATACACTTCGGGGGATGTATCGTGCTAATAAACCGAAATTTCTCCAAAAATGTAGTATATCTGGATTTATAGGACCCGCTGTACTCGTTCTAGTCAGCTGAAAATCGGTAGGGTACATATGTGAGATATCTTGAACAATATTCAATCATAAAATTGGTCACGTTTATACACTCTGGAGGCTGTATCGTGCTAGCAAACTGAAAATTCTCCAAAAATGATAAAAATTTGGTACTTCAAGTACCATAGCACCCGTTGTACTGGCGTTAGTGAGCTGAAAATCAATAGGGTTCATCTTTGGGACGCTCTGAATAAGATCCAATCATAAAATTAGTCAAATTAACTGTCTCGACCCTTACTTCGTGGAATCTGCTCATATTAGTGTTTTAAATTAAACTCACGGTTTCTAGTTAATTTCACAATATAATAAAAGTTATTGAGAATTCTAAAAAATTGACAATTGTTTCGATAAATCAATATCATCGTCAGAATGACAGAAGTTACATTTCATTTGATGCCTACCTGATGTTTAGTAGTTATTTTTGGCTAGACCAAGAAGTGACCTAACTTTTGATTGACTTAATATATGTTTATAGAAAAAAGAAGATGTGATATTACAAATATTGAAGCTTAGATATTAACCAGGAAAACTATATCTGCTGATCTATACAATTATCACTTAAGAGAACTCCCTAGATTTAACTGTTCATTGACAACTTCATATTGTGGGTTTCTTATATGTCTTCTAATTTCCAATTCTTCAAGCAAATCCAGTTCTTGTTTCTTTTCACAAATATGCAGCACTTCTAGTTTTGTGTTAGGTGTCAATGAATGATTGGTGTCAAGTAGATGTTTTGCGTAGTGGGATTTATCTGGTTGTTTTAATCTGTAAGCTCGTAAGTGTTCACTGTATTGGATTTCAAAATTCCTAAGGGTCTGACCCAAATAGACAGCATTACATTCTGGACATTTGAGTTTATATATACCTGACTTCTTTAATAGTGGTATTTTTGTTTTTACATTTAACAATTTTGTACTAACGTTACTTTCTGTTTTAAAATAAATTGTTGTATTCGTTGCTGAAGATATTCTCTTTGAAATATTATATTGTGAAATTAACTAGAAACCGTGAGATTCATTTAAAACACTAATATGAGCAGATTCCATGAAGTAAGGTTAATTTCATTAAAAAATCTTCGAGATAAGATTTGACCCGACTGTACCAGAAGTTACTACAAAAATGTTACAAAACATCACAAAACATTTGGTTCAACCAAGAATGCCTTAGGAAAAAGGTAATACCAAATTATGTGAATATAAAATGTCACACTAAAACACCACAAGCACAAAAAGCTATAAAATGTGCTCAACGAGTTTGGATAAAAGGAGTATGTAAGAAATGGTTCAAAGTTAGAGACTTCTTAGACAACTACAAAAACGTTACAAAGCATCACAAAACATTTGGTTTAACCAAGAATGCCTTAGAAAAAAAGGTAATACCAAATTATGTGAATATAAAATGTCACACTAAAACACCACAAGCACAACGAGTTTGGATAAAATCAGAATGTAAGAAATGGTTCAAAGTTAGAGACTCCTTAGACAACTACATAAAAGTTGTACATTCAGAACTCACATTCCAATTACATCCAGTAGAATTTGACTGTTTGGATGACAAAATTAGAGAAAATGTCAGCACGATTAAGCATATGAAATTTAAGAAACAAGAAAAGAAGCTACAGAATCTTGAACACACACAACATAAAATTCAATACTCAAAACATCATGAAACTGTGAGTACCTACATACCAACACACTTTGCATAACGATTTGAAAACCTTTCAGACACTAATTTTACAAATAGTGAAATAGAATTTTTAAATAAAGGTTTAAAGTACAGCATACCACCTAAATTTACGAATAATATTAAACAAATTATAGCTACAGAGTCAGAGATAGCTTTAAAATCTAATTCAAATAATTTTCTTTATGAGAAATTAAAAATTGCCAATTTAATCAAAAATATTGAACCTTCAAAAGTTAAACGTCAAACAAAAAATGACATTTCAGTTTTAAACGCAATAAAGAAGAAGATAGAGAATAATAACCTAACAGTTACAAAATCTGATAAGGGGAACGCTACTGTCATTTTGACGACTGAAAATTACAATTCCAAAATATATAACTTTATAGAATCCAGCGATGTAAAAGTTCTTAAAGCAGACCCAACAAAGAAGTTTTCTAATAATGTGAGGGATATTGTTAATAATTCAAATTATCTTTTGAATGATTACGAAAAGAGGTCTATCATACATAAGAATCTTCATTGTCCACAATTATATAGAACAGTTAAATTACATGAAATAACGAAACCAATTAGACCTGTAGTCTCTTATGTTAATGCTCCTAATAATATATTGGCAAAGAAGCTCAACAATATACTCAATACTTACGGATATGAATCTCAGTACTCAATTAGAAATTCAATAGAACTAATCAAAAAGTTGAAAGCAATCCTCTTACAAGATAACTATAAACTCATATCGTTCGATGTAACTAACATGTTTACTAAAATTCCTCCTAAAGAATGTCTAATACTTGTAAGAAAATTACTAGAAGATGAAAATATTAATCCAGGAATAATATCAGATATACTTAATTTATTTGATGTATGCATTAATCAGAATTATTTCACTTTTGACAATAAGATATATATTCAAACTTAAGGTTTACCAAAGGGAAGCCCTATATCACCTATTTTAGCAAACATTATTATGGACAATTTAGAAAGAAAGATCTTTGAAAGTAATATTTCGAAAAATATTTTATTTTGGTATAGATATGTAGATGACATATTAGCTTGTTTTATGGGTAGTGAACGAGAATTAGATGTATTTTTCAACCACATCAATAATTTACACCCGAAAATTAAATTTACATTAGAAATTGAAGAAAATAGCTCAATCAATTTTCTTGATTTCAAAATTCAAAGAGTTAATAATGTACTTGATTATACAATTTACCGAAAACCAACACAAACTGATGTAACAATTCCATTCAATTCTAACCACCCTGTGTCACACAGACTAGCAGCATATCATTCAATGATACATAGAGCTTTTTCAGTTCCTATGAACAAATGTAATTTTGATAGAGAGATTAATACAATTAGACAAATAGCAACATCTAACGGTTATCCATTAGATATGATAAATAAGCTAATTAGTAAAAAAGAGGAAAAAGTGGCATTACAACTAATATATCCTAAACAAGCTGATGAAATTAAAACTTATAAAACCATCACATATGCAGGACATATTTCTAATAATATTTCATAGATAATATCTTCAGCAACGAATACAACAATCTCTTTTAAAACAGAAAGTAACGTTAGTACAAAATTGTTAAATGTAAAAACAAAAATACCACTATTAAAGAAGTCAGGGATATATAAACTCAAATGTCCAGAATGTAATGCTGTCTATTTGGGTCAGACCCTTAGGAAGTTTGAAATCCGATACAGTGAACACTTACGAGCATACAGATTAAAACAACCAGATAAATCTCACTACGCAAAACATCTACTTGACACCAATCATTCATTGACACCTAACACAAAACTAGAAGTGCTGCATATTTGTGAAAAGAAACAAGAACTGGATTTCCTTGAAGAATTGGAAATTAGAAGACATTTAAGAAACCCACAAGATGAAGTTGTCAATGAACAATTAAATCTAGGGAGTTCTCCACTAATAAACTGTCTTCTTAAGTGATAATTGTAAAGATCAGCAGATATAGTTTTCCTGGTTTTCTATATCATTGCACAGTTATACTGATCTTAATTGGAAAAATGATATCCAGGATATCACCATAGGGCTAATAATATCTAAGCTTCAATATTCGTAATATCACATCTTCTTCTGTTTTTCTATAAACATATATTAAGTCAATCACAAGTTAGGTCACTTCTTGGTCTAGCCAAAAATAACTACTAAACATCAGGTAGACATCAAATGAAATGTAACTTCTGTCATTCTGACGATGGATTTATCGAAACAATTGTCAATTTTTTAGAATTTTCAATAACTTTTATTATATTGTGAAATTAACTAGAAACCGTGAGTTTCATTTAAAACACTAAAAAAATTAGTCACTTGTATATACTCCGGAGGCTGTATCGTGCTAACAAACTGAAATTTTCCCAAAAATGACAAAAATATCGTACTTAAAGTACTATATCACTTGTTGTACTGGCTCTGGTGAGCTGAATAGCAATAGGGTTTATCTGTTTGATGTCCTGAATAATATTCAATCATAAAATTGGTCAGTTGTTGAACTCCAGATGCTGTATCGTGCTAACAAACTGAAATTTCTCAAAAAATTACTAAAAAGTCGTACTTAGAGTACCATAGCACCCGTTGGACTGGCTCTGGTGTGCTGAAAACCAATAGGGTTCGTCTGTGACATGTTCTTAACAATATGCAATCATAAAATTGGTGGAGGGGGAAGATTCGTTTTTTCTCCAAATTAAATTTTCTACATGCTCATATATTTACAATTGATACTAACGAAGAAGTATTCTTCCAAATAATTCTCAATTTATTAACGTCAAATTCCTACCGATTTTAGATTTGATTCCGCTGTGTAAACAAGGCTAGTTTAATGGAAATATATTTTTCTTATTATTAGCAAAATATAAGAAAGTTTACTCACGATTCTCCAAAATGTCTTGATTCACTTCCACCTGAAATAGTAAAAATAAATAATTAATGAATAATAACAAAATATTTTCTGCACATTTTTTATTTTTTTCCTCTCCTTGTCTTTTAATTTCCAGCAAATATTTTTTCACAATTCGTACTATCAAATATTCTTCTATATCTATTTTAGGAAAGACTCCGCTTTAGTTATATTTTGAATTCTAAAATATGCACAATTTTTGTTTTCGCTGCATACACAATCTCTAGACTTCGGTCTATCTTCCCCAGGACCCATCACTTTCATTTAAATGGTTTATTCTTTAAATTCGGTATATGCAGAGATTAAAGAACTCCCGAGAATGAGGATTCGGTCAACACATTATCCAGTTAAAAAAGCCCCCTGATGCAAATATTGTATTCAAGGTTCAAACCAGGAACCAGGTAACAAAAGAAATTTCTACATAAAAAATAATTTCATTATTAAGGAAATTGTTTCTTAATTTTTTTAAAACATGAGGTAAATCATATTATTGATAATATTGTTTTATTGCCAACAAAAATATAAGGATTTTCAGGTGTCAGTTTAATAGCAAATTGAATTAAAAATATTAGAAGAATATTATTAGAAATTATTTTGAAGTATAGGAGAGTTTGTGTTACTACCAAATAATATCTAACAATCAATTATTATGTCCAATTGATTTGGAATAAGATCGATATAAAAATTAAGATATTAACAAAAAATACAGATATAGTAAAAAAGTGTGGGATGATTGATATTAAAGATGAGAGTCATTTTATTAGTGGCTATTTATAAAATTAGAGTTATTATGAAAATATAGTTAATGCTTTATTACTATATTTGACTGTATTTGTAAAGTAAATATCAGAATTTTTTTGGTTTGCGTTTTTTTACTAGGGACTGTCTCCATTACTCTATTCTATTTCTGATTTCCAAAAAAGAACATTTCTGACTTATATTCGAAAAGTTCAGTTACAACTGAGACAATCCAAAATGCAAGGCATGTTGCTTATCACCTTTCAATGTGGAAAATGAGAAGTTTTCAAAAATGTCAAACTATTGCAAGGAAAATTTGGATCCCATAACACGTCACAAGATAAGTATTGGATTGGAAGTTCTAGAAAAGATACATTAACTGCTTTTGAAGAAAACAAAGCAGGCTGGAACGGAAATATCGAGGATACATCAATTTTTACTGTTTGAAAAGCACTGAAGAATAGAACAGAATTGTTAGAAGAAGAGAAAAATATAAGGGCAGAAAGCAAAGAATAGACGGAAAAGGGAGAAAATGATGTAGGTGTCCTTACTTAATGTAAAAACTAACTCTTTCACGGAAAATAATTGTACAGGGTTTTTCATTATATATAGACTCTTCCATATCTCACTTATTATTTGTTACAATTAAAAATGTCTCAAATAAGAGTTGAATGGTTATTAAAGTAGTTTTTAAAATCCAACAAAAATATTATACAGAATGTCCCAAAAAAGAGGGTCAGAGCCAAAGTGTTCTTTCTTAAATGGGACACCCCACATATTTTCATATTTTTAAACTGTTCATTTCAATCCGAATTCAACAATATATAATTGTTATATGCTAACCTTGACTATTCAGAAAATATATACGACACAGTAAGATGTAGTAATCTATCGATTGGAATTCAGTAAATTTATTTACAAAATCAAGTAATCTCAAACTAAGTAAGCCCAAATGAAACTATAAATATTAATCAAAATGACCCCCCATATTGCCAATGCATAGTTGGTATCTTCGGCGTAAATTCTCTAAACATTTAGAAATAATATCAGCATGATTATTTAAGTTATTAATTTCGCCTTGAATCTTTTCCCGAATTATCTCAAGATTGTTATTTTCGCCAAATTTAACTATATCTTTCAGCATCTCCCACAAAAAAGAATCTAAGAGAGTTAGGTCGGGGCTATTAGGAGGCCATAGAATTGTCCCAATATTTCCGATCCACTCTGGAAACTGATTGTTGAGATGTTCTCTCACCTCTAATACATTATGGGGTGATGCCCCATCTTGGTGCCAGATCATAGTATTTAATTGGTCATCTGTAAATTCATTTTCTAGTATTTCACTTATTTTGGGTATTATGCAGTTTAGGTAAGTTCTTCCTGTTAATTGAAAAATATTGGCCCGACCACTTTATTCTGGAATATTCCACACCAAACTTTAATTGATTTCCGTCCAGATTTCTTTATTTGTTGCACTTTTCGCTGTCTATGATTTTTATTTTCCCATGAAAGTCTATTTTTTCTATTGAACACGCCAGCTGTTGAAAAACTGGATTCATCTGTCCAACAGATTTTCTGAAGGATATCTGGAGTTTCATTCAAGCGACGAAGCATTTCCTGACAAAATATTTCCGTTTGTGCAATTCAGTAAGAGCCTGCACGGGAAGTATCTTATATGGTTTATAATTGTGTCCTAAAAGTCCTAAAAATTTTCATAAGATGTTTTTGTAATATATTGGAGCTGGTTACTAATGAGTCTTCAGAGTTTTCTGCAAAAAAGTAGTAGCGCAAAAATTATTCCTTCTTATTCAACTACCATGAAATCCAAAGAAATATATATATTTTTACCTTCAAAATGCAGAAGTGTATCTAAATCATCCTCCTCATTAATTACACACGTTCGTTTTTTCCTAGAAAAGTTCTTAGTTGTCATTACATGCTGGTATATTCTGTTGAACGTATTTTTGCTAGGCGCATGCCGATTTGGATATAATTCCATAAATTCGCTCCTTGCATCTAATTGGTTATTATTATTTTTTACAAATAGAGAAAATAGTTCTATCTTTTCATCATCTGTATACCGCATTTTCCAAACTATCAAATACAATGTTTTATAATGATGTAAATAACTACTTGTCAAATATGACAATGCTTTCATTGCCCGTTGTTTATAGTTGGTTTTCATCCCACAGAAAACGTTTTTTAAATGAATATATTTTCTGAACTTTTAAGGTTAGACTATAGCAATTATATATTGCTGAATTCGGATTGCAGTGAACAGTTTAAAAATATAAAAATATATAGGGTGTCCCATTTAAGAAAGAACACTTTGGCTCTGACCCTCTTTTCTGGGACATCCTGTATAATATTTTTTTGAATTTTAAAAACTACATTAATAACCTTTTAACTCTTATTTGAAACATTGTTATCTGCATCAAATAATAAGTGAGATATAGAAGGATTCATATATATTGGAAAACCCTGTACACTCTGTTCAAACTTTTTCGCCTTCATATAAAACAATTGAACATCCATTTGGATCTCCCAGGACTTTGTCATTTCTCAAACAAAATGTATCAACACCATTTAAAAAGGCTGTGTTTTGTCAGAAGAAATCAAATGTGAAAATTAGAAACGAAAGAAAGAATTCCTTCTGCTATTACATCAGAGAGTTGGTAGGGAAACCATAAAAAGAAAGAATTAGAAAAGAAGCAGAAGCAGGAAGAAAATGAAAAAAGAGCTGTAGAAAAGAAACGCAAGTAAGAGGTAAAGAAAACAACACTAAATCAATTAAAAGAAAAAAACTCTGAAAGCTCATCTGATAGCGAGAAATGGGAAGAGAGTGGTGATAGCATGGATGATATTTAATCAGAAAAGGATGATTCCCAAGATGAGGCTGAATGTGAAAAGGAGCAAGAAGTTAATTTAAAATCAAAAGAAAGGAATTTAAAATTTGATGAGATTAAAGTGGGAGATTTTGTATTGGAAAAGTTTTTGGGAGGTTAAAGGCAAACATTCTTCTACAGATATATCTGTCTGGTTCAAAAGAATGATATTTCCCTAAAATCAACAAGTGACACATCAACATCTTTTAGTTTTGATAGAAAACGATATTTATACAATAAAAATGGAAGATATTATTAAGAAACTGGAACAACCAGAATTGCAAAATATTGGTGATAGAATAAAATATACTTTTTCAAAGGAGATAGATATTTGAAGACTAAAGCCTATTCTTGTACCCAATTTGATTTTCTTTTTTTATAATTGCACATATTTTATGCCTGCTTTTGTTATTACTAAGTCATTATTAATTTTATATACTCATTTAGTAAGGAAAAAACAAAGTTTTTGTCAATATTTTTGTGCAATCATTGGTACTTGTCAATTATTGGGGTCTCAACAACTGAATAATAGGTGTCAATTACTGGATCTCCAAAAATATATTTAAATGACATAAGAGACCTAATTGTGTCAATTATTGGTGCCTTTGCTCACTTTCACTTCCCTTTACCTCAACCACAGCATTGCGACACTGGCTCGGATTTTGCTAGGTAAAGTAAGCTTTAACTCCGAAAGCATTGGTAGAAGAGAAAAAGTTGTTCGTAATTAAAAGATCTACAACTTTGATAATCGCGAAAATTTCATAAATATGGACGGTTGAGGAGGAAATGGCGAAAAATGGAAAATGGGCAAAAGAAAAAATTTTACTTTTGGAAGTAATAATTTGTAAAAATTAAATTGAGTTAAAATTAAAAAAAAGTTGTTTCATTTAATTTAGAAGAGAAAAGGTCTCTACAATTTTTTGTCTAACCCTAAGCGTTATCGATATATCGAATTAAACGCGAGAGGGGTTCGACGTATATTCGGTAAACCCCGCAAATTGAAATTTAGGCTCAGAATACACCCTCATATCCATCCCAAACTACATAATTTAATGTTTATTTCACCTGTTTTCAGCGACAACTTGACTGGACTCTTATTTTTGAACAGGATGCCATAAACATGTTCGTCAAGAAGTCAAATAAAATCTTCATTTGTTATTCCAGTTTTAAGTAGGAGAATTTGATGCCACGTTTCGTGTTTGGTAACTTCTTTGCACATAACCATTTGTTTTAACATGGAATTGTTATAAGAAACATTTAGTTATGATGATTCGAGAGGTTGCAACAACATATCAGATGTAGCGTTGAAAAAAATATTGTACTGCTAATAATTGCTTTAGTCTTCTAAACTTTACTTTTTTGAGATTCGACAACGTTGAAAGAGATTGTCAAAATCAGTCAGTGTTTGGATTTTTTTCATTTTTTTTTTCGTTTACTGTTTATGTTCGTTTTCAAATAAGAAACGAATTCTTTAGGTAAACATATACAGTACGAATTAGAAATGCTTTCGAAATAGATATTAACCCTAGAACACTTACCATCGTAAATTTTACGACGGGCATCTAGTTTGACCACGCGTTTATCGCGCCCGTCTATGCCTTAGTAGATTTGAGTTCGACCTGCCACGTATTTAGTATGGTGCAAAGTGCGAAGGAAGTGGGTTATTTCAACGGTAGCGTCGTATTTTTTAAGGTGAGTATTAACGTTATTATTAAACATTTGGCATCGGGACCGATTTTTCATATTTTTTTACAGTAAATAAATATGGATAAAAAGAAATTAGATATGTTACGACCACTAAACCCACAAGAATTGGAATTTGAAATGAAGAAGTGTTTACAAGATCTTTTTCCTGGTGAAAGTGATGAAAATGCCTGCGAATCGGATAGCGGCTCCGAATTGGATGACGACGTTGAAGTATTTGTTCCATTGGGGTCAGAATATAGCCCTTCAAGTAACTCCGATTCTGATTATGATAAACCATCAACTAGCAAAAATAAAAAAATCAAACGTGACGAAAAGGGAAAAAACAAATTCTTGAAGAGCGGGGATCAGTATAACACGTTGGAACAAATATTACTGAAAGCGAACATATGCAAGAGTGTTCAGTTATAGATGACGAGAACAATAAAACAGTTATTCCTACAAATCTAAACAGAGCGGAATACCAGCTGCCTGTAGGTCTTACTGAAAGTGATGATATTATGCAAGAGTCTCCATTTACAGATGAAGAGAATAATACTACAGTTTCTAAAAATCTTAAAGTCAAGGAATGCCAGATACCTGTAAGTCTTAAGGGAAAAAACGGCCATAGGTGGTCCTCGGTGGCAAAGGCGGTAACTAAAATACCATCGCGTAATATTTTGCATATCATACAAGGTCCTACAAATGATGCTAAAGCGGCAGAAACCCCTCTGGATGTTTTTTTTTGTCTGCTAGATCCAAGTATCCTAGAAAAAATAGTGGAGTACACAAATCACGAAATTTCAATCCGTTCGCAGAAATACACTACCCAAAAATTGACTACCTCACAAGTGAATTTGGAGGAACTTCATGCTTTACTTGGACTATTGATATTTGCTGGTTGTCAAAAAGATAATAATTTGTCTACAAGGGAGATGTTTGATGACAAAATTTCTAGGGTCCATATACAAAGCTACTATGAGTCGCGAATGATTCGAGTTTCTAGTAGACTGCTTACGTTTTGACAACAAGGAAACTAGACCTGAGAGGAAAATAGACGATCCATTAGCACCAATTCGAGAAATATGGGACCAACTAATAAGCAACTGTCGAAGATCATACGTTACAATAGACGAGCAGCTCTTAGCTTTCAGGGGTAGATGTACCTTTAGGATGTATATACACAATAAACCTCCAAAGTATGGCTTGAAAATTGTTATGGTGTGTGATGTTGGCACAAAGTATATGTTCGATGCTGAAGTATGTTTGGGAAAGGGAACCAAAACCGATGGACAACAATTAGGACAATATTACGTAAAAAAATTAACCCAAGCAATTTATGGAAGCAACAGAAACGTGATCATGGATAATTGGTTCACGAGTATACCACTGGCTAAGGAATTATTAAAGCCTCCATATAACTTGACCCTGGTAAGCACTCTAAGAAGCAATAAAAAAGAGATACCGCCACAAATTTTGGATAGTAAAAATCGACCTATTGGAAGCTCACTACATTGCTTTGATAATGAGACAACAATGGTATCCTATAAAACTAAGGTGTTAAAAGTAGTTATTTTACTCTCTACTATGCATGATAGTTCGGAGGTACAAAACATGACATCAGGAAAATCAGGTTTAGTTAAGTTTTATAACAAAACTAAATACGGCGTCGATACGTTTGATCAAATGTGTGGGAGCAGAAGTACTTCGCGAAAAACAAGAAGATGGCCGCTCTGCCTTTTTTATGGTATGATCAATATTTCCTGCATAAACGCCTGGATAATTATGATCATAATCATGTAAAATTGTTTCAAGAAAAGAGTTTATGGCTATTCTCTCAGAACAGCTCACGAAACAGTGGTTGGAGCAGCGCGTAAAATGGCCAACTTTAAACCGTCTAGTAAGGCTGTTGATAGAAAATATTTTAAATCTGGAGCTAGGACAGGAAACACCAATAGAAAATGTAAAGAAACAAGCAATGTGTCAATTTTGTTCAGCCAAAAACGCTGTATGACCCACCATTGCCAACACTGCCATCGGCCTTTTTGCGGGGAACATCGCGCCCTTCTTTGTGTGTCCTGCAGTCAAAATATATAAAATATATCTTTTTTTTATTAGATTTAGTGCGTTAATACCCTGTTCTATGTTACAAAATTCTTACGAATTTATTAAAGCTTAGGAACATTTTCTTTAGAGTTGTTTCTTTTTATCGTCGTAAATCTTACGATGGTTAGTATTAAAAGGTGATTTAGTATGGTAAGTATTATAGGGTTAAAATAAATCTAATTCTAATAAAAATATTTTAACACGAATTGAATATTCTGATAATAAAAATATAAAATAAAAAAAACTTCTTATTTTACAATTTGCAGACTTATTATAAGATTTACATACATTCATCATTCAAAAACAAACTCCTGTCTGTAGAACGCTTGGCATTCAGACTCTCCTAGAGCACCGTAATTCTTATCCGGAAATCGGGAAAATTCATCATATGACCCAGAATCGGACTTCTCTTTTCAAATACTTCTTGTTCCTCGCTCTTTATTTTTTCAGGATTAATAACCTGATGGAATTAAAGCTGATATTCTCACCTTTTCATTCATATACTTTGATCCCCATATTTCTCCTTGGTTATTGTAAGTTCTTTACAATTCTATTCCCCGTTTTTACGCTCCCCCTCTATATCTATTCACTATGAAAATTATGGAATTTTCGACTTCGATTTTTGCGAAAAATATTGGTCTGGCGAAAAAATTGGTCAGGACCATTATTGTAGATAATGAAAAGATCTCCATCTTTTGTCTGAAGAAAAATTCTCCAATTCCTATATTTTGGCAGATATTTGCGGGAAACCCTTTTTCAAGGGTTTTGGGACCCATTTGGGCCCTCTTTCTTAGTCGCTATCATGTTAAAGGTTTTTTTGTTTGAAAGTATCTGGGATGAACTGCAAATTGAGCCACGTATGAATAATTCTCCGAATTATTTATAGCTTTCGATATTTTCAGGTTTTGATTTACTGGACTAATAAAGCACATGGCGTTATCAGTTTGTCCTAGAGAAGCATGGAGAGATAGATAATCGTAGATTATTATACTTGTAATACTAATATTAGCATCCGATATTTATTTCGCATGATAAAGAAAATAGGTGATACACTGAATATACTTGTTTCTTTCTCACACATTGTTGCTTATAGACTCTGTGTTAAAGTCCATGTGACTAAAGAATATTCCTAGTACTGTATACTGTATAAACCACTAAATTTTTAACGTACTCGTATTCTGAGAACTCTATTCGATCTCACTGTAAATAAATCAACTGAATATAATATTTCAATCAATATATTTATTTATAAAACAAGTTATAAGTGATTTGTCCAACTTATTCTAAATATTTTTACGAATATGTAACAAACAAAATTTTTTACATTGATTTCTGTAATACCTATTTTTTAAGTACTTAATTAATTAACTGGAAAATAGTTACTTTTGCAAAAAAAAATTACATGATAAAAATACAAAACGAAACAATCCACTTAGAAATTTTGCAGTAAACATTTCAGAAAACATTAATATTTGTAAAATGATCGAATTTTGTGAATGATTCCATAGGCATCATGACACTTTGTTTTATCATTTTTCACAATACATATTGAGATAAATAGTATGGTTTTAAATGTTTATGCCTTACCTATTTACTAGAAAATAAAGTGAAACTTAAAATTAGCAAAATATAATTGCTATATAATTTGGGACTATTTCTTCAATGGTGGCGCACTTTGTATTTTTATCAAAATGTTACAGTAACAAAAAAACTTGTTTATAACTTTGTTTTATTATAATTTGGTTAATGAAACAATTGCTAATGATGCCATAACTGATTTTCTTTTGAATATGACAATAAAGAAAAAAATGAGTACCGAAAATGACAGCTGCGGCGGGAAAAATGATAGTTATGTTATAACAAAGAGAAGTGACAGCTCAACCGGGGATATTATTTAATCGATTCCAAGTGAGACAAAATGAAATGTGACATTTATGGGGGTGTCAATTTTCCAAAAAATTACTTTCTCATTTGCAATTGGTTTCTTTTAAATAATGAATGTTTTAAGGGTATAATGAAATGGCCTTTCAATTCGATCTTCTTAACGCCCTTCAGCTAATTTGGGAACAATATAATCGAAATTAATAAACAACTTGAATTAACATTTTTGTTTTGTTTTTGCACTAACCTTTTTTTTATAATTGACTGGATATTAAGGAAGCAAAAATTTCACGTGAAAATCTATTACTTCAAAATGGATCTCATTATACAGGGCGATTGTAGTTTAGTTATTTTAACTTATAATGATTCAATAACATTTAAAAATTAAATTATTTCATTGAAAATAAAAATACTAAACACATGATGAGTACGGTTAAGTGACTCTTATTATTTTTGGATTTACTAGATTTGATAAAATTGTTTATCCCTATTAAAAAATTACGTACTTACTTTTATTTTAGCCCAGGCAACGAAAAGTATAGAGGAAAATGGAACACAATTTGTGGTTTCATAACTTTATTTGGAGTAGTTAGGAGGTTGTAGCATGATAAAAATACAATGCTTTTTTTGTATTGTATTATACGAGTGACTCACGGAGGTGCAATAATTCGGTTAAGCCACCCACTGAGTATGCAACTTTATACACACTTCTGTATAGTTGGTTGCATAAGGGTTTTAAAATTATTTAAGCATATCCTGGAATAACGGGATTTAAATAATTAAATGGGTGTCTAGAGTAATATTTTTCATGTGATTTAACCAATCCATGAGTATTTTATCATTTTATGTGGGGATTTTTTATTTGACTGCCATTGGTAACACTGGTTGTAAATGTCAATGGTAAAGGGAAGCTAAAATTATTGAAATCACTTGTCTGATACTTTTCGAATGGTTAAGTTGAGTGTCAATTACGACAAGTCGTGAGTATAAAAAATGGCCGGTGGCACATTGTTTAATCCATTTATTTTCGGGACTATCGTGGTGAAAAGCCCTTGATAACAAGGTAAGCTTTCATCTTGTATATATTTTCACGGCTATAACCCCAATTTCTTTTTAGGGTTTTTCTATACACCATAGTTTTTTACATACAAGTTTTTACAATATTTTTTGCCAAATGGATATGGTTTAATAGTTTTTATGGTTGATTGTAATCAATGATAGGATGATCATGTCCAGATTTTAAGAAACCTCAAATTTCCTGTATGGGATATATTCTCGTAGGGATAGCTGACAGGCTATTGTTCTCCGTTCAGGGTTGTAGAGACGTGTCGTACCTCTGATTGCGATTAACGTTACAGAGCGACAAGATCTTTTAACGGTGTTTACAGTTCAAAGGACGAAGCTGGACTTATGTTTGTTGGTGACAACTGCGGAATAATTCCATTATGGACAACGATTATTAACCGCATGGCTGAATCTTGTTCCATAAGTCAGATGTTGCTTGTCAATTAAGCCAATTGACGTTTAATAGTTTGGACACTAACCGCAAGTAACATTTAAAGTTTTATTTGTTTTTATCTGAACTTTGAGCAAATTATTCATTTTATAACTTCATGTTTGAACGTTTTATGACACATTAACTTTTATATTCCACTATTTAGTAACTTCACATTCTTATAAAGACGTCTATCAATTTACAATTTTATTATTACATTCTTTTAACTTGGTAGAGTTGAAATATTAACTTTTTTATTGCATATAGCCCTGAAATTATATTTCAGCTTAATCTTACTATATAAGAGATACTTTTGATTTATTTGGTTATATCATTTCAATTATTACAGTTGTAAGGCTGTTACTGGTATACCATTTACATGTTACTAAAGATTTAGTGTATTGTACATAATAATCTCAGTTAGTTGAAGACATTAGAAATTGTTAAACATTTTGAATTAACCAATCATTGATAACTGATTATCATTTCATAAATAGAGTTGATCACCTCATATTTTTGAGACAGGTTATTACAACATCTGTTCAAGGTACCATGCATTTAATTAATTTGTTTCATTGGCAATAGAATGTGTTTTATGTGATTCACAAACGTAAAAGCAAAACGATATAAATAACAAATTAGAAAAGTTACAGTAGCTAATTTTTTCATTATTGGTTTTTTATTAATCACTAAGTTCCTTGAATGTCCTTCTAATCAAGTGGCGCCTTAAAAAAATAATACAGGACAAGCTTTCAAATATTCCTCACTAACTCACGACCTTATGCTCTCCGGCGAAAAGCGAACCTTTGGCAATGTAACCTCACTTCTTGTAGTAACAACAGCAAGGTAAGGTTACAAGGTGAATATATCAAATGTCCCCGCCCGTAGCCTTTGAACCGGAAAGAATAAGGTGCCATTTTTCGGTTTTCACTTAAATATCGGATACTATGAGTCCTAGAGAAATGACCACTCTATTTAAAACGAAAGGTGATTACATTTATTACAAGTTATACTTGGTCAAGTTTCTCCATATCCTGTATAGTTTTTGCGTTATGCGCTTCTAAAAGTCTGTAATTTTGGAAAAAAAAACGTGTCTGCTCTTTTTGACCGGATAACTCTTTAACTATGCACCCGAAAAATAATTGCCGGCTAGAGGGTTATAGAACATTAAATTCTCTTCATATTCCAGGCATCAGAGGATAAAAATAAGTAAATGTGCTAATCCTAAAAAATAAGTAACCCAGAAATTTTGAGTACTTCAATTGTTTAATCAATTCAAAGTTACTTTTTATGTTTTTTTGTAAATATTTCGGAAAGGAGAATCGCGATTTTAATTTCATTTTGTTCCTTATTAAATTTTCTACAAAAAGTGTACTTACACTTTTTCTTGTTAGGGTGGTACCTAGGATAGTACATCCATACAACGCAACTTACTAATTCCATCTGGTAACCAATCAGATTTTCAAGAAAACCAATACCACCAACTTCTCTAAGAAATGGTAAAACAAACACATGTGTTAAAGGTAGCAGAGAAAAAACCGACCTCTTTGCCCAACATTTGAAGAATGTTTTCACTGCAAACAACTTCCTTATACAAAACAATACAACAATTACTACTCCACTCAATTATCCAGATGATAGACAAAAATCTAAAAAACAAGCCCGAATTAAATAAAAGAAAAAATTAAACTCTTAAAAAAAAAGGCGACAAGAATAGATATGATAACTTCGATAATGCTAAAGGAACTAACCATAAAAACTTTACTACGGTGCAAGGAACTTGAAAAGTCTGAAATAATCCTCATTCCAAAACCAGGGAAAAAGCTGCAGGAAGTCACATACAAACCAATCAGACCAATATCACCAACTTCTTTCCTAAGAAATGGTCAAACAAAGACATGTGCTAGATGCAGCAAAGAAAAAGTTGACCTCTTTGCCCAATATTTGAAGAATGTTTTCACTCCAAACAACTTCCTTATACTAAATAATACAATAATTAATACTTCACTCAATAATCCAGACGAGAGACAAAAATCAATAAAACCCACCGATAATGCTAAAAGAACTGCCCACAAAAGCTTTAGTATGGTCCACAGAACTTGAAAAGTCTGAAATAATCCTCATTCCAAAACCAGGGAAACATCCATAGGAAGCCACATCATACAAACCAATCAACCTGCTATCTAAGTACATAGAAAAGTTTGTATTACAGCGCATCCTAAATGTGATGCTGGATCACCAATTCGGATTTTGCCAGTTCAACAGTGTCATCGAGTAGTGCATACTACTAACACAAGTATAGAAGAAAAAAAAACACTGTTCTTCATCCTTTCTGGCATGTACGTTTATTAAATAAAATCGAACTTCATATTTCATTCTACTACATTCATATCCAACAAAAAAACCTTCAGAACAAAAGTTAGTAATGAGACCTCTGAATTCCAACCTATTAAAATTAGGGTTCCACAAGGTAATGTTGTAGGCCCTGTCTTGTACTCGATATATATGTCAGACATCCCAACCTATGACAGGCACATTTGCTGATGACACTGTGATTAGATTAGATTCTAACGGGGTTACAATGCACTGAAACCTAGGGTTTATTGTAGCCCCTGGCTATCAATAATAGCTTCTGCCAATCTTCAAGACCACTATTCCAAAAGAATAGCTCGAAGGATGGAGAATAAAAATTAATGAAAACGAATCCCAGCACATAACGTTTACACTAATAAACAACCAATATCCTGCGGTTATTAATAACATAGTGACAGTGGCCGCTCGTGGGTATAAGAATATGGTGTTCAGCATCCAAATCAGAAGGTACCGACTCAGAATAATAGAGATAGTACACAGAGTAAGCAGATATATAGCTGCAGGGGACCATTTCCACTTTTATATAATGAAAAAGACAGTTTTATTCATAATCTTCATGATTGAGAAGGTGACTTCAAAAGATTTGCTGTTTATCAAGTTTTGCAGAAAAATTACCAAGCCTTCAAAACATTCCAGGATTTTCAGATGAGTCGCTTTCATACTAGCAGCGAAAAACCTATTGGAAAGCACCACAAAACTTACAGATTTTGTCATTGTATTTCTGAATGTTAAGCCAAGTTGTTTTGCAATATTGACCTTTCCTAATAATACAAATTCCGTCTGGTTGTGCATATGAATCATCAAATTCTCATGTATTTTTTTAATCACTCAAATGGACCAGTATAAGACCACAATTTTTTACAACTGAAAACTGCCTAAAGTTCAAAATGTCCCGGTCAAATTGACAATAAAGAAACTTACATCACACGCAAGACACTTCAAACAAAATATCATTTGAGCATACGCTGCACATCTTGCAGCACAAATCTCCCATAAGCCACCGTATATTTAGATAAATCCAAACGTAGCGTATACCACGCTGCGCTGCACTGAATGCAGCGAACTGTCCTGTTAAAATCACGGTTTAGTCTTAGACCGCCAAGGGAAAGAAGTGTGTAACGCGAGTGTTTGAACACAGCTTCTAACCCAAGAAGTAAACAACACAAAACTGAAACGAAGCTGGCAAATTGATCTCACCTTGACCTTCTCACTGGAGAAGCCTCATCAGGACATTCTTAAGACCAACCTATTGGTCTAATAGCCAACAGAATAGTTCATAGTAACTCTGTATTGCTGTTGAATGTACAATAAAACAAATGTCAAAACCCATTCCCACAGACTACGTATTGCAGGCTCCGGATCGTAAGCCGGCTCATAGTTGTAATTTACCAACAGAATGCGTTGGTATGTCTTTCCTACGTATTTTAACGATACTGTTAGCAAAAATATATCAAGTCTGGACGTGGAAAAATAAGAGATTCTTTCTTATCGTCCCAATAGGTTTCAAGGACATGCTGTTTTGCACGCCTTTATAGAATGCGATACAACATCTTATGTATTTCGAAAAAGCAAGGTCGCATTTGTAAAGTTGTATAAGTCGTCAGAGGTCCAGAAAGTAGCAGTCCAAGTACAAAAGGCAAGTGAAATAAGTATCTTTAGGTGGTATGGGGCTCTAGTGAAAGAAGTCTCCCTCAATGCCTACAGGTACAAGTCTCTTGTCTTCCTACCACCATAAAAAAGCATTCCACCAAGTTCAGCTGTGGCTGGAAAATTAAGTGCCTCCTCAGGTGTATGGGCGGAAGTGTGAAATCAACTGTCTCGTCGTGCACAGTGAATTAGCAGCTGCACCAAAGGATATCCTGAAAATGAATTTCTGACGATGCACGAAAGACTGTGCAGCGCTGAAATTGTTTCAATATTTGAGGAAAAATAGATAAAATAGTAAAGTAATATATATCATTATTTGTTCTATAGCATTTATTTTTTGGGTGCTGTCAAAAAGAGCAAAAAATGTGAGACAAAAACGTTTTTTTCCAAAATTACAGACTTTCAAGTGTCGATAACCCGAAAACTATTCAAGATATAAGAGTTGTGGAAAATTTAATCAGCTTCATTTTGTATAAAGTAGACATTTCGCTAGGACGCATAGTATCTGAGATTTAAGCGAAAAATGCTACGGGTGGGGCTCTTAAATAGTCCAAACAAAGTTACAAGTCAAAAATTGTATTACAAGACATTACCCTCTATACTTTTTTTGAGCATTCGTTGCCTGTGGGCTAATTTGGAAATATTTAGGACGTGAAATAGTTTGAAAATTAGTCTACTTTTTTACAAAAAGATGTCATTTATCATTTCTACCCCCTTGAAGCAACTTACATTGATGATTATTGTCGTTATAGAACAAAAGCATAATATAGTAAACTACATTTTACAAGACTCAACTTTGTTTTTACGATTGTAGATCTTGAAATAAAGTTATCTCGAAATATCTGCTTGTATTCGATTCTTAATATATATGACATAAAATAATTAAATTAATTAAAGTTGAAACTTGTTTTTACAACGTAAATATAAATACAAAATTGGAATGTTTGATTATTTTTTCAAGTCAAAAGTCGAAATATCACAGCAAATACGCAATACGCGTTCGGGACTATCAGTTGGGAAATCGCTAAGGTTCATTCTGCAATTTTTGACTATCATCTAACATGTGTTCTTTGTCATCTAACATGTGTTCTTTGTCATCTGTAATCTAACATGTGTTCTTTGTCATCTGTCAGGCTGTGACATCATGCCCGTAGATTTTGGGTGGTGAGAGAAGTGCGTATGTGACGTAACTTCTCCCACCGCCCAAAGAATAAATCTTAACGATCACTTTACATAAGGAATTTACATACGTATTGCATATTCACTTATTACACAAACTTAAATCTTTTCTTTATATACAAATTCAAAATTTGTATTTGTATGGTTTTCGGAAACGCCTTCGGCATGTTATCCTTGGTGCACAAAAATAGAATATTCCAGGAGACAGATCCAATTCCAATGCCCAAGAGGCTCAATGAACGAGAGATAGAAAACGAAAAGAAGTCTCTTGATATATCGGCTCAAACCTAATCTTATACAGGAGGCAGATCCAATTCCAACGCCCAAAAGGGTCAATGGAACGAAATGTAGGAAAAGGAAGCCAGTCTTTTGATGTATTGACTCAAATATCATCTTATATAGGAAACATATCCAATTCCAACGTCCAAGAGGACCAATGAAAGAAGAGATAGAAAAAGAAAGCAAGTCTTTTGATTATTGTCTCAAATAATATAATATATAGGAAACGGATCAAATTCCAACGCCCAAGAAGGTGAGTGGAACGAAATATAGAAAAAGAAAGCAATTATTCTGATGTATTGACTCAAATATCGTCTTATACAGGAAACATATCCAATTCCAACGTCCAAGAGGACCTATGAAAGAAGAGATTGAAAAAGAAAGCAAGTTGATGTATTCACTCGAATATCATCTTATACATGAGATGGATCCAATTCCAACGCCCAAGAGTGTCAGTGGAAGAAAATATAGAAAAACAAAGCTAGTCTTTTGATGTATTGACTCAAATATCATCTTATACAGGAAACAGATCCAATTTCAACGTCCAAGAGGACCAATGAAGGAAGAGATTGAAAAAGAAAGCAAGTCTTTTGATGTATTCACTCCAATATCACCTTATTTATGAAACAGATCCAATTGCAACGCCCAAGAGTATCAGTGGAAGAAAAGATAGAAAAAGAAAGCTAGTCTTTTGATGTATTGACTCAAATATCATCTTATACAGGAAACAGATCCAATTCCAACGTCCAAGAGGACCAATTAATGAAGATATTGAAAAAGAAAGCAAGTCTTTTGATGCATTCACTCGAATATAATCTTATTTATGAAACAGATCCAATTGCAACGCCCAAGAGTATCAGTGGAAGAAAATATAGAAAAAGAAAGTAAGTTTTTTATGTATTGACTCAAATCCTGTTTTATACAGGAGACAGATCCAATTCCAACGCCCAAAAAGGTCAAACTAAGGAAGGATAGAAAAGGAAACCAAGGTTTTTGATGTATTTCCTCAAAATTCATCTTTTTCTGTGTCCTGGATATTTAAAAAAATATATCATCATTGATCTAATCAGTAAAATGTCCTATAGTAGCAATAATTATTTTATTATAAGTAGGATATAGTGTGTAGCTGCCAATAATATAAAGGCTAATAATCATGTATATTCCACCTTAAGTGTTCGTCAGTGAACGTGTTAAATGATATAAAAAAATTATTAATATAGATATGATATATTAAGATCTTATTATCACTGCAGAAATATTATGAATAATTGTTTATTTTTATTAATTATGGAAATGAAAATATTATGTTATTTTATAAATGCCTGTGACAAATTTGTGATTGGTTTCGACTTTTGACAAATAGAAAGTGATATAAAAATTAATTTTAATGTAAAATTTGATCGTTATATGGCAGTATAAATGTATTTCTTAATAAATTTGTAAAAAAGAGTATACAATATAAATAATTTAAATCTATACAAATAGTAAATCACTAAAAAATATTGAGTATTTATCCTTAATTAAATGTCATATTGATGAAATAAAATAATATACAATGAGAGGTAAAAAAAAAGAAAATTGGACCTCTGGATTTAACTTAAATATAATACGTAAAGTGTTAAAATATTTAACAACAAAATGGTAAGTATTATATTTTTATCCGGTGAAACACTTAAGGGTACCTATACTAAGTTACGAACTCTGCAAGTACGGCATCTATAAAGGTAGTGATCGGTTATAGCTTGAACTAATTTTTTGGAAATGTAATGCGTTTTTTGGTCCGATCGCCTGTATAAGCAAAAAATTGACAATTCGGAAAACATTAGTAGGTTGCTACGTTTGATATTCTTGAATATAACAAAAACGTATATACAATGTTGTAGATGCACAAGGCGGGTACTGGAGCGGAAGTGGCCAAACGGCATTATAAAGGTAACGATACGTCATGCGCATCTGCACCCCATAACCATCCGAAAATGACGTAATCAACCCCCTGGGAATAATGCCATAAGGACAGTAGCATGTACTTTGTTATTATTGGTCGAATTTGAGTGGAACGAAGGGAATTATCAAGGAAAAATGGTAAGCAGTATAGACAAGGCGTGAAATTCTGTGTAGAAGTAAAACCAAAAGGGCATTAGCATGTATATTTGTTATGATTGGTCATGTTGAGGTGAAACAAAGTGTAGTATAGATGAAGGGGAAAATCCTGCATGAGCCATCAGTGCATTAGCTTGTAACGTTGTTTTGTTATTATGGACCGTATTGAAGTAGGACAAAGGACACTTTAAATGATAGGGGATATAGACAAGGGTTAAAATCATGCGGGAACTATAAGGGCAGTAACATGTAAATTTGTATTTATGGGTCGTATTGAAGTGAGACAAATGACGTAGAGGAGGAGGAGATGCGGGGTATCATCATATCAGTATTTTGAGTGGAGGGTTTAGCTGCAATGTAGACGTTGAGTGGGTGCGGGGTGTCGTCATATCAGCATTTTGAGTAAAGGGATGCGACGTATAGTTATGATGTAAACGTTGAATTTGATAAATATTTTTCTCTGGCTTTATAATTAATTTTTGAATTGAGGACTGGCATGTGGAGCAGACCTCTCTGGGTGAATCATCACCTTGTCGTTGGTGAGAGGGCTCAGTAACCTTACATCCAGGGAGCGATGCTGGCGGTAGCGTAGCTACTGGTAGGGCCACCCATGCTAGTAAGGTCTCGAAGTGATGAAGGCGAAGCTAAGAAGATTCCCACGCAGCGTCTGACCCAGAGTGGGCGGCTGCAAACAGCGTCTGTTCCCAGATTGGGCGGCTGAAATGAAACCTTGCCAACACGCGGCGGCTCGCGTGGCATTGTATTGGCCATGAAACGTCAGATTTCAAAACCAAACGGAAACTACCCCAGGTGAGTAGATACTCTCACGCTGATTTATCAGTTTGTCCCAAGGTTTCTGGGGTGTCAAAAATTTGACAAGAGTACGTTCAAAGAAACAAACAGTTCTCAAAATTGCAACCTTAAACACTAGAACTCTACTTTACTGAAATGGAAAAAGAATTTGAAAACATAAAATGGGATATAGTGGGAGTTGGTGAAGTCAGAAGGCGAGGTGAAGGTCTTGAGACCCTAAAATCCGGTCACTTATTTTATTACCACGGAGAACAACATGAGTCAGTAGGAGGTGTTAGGTTCTTCATAAACAAAGAAATACTGAGAAATCTCAAAATGGTCCAACCAGTTTCCACTAGAGTAGTATATGCCATCCTTAGAATAAACACCAGGTATGATTTAAAAGTTATTCAGGTCTATGCCCCAACAACGGATCATACAGACGAGTAAGTCGAAGTTCTTTATGATGATTTAGGTGCAGCTCTCTCAAACAATCCTACACATTTCACCATTGTATGCGGCGATTTTAATGCCAAAAAAGGAACAAAAATGGATCCATCAGAAACGGCTCTTGTTAATTTTGGCAGTCCAGGGCGAAACGACCGTGGCAACACTCTTTTAAATTTTCTGTTGGAGAAGGACCTATTTCTTATGAACAGCTTCTACTACAAGAAACTCCCGCGCAGATGGACCTGGAAGAGCCCAGACGGAAGGACAAAGAATGAGATCGACTACTTTATAACTGACAAAAGACATATATTCAAGGATGTAACAGTCCTAAATAGATTTGCAAAATCAAGCGACCACCGAATGGTAAGAGCCACTATCGTAATAAACACTAGCTATGAACGACACAAAATGATTAAAAAAAACCGAACGAAGACATGGACACGCCCAAGAGATGAACGGAAATTCGAGGAACACCTCAGCAAAATACTCCAAGATAAACCCTTATCCAATTATATTAACATCTTGAATGATGCAATAGTGGAAGCAATAACAGACGCTCAAAAGAAATGTTGCCCAACAAGCCCGAAGGAAGAAAAAATCAGCCTGGAAACGCACCACAAAATGGAACGGAGAAGAACACTGAAAAGTGAGGAAGACGCTAGCCAAGACGAAATAAATAGACTCAACAAGCAAATAGCAAAGGCAATCAGGAAAGACTTAAGAAAGTACAAAGAAGAGAAAATCGTTGAAACTATCGAGGAGAAACGCAAACTAACAAGTGGGAAGAGAGAAATTGTCAAACTCAAGAACAAGGATGGAAACAGAGAACATTTGCTACAAATTGTGGAATCTTTTTATGGCATTTTATACGCTAAACAAACCACTCTAAATCCAGAGGAATATCTGCGGAGAGGGGTTCAAAACCAGGGCTCCGAGGATATTCCGGAGATTTCTCTGGATGAAATTAATATGTCTTTGAAAAGGATGAAGAATAATAGAGCTCCAGGGGAAGACGGTGTCGTCACTGAAGCGTTAAAGATAGGAGGACCAGTACTGATGTCCATGATTCAAAAACTCTTCAATCTATGCCTGTGGAATCAGAATATCCCAATAAAATGGAACAATTCAATAACCATACTTCTGCACAAGAAGGGAGATATAACGGACCTGGAAACATGCAGACCAATTAGTCTCCTTAACCATCCTTATAAACTCTACACCAGAATTATAACAAGTAGATTGGAGGCAAAGCTGGATTTCGATCAGCCACGGGAGCAAGCTGGTTTCCGCTCGAAGTACGGTACAAACGACCACCTACAGTGCTTGAAAACCTTGATAGAAAAAACCATTGAATATAACCGCCCTCTAGCATTGATATTTAACGATTTTAAAAAGGCTCTTGTTGATACAGTAGAATTAGCAGCCATATTAAGAGCACTGCAAGATTGTAGAGTCGACCACCGATATTGCGACATAATTAAAAATATATATGAAAATGCCACAACAACTGTAAATCTACACTCTACAACCAACAAGATAAAGATGGGAAGGAGAGTTAGGCAAGGCGACACTATATCACCAAAGCTGTTTATTACTGTGCTCGAATATGCATTTGAAAGATTGGCATGGCAACCAAAAGGAATACTCATCGATGGAGAGAGATTCAATCACCTACGCTTCGCGGATGACATCGTTATTTTGTCGGACTGTCTGGGAGAGGTCAAGGACATGCTCCAAGAACTCAACGATACCATACAAGAGATTGGGCTGACAATAAATTTTGAAAAGACCAAAATAATGATTCCCAGTGACCAAATACAAATTAATAACAACAAAGTAGAATTGGTCGACAAATATGTATATATTTGGGTCATGAGATTAAAATAACCAAACCTGCGAACTAAACAGGCGAATTACCCTGGGATGGGCGACGTACGGAAAAATGAAGGACGTCCTTAAAGGAAATATCCCAATTCGTTTGAAACGAAAAGCATTTAACCAATTCATATTACCGGATCTGACCTATGGCGCAGAGACACTAACTTTAACGAAGAAAACCGCATAAAATCTAAGAGTAACACAAAGGCGAATGGAGAGATCGATGCCTGGCCTGACCCTGAGGGATCGAGTGAGAAATGAAGAGATACGCCGACGTACTGGAGTAGATGATATTATACAACGAATCACTACACGGAAATGGAAATGGGCTGGGCACATTGCTAGAATGGGCGACGGGCGATGGACCAAAAAACTGTTGGAATGGAGACCAAGAGCTGATAAGCGTAGCCAAAGCAGACCTCTCACTCGATGGACGGATAACCTAAAGAGGATAGCGACAAATTGGATTGCAACAGCCAGGGGCAGAGAGAACTGGAGACGTTTGGAGGAGGCCTATGTGCAACAATGGACGTGAAATGGGCTGTATGATGATGATGACGATGTGGAGCAGAAACACTGACCCTTACCAGAAAGATAATATGCAGAATACGAGTAGCACAGAGAGCAATGGAGACATTAATGTTAAATATATCCCTTAGAGACATAGATCCAAACCACAGAATCAGGGAAAGAACAGGGGTTACGGACGCAGTTCGAAGGATAACAACGCTGAAATGGAATTTGGTAGGACATGTAGCGAGAGTCCGAAATGGAAGATGGACTAGGAAAATTCTAGAATGGAGACCTAGAGACGATGCATATCGTAACCGATGACGTCCCCCAACAAGATGGTCGGATGGCATAAAGCGCATACAGCACAACTGAATGCAGAGTGCTTAAGTCCGGAGGCACTGGAATCAGTTATGAGAGGCCAGCAGTGGACTCGAAACGGCTAACTATGATGAAGGACTGGCTCATGCAGGATTTTACCCCTCCTCTATACTACATAACCCCTCTCCTTCATAATGCCGTTTGTTTCATTTCAATATGACCATTAATAACAGATATATATATATATATATATATATATATATACTAATGCTTTACTTCTAGACATAATTTCACCACATATCTATTCTGCACACCCTCTTTCCTTCATAATGCTCTTTGTCCCACTTGAATCCGACCAATAATAACAAAGTTACTGCCCTTATGGCTTTTTTCCCAGGGGGTAGATTATGTCATTTTTCGGGTGGTTATGGGGTGGAGATGCTCTTGACGTGTCGTTTATGAGGGTACGTTACCCCTATAATGCCGTTTGGCCACTTCCGCTCCCGTACCCGCCTAGTACATCTACTAATGTGCCCCAATAAAATGTAAGTATAAGTATAACTGGATAAAAAGCTTCGACTATTGCGAAAAAATATTCAAAAACAACACTGTGGTATATATGTATATACAGGGAAAATAAGGAAAACATAGTAAATGTAATAATAGCAATATGAAATCGATGAGATCAAGTTGAAGCAGAGGAATAAGTTTTGTTGGAAAACATTTTGGAAGACTTAGGGGAGATAATGGAAGACTTATTTTTATCCTGAAACAAATACAGGGTATTTAATCAATAATTTAAAATATTATAACTGTCGAATCTTGAACTCAAAATATTAAGATTTAACTTACAGTACTCCCAATTAAAGTCTGTTAAATGAACGGGGTTGACGACAGGGTTGTCTACGCCACTGTCCCCTGCCCCTGTCATACGCTTCCGGTTGTAGTCACAAATAGTTATCAATTTTTTAAATAAATCACCCTGTAACTCAGCAAGAAGCCACATTTTATCTAAATATTTTAATATTTTGAACTCAAGATTCAACAGTTAACATATGTCCAAATATTATTGAAACACCATGTATACTGGCTACTGGCAGATCCAATAGATATTTCTTAACTTATATCGGTCCCATTATAAGAGGATCAGATTCACTACAATATTTGCGCATAATAGAAAAGAAGCGCCCGCGAGGAAGGTCTCTAAAGAGATGGGTCGACCAAACCAAAGACTTGATCGCTCAATGGCTGCATCAGACAGTCAGTGTAGCTCAAGACAGAGCGGGATAACACAATACCATCTACAAGGGATCTTATTAGAGAGGATTGGACCTGACCAATCGAAAACATGAATACGTACTAAAGCAAATATGGAAAAATACAAAGATAAATAGGAAATACCATCTACAAAGACATCATAGTAACTTTTAGGGAGATGGAAACATGGATAAAGTTACAAAAATATAACAAAGATAAATGCTAGGAAGAATCGATGAATAAGAGATAAAACTGAGAGATATTAAATAGGAAGTAGCTAATCTGAACAATCTCAGATAAACGGAGGATAAATCTCTCGATGAAGACATTGGAAATATAAAAGAAGCAGTTGAGTAAATGACCAAATAAGATGAGTAAAAATCTTGTGGCATCTATGTGTAGCTAGATGAATATCACAATAGATAGAGAAGACCCAAAAATGGACAGAAAAAGATTGAGTATATGGATAGATGGAAAAATCTTTTAGCAAAAAAAGCCAGAGCTGTGTTTCTACATTTAACCGGTTGATACAGTACTTGCAACATTTATAGAGGGACATATGAAGTAACCGATGGTTTATCAGCACCTTACAAATGTATTTAGTTTCCAAGGATTTATTTTCATTGCCTTATTTCGAGAATAAAATACGTGATGAGGTTCTGCATCTCTTGATGTAGGTTCTTGAATTCCAGAGTGGACAATTTGTTTTGTAAATAGGTTTAGATTTAAATGGATAACATACCAAGTATTGTAAAGTAGCAACCTACTTTAAGTCAGTCCTGTAACAACATATTTGCAGAGTTCAAAGTGTATCGCATAAACTACAAGTAACTGATAAAAATTTATATAATTATAGGAAAAAAGTTGACACAAGGAATGTTTGATTAAAAATAGCTTTATACAGAAAAAATTGTAGTTTATGTTCAACATCTTTTACCATAATATAACTAATATATTTTATTTACATATACCTTCTAAATAGAAATAGACAACACTTTTTTTGAAAAATATCTAACCTATAAATAGCAGTCAATTCGTATATTTAAACGGAAATAACTCCTTTAAAATCATAGTATAATTATCAATCCTAAATATTTTAAATTTGAATTTTTATAAAATATCCCTTAACGTGGCAACATTGTACGAATACAGTGCACTAATAAAGTAATGAAACAAGAAGATTTCGAAACTAGTAGTGTGATTTATGCAATGAGCACTGGAAGACGATTTGAACGGTGTTATAGTTGATATTAACAATATAAGGTATCCGGATGATACTATTCTGATAGCTACTAGCCTGGAGGATTTGTAAATAATACGAGCCAGAAATTCGGACTGTCGCTAAATGTACATAGGAATAAGTTCATTATATTATCCAAAAGAACGCCCAAATCATAGTAAATAACCAGGCTATAGAAAAAATTGAGAGGTATAAATATTTATGCACAATTGTAAAATAAGAACGAGTGCACTGAAGAAATCAAAACTAAAATCGAACAGGCTTGAGCAAGATTAATGAATATGAAAAGGGTATTTTGTACCAGAGATCTCAGCCTACATCTAGGAATTAGGTTGGTAAGATGCTATATGTTATCAGTATTGGTATAAGAATAAAAATTCTATTAACAATAAAAAAAGATGTACTACGTGGATTTCGAACTCTGGGCTACTGTGTCAGATATAAGAGCCCCAACCACTAGGCTATAATCGACATTGACTTTATATCTGAAATCCAGGTATGTGAATGACAGGCTGCTTTTTTTAATGTTTAAACTAATTTGCTAAAAAAAGAGTGATTATTTTATGGCAATATTGTTACAAATAATTGACTGTCTCGACCCTTACTTCGTGGAATATGCTCGTATTAGTGTTTTTAAATGAAACTCAAGGTCTCTAGTTAATTCCACAATATAATACGAGTTATTGAAAATTCTAAATTTTCAATAACTCGTATTATATTGTGGAATTAACTAGAGACCTTGAGTTTTATTTAAAAACACTATTACAAATAATGTTCTACATGTCCATACAAAATTTCAATATATTGTATTTTGTTGGGAAGCAAATATTTAGGATTTTTTGATTTCCCATGTTAAAATTCTATGGTCCTAATCACCACCCGTTATAATATTTATGGATAACTACTACAATGGTGTTAGTCTTTCAAAAAAGCTAGTTACATACAAGACGCACATTGAGAAGAAATCGCAAAAATGATTCCAAACAAGTTACTGGAAAAAACTCAAAAAGGGGAAACATTTCTGTTTGAGATTGCAAAAAGTGTTTCCAAATGGAAAGACAGGAACGACGTCCTTATAACATCTGATAGAACTATCAAATTGTTATGAGCAAATAAGAAAAACTTTCGATCGAGCTGACCAGATAACCTCCTACTACTCATTCCCTAAAAAAACCATTACGTGGTATCCAAGAAGGTATTTTATACCCTCTGAATCCCGCAATATGGAATACTTTCTTTTTATATCGTAAATATTGTAAAAACAACGATAAACGTTATTGATATTTGATATTCCGTGAAGATATAGTCACAAAAAGGTTATTGGATCATACCCAGACATAATAGGATAAAATGTGTTGCTACGAATCCATGACTATCGTAGAAAAATTGCACCGCAGCTGATTGAACGTCAAAATACTAATGAAGCACCTGAAATTAATCCTATACCCCCTAGAAGTAATAGAAAGATTTTGTTCTTGAAATGCAGACTATGCAGCAAGAAGAAAATTCAAAAGAAGACTAGTTATAGGTGCATAGGTGGTCCTGATAAGCCCAAGAATATTTTGAAGAATCGCGTGTAGAGGAAAAGTAGTATTAAGTTATCCCTCTCTTTACAAGGATACCGTCTCAATCTGTAAAATATTTGCAAACATTTCCTATAGAAAATATAAAATTGTCAATAATATTTTTATGTTTCCATACTTATCGCGCGCACTGTATAATAGTACAGTGTTGCCACGTTTATCTAATTATCGTCGCGTTAATATATTTAGAATTTATAAAGTGACTGTTGGAAATATATAAAAATGGAATAAAATGGACCAAGAGACTGATTTATCTTATTTCTTAACACACAATAGTTTTGATTACACATTTTTTTTTGATCAATACTATATATTTATATATCATCAGTCCAAATATACTACAAGCAATTATACCCAACTCAATTATTTTTGTTTCTTCTATAAAATAAACTTACAAATATAATATTATATAGATCTATATAATGTCCATTTATTAGCTGCATACGCAAACACAGATTGACCTCTTATCATCACACTAAATTCTAACCTCAAAAAAATATCGACAAAGTTGAACATAACCTAATATTCGAAATGTCAAACTTTTTCGTAGAGAATACGGATAATACACCGAAAGAGCTGTTACTTTTTTATTCAATAGAATAGAATAAAAAAATTGAAATCCATCTACATACCACATGAATATTAAGATGGATCTCGATATTAAATTTTGATAATTTTTTCAATAAAAAAGTAACACCCGGTGATTTTTATCACCTAATATCTCATTAATTAAATACTATTACACGGCCGTATCGACTTTTTCGTCTTTTTTGATAGGCAGATCGCTGCCATTGATGTATTCTGATGAAACTTGATGGTGGGGGTTGTCAACTCCATCGCCCGATACACCATCCGAATGCGGGGGTTGGCCGTTTTCGCCGGTCGTGTAGTCGATCACTGTGGCTCCCCCTATAACAAATAAAAGCTAATATGAAGAAGGCATTTGACAAGGTTTTTGATTTCATTTCTACTAATCGAGTTTTGAAAAAATTATGTTGCTACTTGGGCATTCTACAATGAAAGTAAGCGTTTATTTTTTGAAAATAGTAAATTTCTCTAAAAATGACAAAAATATCGTACTGAAAGTACTGTAGCACCTGTTGTATTGGCTCCGGTGAGCTGAAAATCAATAGGGTTCATCAGTGAGATGCCCTGAATAATATTCAATCATAAAATTGGTGACTTATTGAACTCCGGAGGCTGTATCGTGCTAACAAACTGAAATTTCTCAAAAAATTACAAAATGTCGTACTTCGAGTACCATAGCACCCGTTGTACTGGCTCAGGTGAACTGAAAATCAATAGGGATCATCTGTGACATGTCCTTAACAATGTTCAATCATAAAATTGCTGACTTAGTGCACTCCGGAGGCTGTATCGTGCTAACAAGACATTAGAGGAAAAGTGGCCGACGACAACGACGACGACATACACACAGGATTTTTTTTCCAAAAACCGTTTTTTCGTTTTGTTGTTGATGGAAAACGTAAAAATAACTCGAAAAAAATTTTCAATATTTCAACTTTTTTTGGGGTAAACCAATACTTTTCTCGCATATAGAAAGGTTGGGCGGAAAAGGAAAAATCCTGTGTGTATGCCGTCGTCGTCGTTGTCGTCGGCCACTTTTCCTTACATGTCTTGTTAGCACGATACAGTCTCCGGAGTGCGATAAGTCAGCAATTTTATGATTGAATATTGTTAAGGACATGTCACAGATGATCCCTATTGATTTTCAGTTCACCAGAGTCAGTACAACGGTTGTTATGGTACTTGAAGTACGACAAGTACGACATTTTGTAATTTTTTGAGAAATTTCAGTTTGTTAGCACGATACAGCCTGCGCAGTTCAACAAGTCACAAATTTTATGATTGAATATCTTTCAGGGCTTCTCACTGATGAACCCTATTGATTTTCAGCTCACCGGAGCCAATACAACTAGTGATACAGTACTTTAAATACGATATTTTTGTCATTTTTGGAGAAGTTTCAGTTTGTTAGCACGATACAGCCTCCGGAGTATATACAAGTGACTAATTTTATGATTGGATATTATTCAGAGCGTCTCAAAGATGAACCCTATTGATATTCAACTCAGTAAAGCCAGTACAACGGGTGCTATGGTACTTGTAGTACCAAATTTTCGTAATTTTTGGAGAATTTTCAGTTTGTTAGCACGATACAGCCTCCAGAGAGTATACTATTGATCAATTTTAGGATTGAATATTGTTCAAGGTGTCTCACAGATGTACCTTATTGATTTTTAGTTGACTAGAGTGAATCCTCTAAATCCAGATATACAAAATTTTTGGAGAAGTTTCGGTTTGTTAGCACGATACATCCCTCGAAGTGTATACAAGTAACGATTTTATGATAGAACATTGTTCAGGGCCACAGATGCGGAAAAGTTACTTTTAATCCGTAAAACCGTTTATTTTAATAATAAAAAAGCAAAAGGTAAAAAAATTATAAGCACAAAATATAATATGAATTTAGTGTAGTGTAGTCATGAGAAAAATGAAATTGAGACTGTTTCATCAAAATTTCATCATATTCCTGTTCCATTTGCGATGCAGAAATTCTTAAAACTGATGAAAGGTGCTCATCTGTAATTCTGTTTTTTAAAGAAGTTTTCCTAAGCTTCATTGTTGAAAAGATTTGTTCGCATATTTAAGATGAGCCGATCTTCATTGCATGAGTAATTAGATTTGGTAAATTATCTGGACTTCAATTTTTATAAAATTCTAGTAATGGTACTGTATGAAAAGTTTGTTTCATGAGAGTATTACATTTCAGTTCTATTAACTCAAATTGAAATTTTGCATCAACTTCTTCGTAAATAACATCGAAACTCTGGTTCCATTTTTCTAAAGTCCTGAAATCTCCTTTCAGAGTCTGAAGATAGTTTCCTCAAATTAATTTCGTATTTTTTAATCTTATTGTTTGATATAGTGAATTATAATGATTGTATTCTTGGAAAATGAGAAAAATCAGATTTAAAGACCTGATTAGGAAATAATAATAACTGTAATTTGAAATTTTTCCGGTATTGCCAAATATCGTGAAGAAATTGATTCTTCCCTTGCAATTTGAGATTAAGTTTATTCATGTGTACGGAAAGATCTGTGAAAAAAGCGAAATCAGAAAGCCACGTTCCGTTTTCTAAGACGTCAAATTGATTATAAATGTCTTTATCAAGAAGAAAATTAACAATATCGTCTTTTAAATCCCAAATTCTTTCAAATACTTTTCCAGCACTTAACCAACGAACTTTTGAATAATACAGGATATCGGAATGCTCAGCATGTACGGACTCCAAAAACTGTTGAAACTGTCGATGTAATAATCCTCTGGAACGAATCATATTTACTAGTTTTAGAACAATATTAAGTATATGGTCAATATCTAAAGCCGATTTACAGAGGGCATCCTGATGTATAAGACGATGCAAAAAAACAACATCATTTTCCGGATACTTAGAATTAAATTTCCCAACAAATCCTTGATTGATTCCAACCATATTAGGAGCACCATCTGTAGTTACATCACATAACTTATCCATAGGTAAACGAAGTTTATAGATGCAGTTTTCTTCTTCTTCTTCTTCCTGCTGTGTATAGGCATCATTGCCTGTTTTTCTTCACATCATTGTCTCTGCTCAGTGAACTGGGAGGTTGCCACTCCATCTTTTTCTAGGTTTTCCAAGGCTTCTTTGTCCTGCTGGTGATTTGTCCCTTGATATTTTCACAATTCGTTCTTCCGTCATGCGGTAAATGTGCTCATTCCATTTAATATTTCTATCCAGTACCCAGTCATTGATGTTATCTATCCCGCATGTCCGTCTTATGTTTTCACTTCTTTCTCTATCCATTAGTGTTCTTTCCGCTATTCTTCGAACTATTTTCATTTCTGTAGTCTCCAGTATCCGTTGTGTTTTAGAGGTCGCAGGTCGGGTCTCTGCTGCATAGGATAATATAGGTCTGATTGCGGTCTTGTATATGCGGGCTTTCGCTTCAGTTCGAATGTATTTATTTCGCCAGATTGTGTCATTTAGGTATGCTGCTGCTCTTGAGGCTCTTGTAGCTTGGTTTCTTACTTCCGTCTCCACGTCCCCGTGTCCAGATATTTCGATTCCCAGATATTTAAATTTCATTTCCTGGTGTATTATTTTGTTATCAGCCATAAGCTTACATCTGATCGGCGTCTTGGAAGTAATCATTGATTTTGCCTTTGCCGCTGATATTATCATATTGAACATTTTTGTTGTTTTGTAAAATTGGTACAGTAGCCTCTGCAGATCGTCCTCGTTCTCCGCCAACAGTACCGCATCGTCTGCATAGCACAGGATTTTGACCTCTTTATTTCCCATTTTGTATCCTCTTAGTTTGCGTACTTGTTTTATGATTTCATCCATCACTATGTTAAATAGGAGCAGGCTGAGAGAGTCCCCTTGCCTAATGCCCCTATTTGCAGGTATCTATCCAGTTAGGTCACTATTTATTTTTGCTTGGATCGTATTTTCCCTTGGATCGTATACAATTTTCAAATTCACAAAATATAACGCCACCAGTCGTTGTTCCTTTTATTGACTGTAGCCCTGCAAGTTCTTCTGTAATTTCAAAGTGGGCGTTGATTCCTCTTACAAATATGAGTAACTGCGCAGTATCGCTGATATCTGTACTTTCATCCATGGTAATTGAATAAAAAATGAATTTTTGAGTTTTTGTAGTCAGTTGCGAAATTGGATTTTTATCAATATTTTCAATTCCCTCGGTGATTGTTCTTCTTGAAAGAGACAGAGACTGAAAATCATTTTTCTTTTCAGGGCACATAATATCGCACACATCTATCATGCACCGCTTTATAAATTCACCATATGAAAATGCTTTATTAGGTTTAGCAATATTATAAGCCAACACATAACTAGCTTTCGTAGCGCATCTTTGAGAATGTTTAGCTCTCCGAAATAATTGTTGTTGATAAATTTTCCATTAAATCTTGCGATTTAATTTTTTTCACTTCTTCACTTCACAACCCCCACGATGAGAAAGAGTGGTTTTCATGTTTGCTCTTGAAATGGTGGTGAATGTTATATTCTTTTAAAACTGCAACAGTTGTATTGCAAAGTAAGCACACAGGTTTTTCTTTAAAAAAAGTGAAGAAATATTTCCACGTCCATTCTTCTTTAAAAGCTCGACATTCTGAATCCACTTTTCTTTTTTTAACATCCATTTTGGACGTTATCTACTACGGAGAACATCACACAGAAACGCAATTGACAAAAGCTTACTGCTAACTAATGCTCTTGCGCGGGTGTTTGTTGAGGCAGTGGGAGTTTCGGGAATTACAAAAACAATTACTCGAGTCACAGCGGGTAGTTGTAGATGACTGACTAAGTCGCTAACTAACTGATCTTCGGACGGCCTCGCTTGTATTTATACCTACCTGGGGCTCAATTTTCGAGTCTGTAGGAATTTGTTCCTATAGGAAAAATCGTCATTTTCCATCGGAATTTTGAGATGATGTATTCTCGAAAATAGTATTGGAACATATTCCAACACAATCTATAGGAAGCGCTTCCCATGCTTAAAACTATAGGAATCAGTGGTTTCCCATAGGAATATCACTGAATAATGTCATGGATGACATTTTAGTCCTGTCACAGATTTACTCCGTTAAATTTTACGAATTCGTTTCAAATTCCGGGATTATGGGGAATTTAGATGAATTAGCTCAGCTGGATGCTTTGCAAAACCTGGAAGCGGCTGAAGTACTTGCTCGGAGGCCAGGGAGAAGGTTCACCCCTAGAAGAGATCCATTTCAGTATTTGAAAGTGCATTCATAAAAGTGTTCCGGCGATCCAAAGCAGTTACAAGAGAATTGTTGGAAATGTGAGAACCGACCTCAAGGAGTTCAGCTTTGGACAAACAAACAAAGGTCCTCATCGCATTGCATTTTTTCACATGTGGAAGTTACCAGACATCAGTTGGACTGAACTTATATATTGGTGTTAGTCAATCATCTGCTAGTCGGTACATTAAAGAAGTAACAAACGCTCTGAATGAACATCAAATTTTCAATCGATGGGTTAAATTTCCACAAACCCTTGAAGAACTGCAACACATTCGTCCAGAGTTTTATGATTCCTTCGGTTTTCCAGGCATTATAGGATGCATTGACTGTACGCATGTGGCCATTTACTCTCCTCCAAAAAATGATTTATTGTATCCTGAGCATATATATGTTAATAGAAAGAACTATCATTCCATCAATGTTCAATTAATTTGTGACGCCAAAATGAGAATAATTAATGTAAATGCAAGATACCCAGGAAGCAGTCATCACAGTTATATCTGGAGCAGATCTCAAGTGCAGGAGGCTGTAGTGAATCTGAGTAATGATCATCCAGATTACTTCCTCATAGGGGATTCTGGATACCCCCTAAGGCCGTGGTTACTGACACCACTTCCAGACCCTCTGCCAGATACACCTGAATTTCGATTCAACAAGGCTTTCAAAAAGGCAAGTTGCACTATCGAAAGATGCAATGGGTTATTGAAAATGAGATTCCGATGCCTATTGAAGCATAGAGTACTTCATTATACACCAAATATGTGTTCGAAAATTATAAATTCCTGTGTGGTGTTGCACAATATTTGCATCGAAAATAATATTATGGATGTAGATGAGGATCAAAGAGATGAAGATTTTGGAATATTTGAACCTTTGCACTTCGTTGAACATGGTCTTGATAGACAAAATGATGAGCTCATGAGTTCAAGAAATATACAAAGGCACATAACTAGAAATTATTTTGCCTGAATGTTATTATTCGAATAAATTTATCATTTTTAGCAATTTTTGTTATTATTTATCTGCAACGGAATTAAAAAATCACAGAACTTCAAAAATTGTATACTCGGGGCACAAAATACCAAACATTAACTCAACATAAACATGAAAAACAATTATTACCTAACAAAATTTAAAAAATAAGTCTGTCTATTCCTATTTGCTTTGTAAGGACTGTGAAATGTTTTCTAATGCTGTTGCAATTCTCTTTCCGATAACCACATTCTCCTACAGTATTTCAATTTTTTTCTCATAATATTTTTTTTAATCTCAACTTTTTCAGCAGCTATTTTGCTCAAATTTTCATTTGCCTTCATAGAATATTCTAGGCGTTGTGTTGCAACGGGCTTTCTATTCTTCCTTTTAATAGGCTTATGTTTTTCGTTCATTCATTTCTACATCCATGACCTCATTTCCTCCAATATATGCTTCCTCATGATTTTCAGCTTCAACTATTTCAGTTATCTCCTTCGTTTCCACAGTGTAATTTTAATTTTCCCCTATCTATAAAAATATGGTACTGCTTATGATAAAAATTGAAAATATTATAGGAACATACAAAAATGACTTTGGATTCCTCAACCTCTGCATCGCCTTCCACTGCTGTTGCATCTAAAAATTTTAAAAGATTCTCTTCATCTTTTGTCAACACAGTGTTTGTAGGTGGCCCTCCGCCTGTGCTCTTTACATGCTTTTTTATATCAGTATTCTTTTTCTTAACGATTTTCTTCATATCTTGCCAAGTCTAAGGAAAATCAAGACTGATGAACTATCACAAAACGTTTTATCATTGTCACCTACCCTTCGCCAGTGAATCCAGTCTTTCTTTGCCCCGGGTATTGCATTCAGCTTCTCTTCTATTTCTTTCCACTGACGCTGAGAATCTTTGTAGGTGAAAAGTAGATGAAATTTATATTTTTCGTCAAATATGTAGCTGGACTATAGTAAGGAAAATATTGCATTTTACGCAATTCTCCAAAAATATATTTTTGGCCTATCATCCTCTCGAGACATGTTCGATTAGATGAAATGTCATCTAAAATCGATAGGTGACTTTGTTAATGCCCTAATTCTATCAATTTTTGAATAACTATGGATATTTGATTCTACCCTCTTCAATGGATACTCCAAGTTTGACGCACTCTACTTCTGAATCGCATCATTTTAGAGCATTCCTGATTTTTTATATCATAGATTGGACCTTTGACAATACTTTCTCAAAAAATTGAATAAATACTCCCATTATTTTGGTCTGTACTGTTTTTTATATGAAGGCATGTTTTCTTTTAACTTAAATGCTCTCCTAATATTTGAAACATTCATCTTATCGAAAAATGGACAACACCAGTCGATTTGTCGTATCAAAAACCCTTATTCTTATAATTTCAGTATTTTTTGAGAGGAAAAATATTTTTCGTCAAATATGTAGCTGTAAGGAAAATATTGCATTTTTCGCAATTCTCCAAAAATATATTTTTGGCCTATCATCCTCTCGAAACATGTTCGATTAGATGAAATGTCATCTAAAATCGATAGGTGACTTTGGTAATGCCCTAATTCTATCAATTTTTGAATAACTATGGATATTTGATTCTACCCTCTTCAATGGATACTCCAAGTTTGACGCACTCTACTTCTGAATCGCATAATTTTAGAGCACTCCCGATTTTTTATATCATAGATTGGACCTTTGACGATACTTTCTGAAAAAATTGAATGAATACTTCCATTATTTTGGTCTGTACTATTTCCTATATGAAGGCATGTTTTCTTTTAACTTAAATGCTGTCCTGATATTTGAAACATTTATTTTATCGAAAAATGGACAACACCAGTCGATTTGTCGTATCAAAGAACCCTTATTCTTATAATTTCAGTATTTTTTTAAAGGAAAAATATTTTTCGTCAAATATGTAGCTGGTAAGGAAAATATTGCATTTTACGCAATTCTCCAAAAATATATTTTTGGCCTACCATCATCTCGAAACATGTTCGATTAGATGAAATTCCATCTTAAATCGATAGGTGACTTTGTTAAGGCCCTAATTCTATCAATTTTTGAATAACTATGGATATTTGATTCTACCCTCTTCAATGGATACTCCAAGTTTGACGCACTCTACTTCTGAATCGCATCATTTTAGAGCACTCCCAATTTTTTATATCATATATTGGACCTTTGACGATACTTTCTCAGAAAATTGAATGAATACTTCCATTATTTTGGTCTGTACTATTTTTTTTATGAAGGCATGTTTTCTTTTAACTTAAATGCTCTCCTAATGTTTGGAACATTTATCTTATCGAAAAATGGACAACACCAGTCGATTTGTCGTATTAAAAAACCCTTATTCTTATAACTTCAGTATTTTTTGAGAGGAAAAATATTTTTCGTCAAATATGTAGCTGGACTATAAAGAAAAATATTGCATTTTACGCAATTCTCCAAAAATATATTTTTGGCCTACCATCATCTCGAAACATGTTCGATTAGATGAAATTTCATATTAAATCGATAAGTGACTTTGTTAATGCCCTAATTCAATCAATTTTTGAACAACTATGGATATTTGATTCTACCCTCTTCAATGGATACTCCAAGTTTCACGCACACTACTTCTGAATCGCATCATTTTAGAGGCATCCCGATTTTTTATATCATAGATTGGACCTTTGACGTTACTTTCTCAGATAATTGAATGAATACTTTCATTATTTTGGTCTGTACTATTTCCTATATGAAGGCATGTTTTCTTTTAACTTAAATGCTGTCCTAATATTTGAAACATTTATCTTATCGAAAAATGGACAACACCAGTCGATTTGTCGTATCAAAGAACCCTTATTCTTATAATTTCAGTATTTTTTGAGAGGAAAAATATTTTTCGTCAAATATGTAGCGGGACTATAGTAAGGAAAATATTGCATTTTACGCAATTCTCCAAAAATATATTTTTGGCTTACCATCATCTCGAAACATGTTCGATTAGATGAAACTTCATCTTAAATCGATAGGTGACTTTGTCAAGGCCCTAATTCTATCAATTTTTGAATAACTATGGAGATTTCATTCTACCCTCTTCAATGGATACTCCAAGTTTGACGCACTCTACTTCTGAATCGCATCATTTTAGAGCACTCCCGATTTTTTATATAATAGATTGGACCTTTGACGGTACTTTCTCAGAAAATTGAATGAAAACTTCCATTATTTTGGTCTGTACTATTGTTTATATGAAGGCATGTTTTCTTTTAACTTAAATGCTCTCCTAATATTTGAAACATTTATCTTATCGAAAAATGGACAACACCAGTCGATTTGTCGTATCAAAGAACCCTTATTCTTATAATTTCAGTATTTTTTGAGAGGAAAAATATTTTTCGTCAAATATGTAGCTGGACTATAGTAAGGAAAATATTGCATTTTACGCAATTCTCCAAAAATATCTTTTTGGCCTACCATCATCTCGAAACATGTTCGATTAGATGAAATTTCATCTTAAATCGATAGGTGACTTTGTTAAGGCCCTAATTCTATCAATTTTTGAATAACTATGGATATTTGATTCTACCCTCTTCAATGGATACTCCAAGTTTGACGCACTCTACTTCTGAATCGCATGATTTTAGAGCACTCCCGATTTTTTATATCATAGATTGGACCCTTGTCGATACTTTCTCAGATAATTGAATGAATACTTCCATTATTTTGGTCTGTACTATTTCCTATATGAAGGCATGTTTTCTTTTAACTTAAATGCTGTCCTAATATTTGAATCATTTATCTTATCGAAAAATGGACAACACCAGTCGATTTGTCGTATCAAAGAACCCTCATTCTTATAATTTCAGTATTTTTTGAGAGGAAAAATATTTTTCATCAAATATGTAGCTGGACTATATATAGTAAGGAAAATATTGCATTTTTCGCAATTCTCCAAAAATATATTTTTGGCCTATCATCCCCTCGAAACATGTTCGATTAGATGAAATTTCATCTAAAATCGATGGGTGACTTTGTTAATGCCCTAATTCTATCAATGAAAACAATGAAACTTCAATCAAGAAGTATGAAAACCTAGTTAATATGTGCTCTTTCTTTTCAAACTTGCATAGCTGTCCAGCCTCAAGTGCATCAATAGAACGCATATTTTCAACTTTTGGTCATGTTTGGTCAAAGCTCCGAAATCAGCTAGGTGTTGAAAAAGTATCGAAGATGGTGAAAATTTACAGATTTTTAAACAAACCATCCAACCCAATAAAATCCAAATAATTTTATAATAGATATAATGTTATTGTTATCACTTATATTAGTATTACTTAATATGTACTTATAGGAACAAGGTTTTCAGTTTGTAGTTGTATTACATCTCCATTTTGTATTTTTGTGTTTGCTTTTAGATTTATAGGATCTGAAATCTTGATTTTTTGTTTCTTCTAACAAAATTGAAATTAAATGTATAAAAAAGCAAGATTTTTTTTAAAAATAAATTGGAAATTGGATTTGATATGCATCGGTGTTTCGTGTTTCTTAATTCTTAGTTGTTATAGCAAATTTTATTACAAAAACTCATCTGGATTTTTCTTATAACAAAAATTGTTTTTTGCGTAGAATTTGAGCAATTAATTATCCAATGTATTGGATGTTGGATATATCAGTTTAAAAGATTTTCAAGTTTTTATGGGGATGCATGTGTTACCTGTGCTTAAAGGGGTCGGTTTCACGAATTTATTTCCATGACACCTTACAGAAATTAATTAGCAATAAAATATGCCGCCGAATAGTCCCATGTAACCCCGTTCCTTTCTGGGCTTTGGCTGTGGCTATGCTAGCTTGAGGTTCAAGCAATTGTTTCTCGAAAGGGGTTGGAGCAATAAATTTTCTTTTGACGTAATAAAATAGCAGTAAATTATTATATTATATAATTTCAGTTTGGTGTTGGAAGAAATAATAAGAGACATTGGAAATTGACAAGAGGAACCATATTTAAAAATAATCACCAATATCTAGCGTACTCATACGACTTATATTTGATGACAAGAACACGTATATTAAGTTGAGGCAACTTTTTTAGGGGGGAGCGCCCGGACTGGTACTATAATTTTTGACTATTTAATTGCTAGTTTATTACCCAACAATCGATCTCGTTGCTCAAGCGGTTCACGAGAAAAGTGACACCCCCCTACCTTAATATTAAGCTGCGGCAGCCATATGCATTATCTCGGCAACGGTGAAAGCTATAGAAACGAGCTTGGCGCGATAATTTATTGCTAATTAATTGCTGAAAGATGGCATGGGTCCTGAATCCTGAAAACCACTCCCCAGACTCGAACTGGACCACCCCCTAGCGGTCTTAAGCTACGGCAGCCCGGAAACGCTATCTCGGCGACGAAAATACAGTATCCGCCAAAATAAACAGTACCGAAAATAAAAATAAAAATTAATTTTTAATTTCTGTAATGTAAGTGTTCAAAATGTTCACCATTTCGACGCAAACAAGCTTCATATCGATTTTGTAAGTCAATAAACATATTTATAAAAAGTGGTTGATGTAACTGCTGAAAAATATTTTGTATTCTTTCCCGTAGTTCGGCAATATTCGCCGGCGGATTTTCCGAGTGAAATATTTTGTCCTTCATTATGCCCCAAATGTATGCGTCAGGTGGCGTCAGATCAGGTGAATGAGAAGGATATTCAAAGTCTGTTCCCCGAGAAATTATTCTATTATCGAAATGCTGACGGAGTAAGTCTAAGGTGCGAACAGCTGTATAGCTCGTTGCACCATCTTGTTGGAACCATTGTGTGCGAAACTGTAGATTTCGTGCACGGCAAAAGTTATTTAGATCTCTCACAAAAGGTATAATACTTTTCTCTCTATAACGCTCTTGGTTGACAGTAAGTGGATTCTGATTATCATCTTCAACGAAATAAGGACCAATCATTCCATGACCAGATACCGCGCACCAAACGGTAACTCGAAGACTGGAGTGGTTTCTCTACAATGACATCAGGACGTTCAAATCCAAGGAATCTGGTTGTTTGTCGATTAATATAGTCGCTAAGATGAACATGACTCTCGTCTGAAAACCAAATGTTTTTCAAAAATTCGGGATCTTCGTAAATTAAACTCAACATGCGACCACAGTAAATTTCTCTTGCACGTTTGTCCGCAGCATTTAGTCGTTGTCCAACTTGAATACGGTATGGATAACCACCAATTTATTTGAACATGCGACGTGAAGACGTTTCACTAATGTTGAGTTTACATGCAGTTCTTACAAGACTTATTTGAGGTGATTGCACAACTTGGTTAAAAACACGACCTTCATTTTCGTTAGTGCATACTGTTTTTCGACGACCTGAAGAACCTTTACGTTGACACAATACACTACCAGTGCGACGAAATTTTTCATCAACATCACACTTTTACTAGGAGCTGCTTTATTAAATTTTTGTTGATATTTTATTGACATCTGTTCTAAGCTTGGACCATCATTACGACCTTTTCCGTATGAACGAAAATAATGCTCTACCAAAAAAACTTTTTCTTCCGTTGTTAGAACCATTTTTAAATAAAATCTAACTGCAGCGTACTATTAATATATCAACTAATGACAATTAAGTCAAATATGACAAATCCATATTAAATAAACAACTCCACAGCACTCTCTGTTTCGGTACTGTTTATTTTGGCGGATACCGTAGTTACGGACGCGCGCTCTTCGCGGTAATTTATTGCTAATTAATTGCTAAAAGCTGGCATGGGTCCCGAGTCCCGAAAACCACTCCCCAGAGTCGAACTCGACCACCCCCTAGCGGTCTTAAGCTAGGCAGCCCGGAAACGCTATCTCGGCGACGAAAATAGTTACCGACGCGCGCTCTTCGGGGTAATTTATTGCTGAAAGATGGCATGGGTCCCGAATCCCGAAAACCACTCCCAAGACTCGATCTCGACAACCTCTTGGCGGTATTAAAATAGGCCGTCTAGTCGTTGAATTAACGCATTAACGGTTGTTTACTCTAAAACTTGACCAACATCATCAATTAATTGAAATATCTGAATGAAGTCCAAGGCATGGGAAATAATTTTAACAAATGACAACAATTCAAGAAAATTATTAGTTTTTTTATTGTTCATGAAAGTAAGTGGCAATTTTTCATAAGGGCCTTACAGTCACCGAAAATACAATGTGTGCAAATGTATTTTAAATGGAGAACATTTTTACTACTCTGCGCACAATTCTAAAAAAACTGAGGAACCGATTTTGACGTGCGAGTAATTTTTTTTATTCAATTCCCTATAGTTCCCCTGTCATGAAATTTTGATTTTCATCTCAGCATGATTTTTACAGATACATAATTTTTTTTAATAATTTTTAAAAATTATAAACTATAAACTGATAATGATACTTATTCAAAAATGTAAATCAGGGGCAGCATAAAGATTTCAATAACGAAAAAAAAATGAGACCTCTAATGTCAAATTGGTTAAGTGTTTTTTTTGGAATTGTTATGATAGAACTTCACTTACAGGCGAGTTCGTTTAATCATATAATTATCTGATATTTCTTATATGTGGGACTTGAAAGCATGCTACACCAGTATAAATTTTTCCAATATTTTTTTCGTTGAATTGTTAACGAAAAAAAAATGCTGAAATTCGTTGCTTATACACGGGTTTTTATGGGAAGCAGCGTAAACAAAACGGTTTGGTGGAGTACAACATTATTAATAGTTAAAAAATCGTTTTCAAAAACTACACAGGGTAGAATAAATATTTATAATAAGAGCTGTATGCGAAGTTTAAGCCAAGGTTAGAAGTTGAAAGTCATAAGTAAACGATTATAACTTTTTACAAAAAAAAACTGACTTAAAATCTAAAAAGTTTAAAAAAATGCATTCTAAGACTGAATCGTCGTATTTTAAAATCGTCGATAGCAGACACGAGTTCTTTATTCAACAATGTGTGATTATTTTCACAAATATTGTTTTGTCGTCAACTTCAATATACAGCTTGAATGCATTTTTTTATATTTTTGTTTTGTTTTTGAAGCCGGTCTTTTTTTTCTAAAAAATTATTTATTTAATACTTTTTCAATGTCCTTCTGTATTAACATTCAACTATTTATTTTTACAAATAATAGGAATCGTAACCTTTTAATTGAGCTCTCGGAAACTATTGAATTCCATAGCTGCTATAGATATTTTTGCTTACGGCCTTCAGCCCGCAGATCATCTAGCCAGCACATACCGTTTATCTCGAAATGAAATTTTTTCGATTTTCCGACTTTGCGAGCACATTAGCTCAGTGATTTTTAAACGTACGCTCGTAAAAAATAGAAAAACAACAAGTTAAAAGAAATTTAATTGTATTTTTCACAAACATCCATTTTTTTAATGAAAAATTATTATATACCGCTTATATTAATAAACTAAAAATTGCAATAATTTTACTTTTCCGCCAACCTATCTAATATGCGAGAAAAATATTGGTTTCCCACAAAAAAGTTGGAAATTTGAAATTTTTTTTGAGTTATTTTTACGTTATCCATCAACAACAACACGAAAAAACGGTTTTTAGAAAAAAAATCCTGTGTGTATGTCGTCGTCGTCGTCGTTGTCGTCGTTGTCGTTGTCGTCGGCCACTTTTCCTTGCAAGTCTTGTTAGCACGATACAGCCTCCGGAGTGCAATAAGTCACCAATTTTATGATGGAATATTGTTAAGGACATTTCATAGATGAACCCTATTGATTTTCAGCTCACCAGAGCCAGTACAACGGGTGCTATGGTACTTGAAGTACGACATTTCGTCGTTTTTCGAGAAATTTCAGTTTGTTAGTACGATACAGTCTCCGGAGTTCAACAAGTCGCCAATTTTATGATTGAATATTATTCAGGGCATCTCACTTATGAACCCTATTGATTTTCAGCTCACCAGAGCCAATACAACCGGTGCTACAGTACTTTAAGTACGAGATTTTCGTCATTTTTGGATAAGTTTCAGTTTGTTAGCACGATACAGCCTCCGGAGTGTATACAAGTGATGAATTTTATGATTGGATATTATTCAAAGCGTCTTAAAGATGAACCCTATTGATATTGAGCTCACTAAAGCCAGTACAACGGGTGCTGTGGTACTTGAAGTACCAAATTTTTGTCATTTTTGGAGAATTTTCAGTTTGTTAGCACGATACAGCCTCCAGAGAGTATACGATTGATCAACTTTATGAATAAGTATTGTCCAAGGTAACTCACAGATGTACCCTATTGATTTCCAGTTGACTAGAGCGAGTACAGCGGGTCATATAAAACTAGATATACTAAATTTTTGGTTATTTTTGGAGAAATTTCGGTTTGTTATCACGATACATCCCCCGAAGTGTATACGAATAACAATTTTATGATAGAATATTGTTCAGGGCCACAGATGCGGAAAAGTCAGTTTTAATCTTTAAAACCGTTTATTTTTTTTGAACTGTTTTCATCTTTTGAAAAGATTTCCCATGCTTTAGAATAAGGTTACAATCCATTTAGATGTGACCGGAACGATAGTACGTTACTTGGAGGACGAGGCGGCGCACTTCGTGATTATTGACACAAAAAAGGCAATTTTCTGACCTACAACGTAGCCGTACAAAATCGATTAAGTATCAAACTGCCAGTATTTAATACCGCCGAGGGGTGGGATAACCGATGCTTGGGGGTGTTTTCCGGGATCCGGGACCCATGCCATCTTTCAGCAATCAATTAGCAATAAATTACCCCGAAGAGCACGCGTCCGTAACTATTTTCGTCGCCTAGATAGCGTTTCCGGGCTGCCGTAGCTTAAGACAGCTAGGGGGTTGTCGAGATCGAGTCTTGGGGGTGGTTTTCGGGATTCGGGACCCATGCCATCTACCAGCAATTAATTAGCAATAAGTTATCGCGCCAAGCTCGTTTCGAGAGCTTTCACCGTTGCCGAGATAAAGCATATGGCTGCCGTAGCTTAATATTAAGGTAGGGGGGCTTGAGCAATAAAATCGATTTTTGGGTAATGAATTAGGAATTAAATAGTAAAAAATTATGGTACCAGTCCGGGCGCTCCCCCCTAAAAAAGCTGCCGCAACTTAATATAAGTGACAAGAACAAGAAATGAGTTACAAAGGGTAATAAGTAGGATGGAAAGGAAATCTGCCAAGTTTGGACTCATAATTAACGAAATTAAATCTAAATATTGGGACAGACTCGAGAAGAAGCAGAACGATTAACAATGGTGGCACGTATTGGCAAACAATACACCTTCGAACGGATCAAAGAATTATGATTAATAATTATTGAGCAAAATATTTATAATCAAAAATTTCAAAACAAAATGCATTTTTGCTATAAATTCTATGAAATTCTCTGAAATTTTATGAACTTTCTGGCTCCCTACGAAGAAAGTTTGCCCACCACTGGTCTAAAATCCCTGAAAATTGTTTAATACCGATTACATTAAAACTGCTGACTATTTTATCAAGTAAGTAAGCTTTTATTAACGAATATTCAAGTTTTGGTTATTTTTTATCATATTCAGCTTTATTAATATATATTTTGGCTATTTTTTTACTAACCCTCGTATGAATAATCGAGAGAAACGTTTCATGCAAAATTATCTCATAAATAAAACAGGTCCAATAGAACTATTGCGTCCAAATCCACAATAGTAAAATTGTTTTCGGATCAAAATGAAATGTTGATGTTAGTTGTTGTCACATACATTTTTTTAACGACACTGGTGTTATTTTTGATAATAAATTGCCAATACTAAAGCAATAAAAATTCAACAGCGGCTATATTTTATATCTACGAGGTGTATTAAATAACGGCTGATGCTGTTCTCAACGTTTTATAGTCGAGATTATTGAAATTATATCAGAAGCGTTCGAAATTAGAAAAGTACTTTAACCTGCTAGTAACAACGTGCGATATCCGACGTGAACGAGGTCTCAATAGTTATTTGGATCACTAGTCCAGAAAATGATATTTTACGAGTGTGAGTTGTATTCCATAGCCGAGGCGGGGCAACACGAGCACTCGCCAAACATTTTCTGGACGTATAATCCACAAAATTGTTCATGCCAACAAATCGACTCTTCTTCTGAATACGCATACTCTTACTAAGATTGGGACATTGCGAAAAAACAATTGGCGTCAAATACCGCCAGTATTGATTTGATACAAAAGACCAGAAAAAAGCAGCATGTTTAGATTTCGTGCAAAGTGTTGACAAGTTTTCTACATACCGCCTAAAAATGAAAATGTACTGCTTCTATCTACTATGCACCTTGAAGATGATTGCTTGTACGCCGAAACAGGTAAACCAGAAATAATTATAGATTATAACCAAGCTATAGGGAGCGTTGATGCTGTGGATCAATTATCTGCGTAAGCAACAAGACGCTGGCCAATAGTAATTTTTCATAGTACACTTAACGTCGCTGAATTAAGTCATATATTTTTATAAGACCAGGAAAACATTCCCAGGAGTAAATTACCGGAGGATCTAGAAATATATGCCAAATAATCCAAGAATAATAAGACTTGCTGAAATTTTAGGAATAAATGCAGAAAATCATTTGACTGAAAATCAACACACATGGATTCTGTTGCAGAAAAAAAAATAGAAGAACCCGGTTTTGTTTACAGTGTATAATTTCCAATAACACCGCCCTACAAAATTTAAAAATAAATTTTGTTGCCAAGTATTTTTGAACGAATTTAGGGTAATTCAGGTCTGCTGAATTCAAAAATAGAAGAAGTTTTTCCAGATTGGCTCTAGTTTTTGAGGTAATGGATACATAATTTTTTAAGGAATTTAGCTATAACATATGCTTTTTATTTTTCAAGAATAATTTACGAACAAGAAATTTACGCAGAAACGAGAGTTCGACCCTGTTTAGTGAGCGTACCACGTGCCGACTGCTGATCACGTGATCAGTGCGTACACTTGTTTGTCTTGTGTCTCTTGATTTTAACTGTCAGTTCAGCGTAAGCAGTTGTTCTACTAAGACTTAGCGTCGTGGTTATTTTGCTTTTCTTACGTATTTTGTGTATTTAGTTCTTATTGCCTACCTAGTGAAGTTATTTAAATTTAATAGACGTCAAGTGGAAGGTAGGAGTAAATGTGACGAATATTTCTACCTATATTTTTAACTAAAGTTACTCTTTTTTCAGAGGAATGAGTTCTTCACGCAGAAGCTGTTTGAACAGCCCTAATGTCTTCTGCTACATTTGTGGCGAATATACTGTAGAGAAACAAAGAAAAAATATCACAGATTTTGTTAGACAAGCTTATCAAGCTTATTTCGGCGTACAGCTTGGAGACCAAGACAAGTCCTGGGCTCCCCATATAGTGTGCAAAACGTGTGTCGAATGTTCACGACAGTGGTCAAACGAAAAAAGAAAAAGTTTGAAATTTGGAGTGCCCATGGTGTGGAGAGAACCTAAAAACCACCATGATGATTGTTATTTTTGTTTAGTTAATGTAAAAGGTTTTAACAAATATAAGAAAGGCAAATGGGATTATCATGATTTAGAATCAGCACGAAGATCTGTGCGACATAGCGAAGAGATTCCCGTACCAGTATATACAACACTGCCAGATGTTCTGATGGCGGAAGAAGAAGAAGAATTTAAGGACCAGTACAGTAGCAGTGGAAGTGAATATGAACAGGAAATACAATCAACACCACAGCAGTTCTCTCAAGAAGAACTGAATGACCTGATACGGGATCTCGGTCTATCATAGCAAGAATCTGAACTTCTGGCATCCAGATTAAAAGAAAAAAAACTGTCTACAACCAGATATAAAAATAACCATTTATAGAGCACGAGAGGTGAAACTTGTTCCTTACTTTAGCCAAGATGAAGATCTTATTTATTGCAACAACATTCCCGGACTTTTTTCGTCGAATGGGATTACAATTTGTTCCAGGTGATTGGCGACTATTCATAGACAGTTTCAGTAGAAGCTTAAAGTGTGTTTTGCTACACAATGGCAACCGATATGCGTCAATTCCTATCGCCCACTCAACAAAACTTAAGGAAGAGTATCAAAACATCAAGTTGGTATTACAGAAACTATCCTATGAAGAATATCAGTTTTCCATTTGTGTTGATCTAAAAATGGTCAACTTCTTGCTTGGGCAGCAAGGTGGGTACACAAAATACCCGTGTTTTATCTGCTTGTTGGATAGTAGGGCGAAGCAAGATCATTGGAATATGGTTAATTGGCCAATAACACAAAATATGACTGTAGGAACAGCAAATGTTATAAACGAACCATTCGTTGACCGTGAAAAAAATCATTCTCCCATCGCTCCACATCAAGTTAGGACTAATGAAACAATTTGTTAAGGCTTTGAGTAAATATGACGAGTGCTTCAAATACATTTGTAGATCGTTTCCTAGGCTAAGTATGGAAAAGCTAAAAGCGGGTATTTTTGATGGCCCTCAAATTCGCAAACTTATTAAGGACTCTAATTTTACAAATCACATGACGATACTTGAAGCTGCTGCTTTGTGTAGCTTTGTTATGGTAGTTGAAAATTTCTTGGATAATCACAATGCGGACAATTACGAGGAATTAGTGCAACAGATGTTATTAAACTTTAAAAACTTGGGTACTAATATGAGTATTAAAGTACACTTTCTTCACAGCCACTTGGATAAATTTCTCGAAAATCTTGGCAATTTCAGTGAGGAACAAGGGGAACGGTTCCACCAGGATATAAAGGAGATGGAGGTAAGGTATAAGGGCAGATGGGATCATCATATGATGGCAGACTATTGTTGGAGTCTCCAACGTGATGTACCTCATAAAAGAAAATCCTACAAAAAGAGCTTCTTTCCTACGAATTAGATGTAATTTTTTAAAATAAATTATTTCTTTGCTGTTATACCTAATCAATAAATGAATTTTATCATTTTTTCGTTTCTCTTTTTTGAAATATTTTTTACTAAAAGTTGCTTATAAGGGCCATTGGTCTATTAAATTGATATTTTTCTCAATCTCATCATATTTTGATAATATATCTCTAAAATTAGAGCCAATTCACCTAAATGGACTTCAAACTCGTGATCAGCACCACGAAATTACCTAGAAATCGCCGAAATAATGTTGACAATAAAATTAGTGTTGATCAGTGTGATAGTTCTAATCCTACATATTCAATATTTTGCTGTAATTTTATCGTTTCTGGGTGCTTTTCCGTTTTTCAACGCTGTAACAACGTTTTTTAGTTATTTCTTTGTTATTTTTTGGATTTCTGCATCTTTGGTTTGATTTTGTGTTTCTGGTTTTTCCTCGGTGTTTTATTCAGTTGGGTTTGATAGTCTTAATAACTCTTGGAATTATTCTCTCCATCTCTCCATTATGTCGTTTCATTTGTTAATATTTCTCGGTTTTTATCTTTTATGTATGGTTGTTTTTTTTTCTATTCTTAATGAATTTAAAAGTTTGTAGAATAATCTTTGGTTATCTAAGCTACCCTTTTCCCAAAATATATCCATGTATTTATGTCTTGCTTGTATTGTTTATCTTTATCACTTTGTTTTTATATATCTCATATTGTTCTGATGTACTGTTTTCTAGATATTTTTTTTCAATCCTTCATCTTAACCTGTTCTGTTATTTAATTAGTCTACCTTACAGTTTGCTTTTTTCTATTATCTATTTTGTAGTTTCCGTATCTTCAGTAAATTCGGCAGATGTTTTATCTAGTCCAGTTTATTATTTAGCTTTTCTTCTATTTTCAGATGTTATTTTGTCCCAATCTTTCGGTTTCTCAGTTTATAAGTTTTTATTTATATGTAACTTTTTGTTGTTTTTTCTGTTTGTATACTGTTTTGTTTAATTTTTTAAAGAGTCGGTTTGCGCATGGCAATTCCGTTTTTAAAATGTGGTTCTAGTAGAAGAAATAATATATATTACTCGGTGTTAGAAGCTTTTATTATGTGTTTCGCTCAGACTACATTGCCTCGGCTAACGCCTCGGCAGTAAACGTCTAGCTCAACACTTAATAAGTGCCTTCTACTCCTACTAATATGATGTACTATTATTTTATTAAATTCTTTAAAAATCAAATTTTTCATATTAAAAATTTACCATAACCTATTTGCTTGTAAAGTGGATAAAGAAGACAACGTGAGCGTTACTTTTAAGTTACGTTGTCAAACATTACAAAATAATATATAGTTAAGCTCTTCTCATTATGAATAAATTTCATATCGACAAATTTGGTTTTGTATCAAATCTATAAACACATATCTAATCTAAATAAAATTTTCTAATTGACAGATAATAATTAAAAACTGTATCAATTGAAGATTAAATAATTCTAAAACATGTTTATCGTGCGTCATTCGCCTGAACTATCGTATCATGCAAATGAGATTATCTAATATTCCAAACGGGATGTCACATGCTGGTTCTACAAACATTCACTAGAGGGACTTACCATAGGACGTGCCTCTTCGATATTAGCTTTTATTTATTATAAAAAGATGTGTTACAAATAATATATTTAAAATGCTACATCTAAAAACTAATTTATAAAAATAAATCACCTGATAATACTTTCAATATTAAACAAAAAAAAGTAATTAAGAGTTAAATAAGGCTTTACAATACAGTCTATCGTATCCTTTATATTTTCTTACAGTCCGGGAAAGTAAGGAAATAAAAGTCAAAAGTTTCCCATAATTGATTTTTCATTTTTAGATGAAAATATATTGACCCAGCATCACTCTCCTAGATTGTCTAATAATTTCCGCTGGAGCTTGCGACGCACAGCTCAGACCACCTAAAATTCAAGTGATTTATGCTCGTGTCATTTCTGGATGTGTTCTTACAAAAAAATCGTAGAGGTGAAAATTGAAGCAAATCTTATGCTCTTGAAGGTGACGTGAATAGTTTTTTCAAAAAAAAATTTTCCGATCTTAATTTTTCCAAAAATTGAAAAAATGTACGAAAATTATATTTTTGTTTTGCTAATTATAAATAAAATATTAATATCGAGGTCAAAACATAGATAAACGTAGAGGGCAAACTTCTAAAAATTTACATTTTTTCAGATTTGGAAAATTGAAAATAGCGGGTGCCCAAATTGGAAACAATTTTTTTTTCAATCGCGTCTAAATTTATGAAAATTAACGATATTGAGAAACGGTTTGTTGCAATCGCCAGAGTGACAGTTATATTTTTATAAATAACATAAACAAAATTTTTAAAAATTTTTTTACATAATTTTTTAGAACATTTACCGAAAATAAAAATTTTTACATCTAGTTTTTTCTCATTTTGGCGTTGAAAAATTTCTTAAAAATATCTTTTTGCGTTATAAATTTGTTTGTTTTTGAGAGACGAGTATTTTGAAAAAAAATTTTCAGGTGCGACTTTTATAAGCTGAGATAAACAAATTCAAAATCTGCTAGATACTGTCATAATATTAATTGAAATTTTCAAATTTTGATCACTTCGCTAGGTTGTTGAATCCCAACTCAACTTAAACACAAATTTTCATTTTTCTACCGTTAATTGGCCCATTCAAAAGAGAATAGTAATCCTAGCTCGCTCGACCAAACGGTGCGGCGGCAGCTGCTTGGCGTTGTGGTGGGGGGTCAGCGCTCGTTCGCAGTTGAACGAAGCTCAAGCTTTTATTTTGGTTTTCTTTGTAAAAAGTTTGCATTTGTGGTTTGCTAATAGTATGGTTATTATCAACCATTACATATTGCTAGAAATAGGGTACAATGATATTTATAATTTATATCTATAAATCCATTTATTATATATATTATACATAATTCGAAACGTAGATACTAAGAATAATATTAATTCACAAATTTACATCTATTTTCTACAAATTCTCGCCCTTTTTGGTCTCTGAGGAAATGGCTCTGTACAAATTTCCTCGTCATTATCATTAGCAAACAAATCATCATCGATATTATTGCTACTATCAATTGCAAGTTCACAATCAACTAATTGAGTCATATCAAAATTTAGCTGATCACTCAGAGATTCATTATCATCCTCGTCATTGTCAAATACCGTACTTACAATTTCGATGTTACAACAGTTTTTGCCTTCGCAATTTTTACATAATATCGTACAATGTATGCCAACTTTTTACAACCACACCTGGTAGTAGAGCACCCTGTGGTACAAGAACACGAAATAATGTTCAATAATTCGTCGGGTACAAGTACGTCGTTAGTCATGTTAGTAAGAGTCTTTTGGGCGTTCGAAGAGAATGAGCGCTGACCCCCCACCAGAACGCCAAGCAGCTGCCGCCGCACCGTTTGGCCGAGCGAGCTAGGATTACTGTTCTCTTTTGAATGGACCAATTGACGGTAGAAAAATGAAAAATTGTGTTCAAGTTGAGTTGGGATTCAACAACCTAGCAAAGTGATCAACATTTGAAAATTTCAATTAATATTATGACAGTATCTAGCAAATTTTGAATTTGTTTATCTCAGCTTGTAAAAGTCGCATCTGAAAATTTTTTTTTCAAAATACTCGTCTTTCAAAAACAAACATATTTATAACGTAAAAAGATATTTTTGAGAAATTTTTCAACGCCAAAATGAGAAAAAACTAGATGTAAAAATTTTTATTTTCGGTATATGTTCTAAAAAATTATGTAAAAAAATTTTGTTTATGTTATTTATAAAAATATAACTTTCACTCTGGCGATTGCAACAAACCGTTTCTCAATATCGGTAATGTTCATAAATTTAGACGCGATTGAAAAAAAAATGTTTCCAAATTGCGCAGCCGCCATTTTGAATTTTACAAATCTGAAAAAATGTAAATTTTCAGAAGTTTGCCCTCTATGTTTTGATCACTATATTAATATTTTATTTATAATTACCAACCAAATATATAATTTTCGTAAATTTTTTCAATATTTGGAAAATTTAAGATCGAATTTTTTCTTTTAAACTATTTACGTCACCTTCAAGAGCATAAGATTTGCTTCAATTTTCATCTCTACGATTTTTTTGTAAGAACACATCCAGGAATGACACCAGCATAAATCACTTGAATTTTAGGTGGTCTGAGATGTGCTTGCAAGCTGCGTCGCAAGCTCCAGTGGAAATTATTAGACAATCTAGGAGAGTGATGCTGGGTCAATATATTTTCATTTAAAAATGAAAAATCAGTTATGGGAAAGTTTTGATAGTTAACAGATTTTTCGACCTTACTTTCCCGGACTATTATGTGAAATTTTTACCCTTCAATACAACCCTCTTTTTGTATTTCCCTGTTACTTGTGAGTTAAAAACACTATTATACGATGGTTATCTGAAATGTTTACGATCTAAAAATCAAGATATTTTTCTAGCGTTGCTCTAGTTTTTTTAACTTTTCCAAATGATATTTTCCTTTAGTTTGTAAGATAGGCGTTTACGTATGCTTTCTGATGAAAATATCTGTTCTCCAAGTGAAATTTTTAGGTTAGGAAAAAATCGCAGAATTCTATATACAGCGTCTAACTAATCTCGGATTTCCGTGTGCGTGTTGCCTTTCCAAAACAAATTTATTGACGGTACTAAATTATTTCCTTTTTCGAGGAAAACCTTGCAACGAATTACTGAAGTGATTGTCAAACAACAACACTGACCATACAACATTGCTGAAATTTCAACACATTCCCCAGCTTTAGTAGAAAATTTTTCACATCATTCTTGTAATGTAGGTTTGGTTGTTATGTACAGATATTAATATTGATAAAACAATTTTTCGAATATGAACAGGAAGTTTTAATAGTTAGAAGAAAAATTTTCATTATCCTAAATTATAAGAGTGATCGAATTTCATCTATTTGGACAATTAATACACAACTTTCCTTTTTGGTTTGCAATTAAAAAGAGAAATGTATGACTTGTAGAACCGTTTAGGTGTCATCGAGCCTCATCAGTGTAAGGTATATCATATTCCTTAGCTAAGCAATAGACCTACATGATTACGTCTTCTTTAATTTCACTCGAAATATCTTTTAACCCTTCGGTACTCGCACCGGGTCTCTGAGACCGACAAAGTGTTAATCCCAATAGTCTCAAGCCACCGTATTTCCCCCACCCGAATACCTTCCCAGCTCTAGTCGCCAAACGTTAGTGCCAAGTTATAACTGAATCGGTGCAGAAGTACAGTATTTAGCAATAAAATCGGTCCATGATACCGAAGCCGGTAACGTTGTTAAAGTGTTTGTTCTCAAAGGCGGGTATTGTTTATGTTGTTATGGAACTATTTTCTTTATATTCTGAGAGTATAATTACTTTGATTGAGTTTTTGTATGTGTGTTAGTATTGATTTTTTCATTGATTAAGGGCCGGTGACATGCCGTTAGAATCTGAGGATATTTTGGAAGCAAAAGATAATCTTCCAATTTCAAGATTACTCACAAAATCATTGAAGAAGCCTTTAGAATTATGGAAGTATTTTATCAACGTTGAGATGTTGGATTCATTGTGATAATTACTAATAGATTTATTGATTCAATGATAGAAAACTATACAGATGCAAAAGAGACTAACAAAGCAGAAATTAAGGCTCTATTTGGCAACAGCCACTTCCTGACAAAGACGATACCACTACTGTCACAGCAAAAGGAACAGAAAAATCTTATATCACTGCAGAAAATGTAAAAAAAGATGTGCCTAGAACATGTTACAGTAGTGTGTGAAACTTGTTTTCTGATTATTTTTTTATCTATTAAGTAACTATTTCTTTTGGGATTATTGGTTTAATTTGAGGTTATTTTATAAATGCTTCAATTTCGAAAAATTGTTTTTTTTAAATTTATCTGTTAATTTCATAAATAAATCATTAATATCTGTATGTTTTATTGAATAATTTAATTCAATATCATCATAGGAATTAACATAAAAAATCGGAAAAATAGATAACGGTCTGTGAGACCGACATCACAAATTTTGATGCGGGTTAATGAAACCTCTTACATAAAATTGAAATATTTTAGACTGTATCTTGTTCTTTTCAACTTTAATATTATTACTTTTATAACAATATTATCAAGTGATTATTGCAATTATTATTTTGTAATTTATAGAGATTATATGTCCGATGATAAACAAAAAAATCATAACGTGTTCATATATTTTCATTCTTATAGAATTGACAAATGACATGCAGGAATTGACAGAATGAACAGGTTAAAACACAAAAACAAAAAGTAAAGTACTTAAAATTGGTCAATTTCCCAAAAAATTTTATTATTTAATGAAGGAGAGCAGAAAAATCATCGTTTTCAATCCAATGAAACGAAATAATTTGCAATACTGACTGAATTTCTTAGCATATATTTGGCCCAACCTTTTTTCTGCACATAGAAATTAACATAAGAAATCGGAAAAATAGATAACGGTCTGTGAGACCGACACCACACATTTTGATGCGGGTTTAATGGAACCTCTTACATAAAATTAAAATATTTCAGACTGTATCATGTTCTTTTCAATTTTAAAATTATTACTTTTATAACAATATTATCAAGTGATTATTGCAATTATTATTTTGTAATTTATAGAGATTATATATCCGATGATAAACCAAAAAATCATAACGTGTTCATATATTTTCATTCTTATAGAATTGACAAATGACATGCAGGAATTGACAAAATGCACAGGTTAAAACACAAAAACAAAAAGTAAAGTACTTAAAATTGGTCAATTTCCCAAAAAATTTTATTATTTAATGAAGGAAAGCAGAAAAATCATCGTTTTCAATCCAATGAACCGAAATAATTTGCAGTACTGACTGAATTTCTTAACTTATATTCGGCCCAACCTTTTTTCTGCACATAGGAATTAACATAAAAAATCGGAAAAATAGATAACGGTCTGTGAGACCGACACCACAAATTTTGATGCGGGTTTAATGAAACCTCTTACATAAAATTAAAATATTTCAGACTGTATCATGTTCTTTTCAATTTTAATATTATTACTTTTATAACAATATTATCAAGTGATTATTGCAATTATTATTTTGTAATTTATAGAGATTATATGTCCGATGATAAACAAAAAAATCATAACGTGTTCATATATTTTCATTCTTATAGAATTGACAAATGACATGCAGGAATTGACAAAATGCACAGGTTAAAACACAAAAACAAAAAGTAATGTACTTAAAATTAGTCAATATCCCAAAAAATTTTATTATTAATTGAAGGAGAGCAGAAAAATTATCATTTTTTAATCCAATGGAACGAAATAATTTGCAATACTGACTGAATTTCTTGACATATATTTGGCCCAACCTTTTTTCTGCACAAGTGTAAATAAAATCATATGAGATGTCCCAACTAAAATTTTAACCCCCAAATATTTCTATTTTGGTTCAAATTTAAAAAAAAAATGCCAAAACAGGTCAATTTTAACCTACAGGAGGCTGAATTTTTATCGTAGTTTCAAACTTCTTTTTACAATCCTTCTAGTGCTCAGAACCACCCGTTGAATAAAAATTAATACATTTGATTTTGAACCTACTTAATATGCGAGAAAAGTATTGGCTTCCATCAACAACAACCCAAAAAAACGGTTTTTAGAAAAAAAATCCTGTGTGTATGTCGTCGTCGTCGTTGTCGTCGGCCACTTTTCGTTACATGTCTTGTTAGCACGATACAGTCTCCGGAGTGCAACAAGTAATCAACTTTATGATTGAATATTGTTAAGGACATGTCACAGATGAATCCTATTGATTTTCAGCTCGCCAGAGCCAGCACAACCGGTGCTATGGTACTATAAGTACGACATTTTAGTCATTTTTTGAGAAATTTCAGTTTGTTAGCACGATACAGCCTCCGGAGATCAACAAGTCACCAGTTTTATGATTGAATATTATTCAGGACATCTCACAGATGAACCCTATTGATTTTCAGCTCACCAAAGCCAGTACAACAGGTGTTATAGTACTTTAAGTACGATATTTTTGTCATTTTTGGAGAAATTTCAGTTTATTAACACGATACAGCCTCCGGAGTATATACAAGTGACCAATTTTATGATTGGATATTATTCAGAGCGTCTCAAAGATGAATCTTATTGATATTCAGCTCACTAAAGCCAGTACAACGGGTGCTATGGTACTTGAAGTACCAAATTTTTGTCATTTTTGGAGAATTTTCAGTTTGTTAGCAAGATACAGCCTCCAGAGTGTGTACAAGTGACCAATTTTATGATTGAATATTGTTCAAGGTGTCTCATAGATGTACCCTATTGATTTTCAGGTGACAAGAGCGAGTACAGCGAGTCCTATAAATCCAGATATACTACATTTTTGGACAAATATCGGTTTGAAATTGACTGTCTCGACCCTTACTTCGTGGAATATGCTCATATTAGTGTTTTTAAATGAAACTCAAGGTCTCTAGTTAATTCCACAATATAATACAAGTTATGGAAAATTTTAAAAAATTGACAATTGTTTCGATAAATCAATATCATCGTCAGAATGACAGAAGTTACATTTCATTTTATGCCTACCTGATGTTTAGTAGTTAATTTTGGCTAGACCAAGAAGTAACCTAACTTGTGATTGGCTTAATATATGTTTATAGAAAAAAGAAGAAGATGTGATATTACAAATATTGAAGCTTAGATATTATTACCCTATGGTGATATCCTGGATATCATTTTTCCAATTAAGATCAGTATAACTGTGCAATGATATAGAAAACCAGGAAAACTATATCTGCTGATCTTTACAATTATCACTTAAGAAGACAGTTTATTAGTGGAGAATTCCCTAGACTTAACTGTTCATTGACAACTTCATATTGTGGGTTTCTTAAATGTCTTCTAATTTCCAGTTCTTCAAGGAAATCCAGTTCTTGTTTCTTTTCACAAATATGCAGTACTTCTAGTTCTGTGTTAGGTGTCAATGAATGATTGGTGTCAAGTAGATGTTTTGCGTAGTGGGATTTATCTGGTTGTTTTAATCTGTATGCTCGTAAGTGCTCACTGTATCGAACTTCAAAATTCCTAAGGGTCTGACCCAAATAGACAGCATTACATTCTGGACATTTGAGTTTATATATACCTGACTTCTTTAATAGTGGTATTTTTGTTTTTACATTTAACAATTTTGTACTAACGTTACTTTCTGTTTTAAAAGAAATTGTTGTATTCGTTGCTGAAGATATTATCTTTGAAATATTATTAGAAATATTTCCTGCATATGTGATGGTTTTATAAGTTTTAATTTCATCAGCTTCTTTAGGATATATTAGTTGTAATGCCACTTTTTTCTCTTTTTTACTAATTAGATATGATAAATAGGCTAATTAGTAAAAAAGAGAAAAAAATGGCATTACAACTAATATATCCTAAACAAGCTGATGAAATTAAAACTTATAAAACCATCACATATGCAGGAAATATTTCTAATAATATTTCAAAGATAATATCTTCAGCAACGAATACAACAATTTCTTTTAAAACAGAAAGTAACGTTAGTACAAAAATGTTAAATGTAAAAACAAAAATACCACTATTAAAGAAGTCAGGTATATATAAACTCAAATGTCCAGAATGTAATGCTGTCTATTTGGGTCAGACCCTTAGGAATTTTGAAGTACGATACAGTGAGCACTTACGAGCATACAGATTAAAATAACCAGATAAATCCCACTACGCAAAACATCTACTTGACACCAATCATTCATTAACACCTAACACAGAACTAGAAGTACTGCATATTTGTGAAAAGAAACAAGAACTGGATTTCCTTGAAGAACTGGAAATTAGAAGACATTTAAGAAACCCACGATATGAAGTTGTCAATGAACAGTTGAATCTAGGGAATTCTCCACTAATAAACTGTCTTCTTAAGTGATAATTGTAAAGATCAGCAGATATAGTTTTCCTGGTTTTCTATATCATTGCACAGTTATACTGATCTTAATTGGAAAAATGATATCCAGGATATCACCATAGGGCTAATAATATCTAAGCTTCAATATTTGTAATATCACATCTTCTTCTTTTTTCTATAAATATATATTAAGCCAATCACAAGCTAGGTTACTTCTTGGTCTAGCCAAAATTAACTACTAAACATCAGGTAGGCATAAAATGAAATGTAACTCCTGTCATTCTGACGATGATATTGATTTATCGAAACAATTGTCAATTTTTTAGAATTTTCAATAACTTGTATTATATTGTGGAATTAACTAGAGACCTTGAGTTCCATTTAAAAACACAAATATCGGTTTGTTAGCACGATACATCCCCCGAAGTGTATACAAGTGACAATTTTATTATAGAATATTATTCAGGGCCACAGATGCGGAAAAGTTAGTTTTAATCTTTAAAACCGTTTATTTTGAATAATTTTCTTTTGGAAAATACGGAATTGTTTTCGGATCATTAGGATTTTTGAAATTGTTAAACCTGAAATTGTATCAGAAATAGAAAAACTTGAAATGGATGTGGTGACCCTTACCGAAACAAAGAAAAAAGACACTGGTACTGAACGAATTGGTGAATATCTCCATATATATAGCGGAATACCAAAGGAAGAGCGAGCAAAAAAAGGAGTGTCCATCTTAATAAAGGCAACATTGAAAAACAAAATTACAAATTACGAAATTATCAATGAAAATATCTTAACAGTAAATATCAAACTCCACCAACGTAATGTCACGTTAATAGCAGTATATGGCCCTTCAGACGATGAATCAATCGCTAATAAATAATCCTTCTCGAGATCCTCAATGAAGTTGTTAATAAGATTGGGAACTCTAGAGAGATCGTGATGATGGGTGACTTCAACAGCCGAACAGGAAAAATGACCAACAGTAATATTGTATGCCCATTTGGAGAGGAGCAAATGAATGATAATGACAACAGACTCATACAATTATGTGAAACCAACAACTTAAAAATCACGAATGGCTTCTTCAATCATAAAGATATACATAGATACACCTGGAAACAACCAACACGTAATCTGAAATCAGTAATAGATTACTTCATCCTTAGACAAAAATCAAGCATACAGATAAATGATGTCAGAGTACTAAGAGGAGCTTTTGGTGGTGGATCAGATCATTTTCTAGTACGAGCCAAAATATTCTTTTCGCTAAAATATAAAGTACAAAATAAAGACAACCAAACGATTGACTTACAAGAAGTGCCACATACAAAATATAATCTTGATAGCCTGATACATGACAGTACAATACAATTATATCAACAAAGACTAGACAATAAGCTGATACCAAATTTTCAAGACCTCACATTTCAAGAAACCTATACTAACATCATCTCAAGTATACACGAAGCGGCTAAAGAATCATTAGGAACACATAAGCAATATGTAAGTGATAATTTGTGGTGGAATAAAGATATAGAAGTTTTAGTAAAACAAAAGAAAGACTTATAACTAAAATGGTTAAACACAAAAAATTCAGATGATCTCGAACACTACAAAATGATTAAACGTGAAACAAGAAAATTGATTCAGAAAGAAAAAAATTAACTTTGGGATAAGAAATGTCACGATATCAATACGGACGGACGAAAAAACACAGAAGCTTGGAGATTCATAAATTCAGTTCGAACATCACATAAGGAAAGATCACACATACAGATAATAGAACCAAAAAAACGGATAGACTACTACAAATAATTACTTAATGAAGACAGACAAGAATATTTGAATGAATCAATTACGGAGGAAATAGTTATACAAGGCGAAAACGTTGAAATCACTGGGGATATGGTCAAAAAAGCAATAAAAGATTTGAAAAATGGAAAAGCTTGTGGCCCTGAGGGTGTGTGCGCTGAGAATGGAACAAATACATTGTTCGAGGATCTAGCGTACATATTCAACTTGTGCATTAATGGACATCTCGTTCCAGAAGAATAGAAAACTGCATATATAACACCAATCTATGAAAAAGGCGAGAGAAATACATATAACATTTGTAGACTTACACAAAGCATACGACACAATGCCAACGGTGAAACTCTGTGAAGTTCTAAAAGACACCAACATCAATAACACTCTTATTACAGCTCTACAAAAATCTTTATAATAGAGTAAAAATAGGAAAATATATCACTGATGAATTTACAGTGAATAAAGGTTGAGACAGGGATGTTGTATATCGCCAACATTGTTCAAAATCTATGTGGCAACAGCTTTAAAACAATGGAAAAGGAAAATTCATGGAATGGGAATAGAACTCGATAACACAAAACTTTATACTTTGCAGTTTGCCGATGATCAAGCAATTATATCAAATGATAAGGAAGATATAGAATACATGATGGGCAAGTTGATTGAAGAGTACGAAATCTGGGGTCTAAGGGTCAACATTCAAAAGACCAAATATCTTTGTATCGGTGGAGAACCTAGTGATCTAACATTAAATAATGATCGAACAATAACACACTGTCAAGTCTATAACTATCTGGGAGTGACATTTGACTCAACTGGGACAGATAACAAAGAAATGGAAAGTAGAATAACAACAGCGAAAAAAGCGATATCTTGTCTCAATGGCGTTCTGTGGAATAAAAATATTACAAAGAACAGAAAATTCAATATATATGAAACTTTAGTGAAAAGCAGCCTATTGTATAGATCTGAAAACTGGAGCCCCTTACTCGACTCACTGAAGAAACAAGAGCTTTTGAAGACTGTCCAACGGCTTTTGAAACCTTGAAGAGGCATTTAACCACGGCGCCGATATTAGGATATCCATTACCAGCGGAAGACTTTATTCTTGACACTGACGCAAGCAACGTAGGATTTGGAGGAGTGCTCTCACACATCCAAGGAGGGCAAGAAAGGGTGCTGGGCTATTTCAGTAAAGTCCTCTCCAAACCAGATTGAAACTACTGCGTCACATGAAGAGAACTTTTGGCAGTAGTGAAATCCGTGGAACACTTTTACCAGTATCTCTATGGTAGGAAGTTCTTAATGCGAACTGATCATGCAGCACTCAAGTGGTTAATGCAGTTCAAGAATCCAGAGAACCAGATCGCTAGATCGATTGAACGACTTCAACATCGAACATCGAGCTGGTGTGAGTCACCGAAATGCGGACTCCCTGTCCAGACGGCCGTGCCCAACAGACTGCTCCCACTGCAACAAGTCGGAAACTAGGGAAGCTGAAGTTTCAAGAACTACTGTAGTCAACGAAGAATGGTCACTCAATAGGAACTAAGAAGGTAAGGAGAATGATCCTCACCTAAAGAAGATTCGGCAATAGAAGTAAGAAAATCGGCGACATACATAGCAGCAAGTGTCAATATTTTCACCGACACTCAAGGCATATTGGGCTCAGTGGGACTCCCCTGTCCTGGAAGAAGGGCTGTTGAAAAGAGTCCTTGAAAATGATTATGGTTCCGAGATGAGGAGACATCTAGTTATCCCGAGAACGAGAGTAGCTGAGGTACTGAAGAAGTTACACGACTGTCCATCGGGAAGTCATCTGGGAGTGAAGGAAACTCTTCAGCGAGTGCGTGAAAGGTTTCATTGGATGAAGAACTCTGACGATGTGAAGGACTGGTGTAATAAATGTACGACTTGTGCTACGAGTAATGAACTACATCTACAACTACACTCATGAAACAATATAATGTTGGAAGCCCTTTTGAAAGGATTGCTGTAAACATCGCTGGACCATTTACGACGACAGAAAATGGTACTAAATACATCCTAGATTATTTCACAAAGTGGGTGGAAATTTATACGATCCCGAAGAGGCCACAACTGTCGCGGATGGTGAAAGAATTTATCAGACGATATACAGTGTCCTTGGAAGTCCACAGCGATCAAGGAAGAAATTTCGAGACCCAGGTATTCCAGGAAATTTGTGACAAGCTGGGAATGAAGGAAACCAGGACAACAGCATTACATCCACAGTCAGATGGAATGGTCGAGAGAGTGAACAGGACTATTGGGAAATACCTGTCCAAAGTAGTTTCCAGCCACCTGAGAGATTGGGACCAGTACCTTTCCCTATTTGCGTTGGCTTATCGATCGGCCATAACTGAGGAGTTTGACTATCGGCCTGGCGAAGATCTAACGGGAGAAGATTACGTGATCCAAATGAGAAGATGGATCAACGATGTGTACGAATTGGTTCGAACAAATCTTCAAGTTGCCAGCGACAGAATGAAAAGTCGGTACGACACGCAGGCCACAGAAGGCGGTTTTAAAGAAGGGGACAAAGTATGGCTACACAACCCGACAAGGAGAAAAGGAGTTTCTCCAAAATTACAGAAATCATGGGAAGGTCCATACTTAATCAAGAAGATGATCAACGACATTATCTATCGTATAAGGGGTGAACCATCTACAACAAGAATCAGACTCAGCCTTTGAAGAATTTATGGGCGCATACAGAAGTACCGGGAAAGCTAGAACAAAGACAAGATTTTTTTCACGCTTCCGGAAGAGTATTCACTGGCACATAAGATTTCCGCCAGTAACAAACACGGACGAGGATTGGCAACCGTTTTTCGAAAGAACTTTGGACCATTAGTTAAACTTGAAGATCGGATTTCAAGAGACACTGAGACTCAAATACAATTCGCGGTACGTATTCTACCTGGTAACTAGAAACGAATTTACAGATCGATCCATCTACCGGGATGTGTGGGAAGCGCTACGAAACCTTCGAGATCATGTGCTGGAATCCCTCGTGGAGTAACTAGCAATGCCCAGGATAGAGGACAACCAATTAGATTGGCGAGTTATCAGGAGCATGATAGAGGCGATCTGCCAAGATAACGGTGTCCACATACTAATTTGCAGCTATACTTCTCGTTATCGGTACCCGTTGAAGACGGTGCCCGGTTTTTTCCATACGTCCGGAAAATGCAGATACAGGTCCAGTTGCCGATTTAAACATTCAGTTCCGGCTACACAGAAATTCCAGGAGAAACTTCGTTTTAAGGAGGCGCACTGGTGTAGTCCCAATCCGACTCTGTCTTAGCCATGAATGAAAGTTAACATTTTGGCGAATGCTCAGGGATTTCTTCGAACTGTTCACCATTATTTTTTTGTAACTATTTTTATCTAGAAATTTCCAGTGAAGTACATTGTTGTTGTGACCATTGTTATCTAGACAATTCCAGGGAGGCAATTGTTTTTGTGTGAGTCGCAATCTAGAATTATCCAGAAAAAAGGGCACTTAATATATAAGAGAGGTTACGTACCATCGTGTTAGTTTATAATTTGATCTCGTGACATAAACAGTGAAAAAATAAATAGTCTAAGTAAACAGTAGTGAAGTGTTTATATAAATTAGTGTAAGTGAATATAATATGAATTAGTGAATAAATGAATTAAGTGAATAGTCATACCGTGTGTATAAATTTATCCCAACCGTCGTAACAAAAACGTTTAAATAGATAATAAAAATATTACAATATATAATAAATAACAAAACTACGGAGTTTTTTTCGATTTAAAAATTCTTGTTGTTTTCCTTCCTCCCAATGATTCAAATCCCTATTTTTAAAATGGTTTATTGTACACAAGAAAAAATTGAATTAGTAAAACTGTACAACAATTGTGTTAACGTCATATAAATTGAGAATTTTGTTTTGATAATTTTTCTGTCCTTCCCCGTATCTCCTTATATTCAAAACAAACCTATATTTTATAATAAAAAGGGACACATTTTCGTTTTGATTTTCGAAAAAATTTTTCTAGCAATCATTTTCTCGTTCATTTCTAACATTCATTTTATTATGAAAAGTCCTACTCACCACTAAAACACCATCTTCCTGTCATTTTTGCGAATATCAAGATTGATATAAGTAGGATTATGAAGAGTACCAATACTACCACTCCTACTATAGCTCCTACGCCTAATTCCACACCTAGAAAAATATTTACACATTTCACCAAGATGTTTATGAAGAGGCAAATAATTTCCCTTATTTAAGGTTATTATAGATTATAGAGTATTCGAATCTCATGGTTTAATAATTATTTGGTTCTATTAGAGTGCTAATTATAACAATACTGTTGAATAAGGCAGCGATAAATCTAAACTGAATAGTTTTTTCTTTCACCTTGATAGTTGTCTTCAATTTGAACCCTCTTACACATTTTGCTTTTCGATGCATTAAAATTTATTGGATAGAAAAACGAAAACTTAATATTTTATTTCTGTTAATCACCACACTTGTAAGAATTACATTCGTTACAGTTCCAATGTAAACTAATCGAGTTAATTGTGGTTAACTCCTATCACAAAAATGATTACTTCATACAGGATGAGACAGAAGTATGAATGATAAGAAAATATAAAAATATTATTAGTCATAATTGATTAAGTGTAATGAACATTTTTATTTATTTTCATAACAAAATTGTACAAAATTCTTTTTGTTTTGAAGATGATTAACTTACCGTAGATTTTTTGCCTAAAGAATTTCTTAAAGCCTGTCGAGCAGCATGAAAATTGGGTAAACACTTTAAAAAATTAATTAATAATAATATATGTACCTTTCTACAAAAAATGTCTATTTATGTTGTTGAAGAGAAAATAAAGTTGAAAAATTATATTAAAATAATTTATTGATAGATGGTTTCTATTACAAACTATTTTGAATGAAAAATTAATAATATTTCCAATAAAACATTATGACTTTCCTGATATATGTCTCCGTATACAGAGTGAGTTTTAAGTACGGAACACCTCAATTATCTCGAACGTAGATTAACGACATATTGAAAAAAATCATGCACAGTAATGATGCCATAAAGGCATTAGCATCTAACTCTGTTATTAATGGTACGATTTACATGGAATAAAAAGACAATAAGAAGTAATTGTGTGACGTAGACTATGGCCAAAGAGAAAAAAGCAAAATCTAAGAAAAATATCAGGAAAAAACATATTTAGAAAAATTCCTTTTTAGTCCGGTGAATATATACCTAAAAATGAGAGCGAAGGTACATAAATCCCCATCAAGCTGAAAATCAGTAAAATTGGTGAAAATATCATTAAAATAAATTTGCCCTGTATGGAAAAATTTTTATTCAAGGTCAAAGATCAAAAAAATGAGCTTTTCACGATTTTCAGCGAAACGGTAAGTTTTATCATAAAAATATCTCAAACAAAAATTGTATATTATAAAATACTCTACAAAAAATGTATCAATACTTTTTTTCCTACGAACCACCGTTTTTGAGATATAACGTATTTAAAAAGTTGTTCAAATTGTTATCGTCATAATATGCATGAGTGCACCACGTATATACATCTCTTATCTAGAGTTGTTATATATATTGAAATATTTTTCTATCGGTGATTACAACTAATACAACTATTGCTGTTGGTGTTGTTGTATTACTCACTGCTCGAACTCCAACCGAAAATCAATCGGAAATACATTCATCAAAAAGTTTATCTACTTTTGCAAAGTCTCAAAATCACGTACTATTTTTACACGCAATAACTGGCTGTGATACGACATCTGCATTTTACAGGAGGGGTGAAACATTAGTTTCCAAAATGTTTGAAAAACTAGATTTTGTTCAATGTGCTGAAGTTTTTGAAAACAGTAATTCAACTCAAGAAGAAGTTATCACCAACGGCATCCGCTTTGTTCTTTCTATGTACGGAGCTCCTAAAAAACTACCTGCTTAGATAAGTATCGATATGTATGTTTAGGAAGAAAAAAACAAGTTCAATTAGCTTCTCTTCCTCCAACCCCAGTTGCTGCTCATCAACATCTTCTTCGGGTATATTACCAAGTTCAAGTGTGGCTTGGTTATCAGCTAGACCCTATAGACTGGGGTTGGAAGTTGGTCGACAATACATTGGAACCAGTTCAAACTTTACTCCCACCTGCATCGGAAAAATTGCTGAATACAATTTTTTGCAACTGCAAAAAGGGATGCAGTGCTAAATGTGGTTGCAAAAAAGTCGGACTGTTTTGTTCTCTGGCATGTACAAACTGTCAAGGCCGGCCGTGCTCCAATGTTGAATCACTAACAGAGGAGGATTCGTTTGATTCTTACGAGGATATATCGCTATTGACGCAATTTACTTGCACTCATAATGAAGAAGAAGAAGAACAAGAAGAGTTTGGCGGTTACAATTCAGACGAATAAAATTCACCATTTTTTAATTTACATCGCTTTTCATCTTTTCCAATATTTACAAATTTCCGTAATTTTGCAATAGTTTCAAATTAAACAGGATCACAACTGACTGGTGTAGGCCTACGGAGGAAACTACGTTAAAAAACGCGATAAGTACACACCTCATAGGTGGCGTGGAAACGTGTGCATATTATGACGATTGCAACTTTTTGAATTGTTATATCTCAAAAACGGTGGCTCGCAGGAAAAAAAGTATTGATACATTTTTTATAGATTATTATATGATCTACAATTTTTGTCTGAGATATTTTTATGATAAAACTCACCGTTTCGCTGAAAATCGTGAAAAATAATTTTTTTGACCTTTGACCTTGAATAATTTTTAACCAACAGGGGAAAGATGGGGAACTTTCAAATTTTATTTTTTATCATATTTTTAACAAACTTACTGATTTTCAGCTTGATGAGAATTTATGTAGCCTCGAATGTTTAAATTGACCTATTTATAACTCATAACAACAGCACAGTCTCAAATAACGAAGACATGACCGAATTATTTGCCACACATTTTGAGCAAATTAAACTACACACAAGAATTTCTGGAATTTGAAATTAATAGTGAAACCGAAAACTTCGATTACGATGACCATGACCAAAACATACTTAATATCCCATCAACTTTAGCTGAACTGAATTTCTCCATAGACGCAATCAACAATTTTGCTCCAGGACCTGATAGCATTACATAAATCTTTCTCTAAAAACTCCTACATATTGCCAAGACATACCTTCTCCAATTATTTAATTTAATCAGGACAAAAATATTTTCCCATCCACGTGATTACTGACAATCGTCATACCCATACCAAAGGCAAACTGCTCAAGAACTAGGATAACTTCAAACCGACCAATATATCTTAATAAACAGAATAATTGAAAAAAAATCATAAATAAAAGACTCTTGTGGATATTAGAAGACAGAAACCTTTTAATAGTAGAAGAAAGCGGTTTCTGCCAAAATAGGTCAACATTAGACAATCTCATTGATTTGGAATCCGAACTCCACGAATCTTTCGCAAGAAAACATGATTGCCTTGCAGTTTTTATAGTTGTCTCAATAGCATGGCGTCATAGCATTATCAAAACTCTTTATTCATGGAGCATCAAAGGAGAATTCATTAAACAATTTTCAAATCATTTTTTTCGTGCCCGAACCAATAATACCACTTGAGTTCTAAAACAACAAACTAACGGAACTCCCCAAGGATCGGTCATCAATTCAACGCTTTTCCTGATTGTTATTGTTACGAAACAGCACACTGGTATAGTCCCTAAATCCGACTCTGTCTAAGCCAGGTATGAAAGTTAAAATTATGGCGCACGATTAGTTAAATATATATTAATTAAGTGTTAGTGAATGGTTTATTAGTGTTTTTAAATGAAACTCAAGGTCTCTTGTTAATTCCACAATATAATACAAGTTATTGAAAATTCTAAAAAATTGACAATTGTTTCGATAAATCAATATCATCGTCAGAATTGATTTATCGAAACAATTGTCAATTTTTTAGAATTTTCAATAACTTGTATTATATTGTTGAATTAACTAGAGACCTTGAGTTCAATTGAAAAACACTAATATGAGCATATTCCACGAGACAGTCAATATGAGTAGTTTATTGTTTAAATAAATAAGGAAAACATACATTGGTGTCAGAAGTGGGATAATATAAATAAATTGCTACGTAAAAATGGCCAAGAGACTATGTGATCTGAAAGTCACGGAATCAAGAGCAGAATTGGAAGATCGTGAGTTGGAAACGTCCGGCAAGAAAAGAAAGACATAAAGTGGCACTGGAAAATGACGGCTTTGATCCTGAATTATTTTTATTCAACGACGAGGCTTCCACCTTAATCTCGACAATGTCTGCCATGGAAGAGAAGATTTCTGCTAATATGGACGAGAAGATTTTAACAATGAAGAACGATTTTTCGAATATGTAGAACGATATTTCTACTATGAAGAATGATATTTCTGCTAACAGGGACAAGGTTTCTACTAATATGGACGAGAAGATTTCTGCTATGAAGAACGATATATCTGCCGATATCTTATTAATGAAAAACGACATTGCCGCTGACGTTGAAAATGAAATTTTGTCTCTAAAACCTGAAATCGAGAATAAGATGACAACGATGAAAAATCAGATGGACGAGAGAATCAATGAGTTGGAGACGAAGATTGCAGATTTAAGAACACAAGACACTTCAGCAGAAGAAAAGAAGATCGAGATCTGCAAGCCAGAAACACAACCCAAGACAGATGATATTAGCAGTTTTGCCCGAGTCAAGGCTCCAACGTTCGACGGAAAGACATCGTGTACCAATTATGTGGAACAATTTGAAGCAGCCGCTAGAGTTAATAATTGGTCCGATAGGGAGAAGGCAGTGAACCTTACTATAGCGCTTCGGGGAGATGCCTTAGATGTACTTCAGACTATACCTCTGGAAGAAACGGATGATTTCGAGCAGCTAAAGAAGAGGTTGGACATGCGATATGGTCACGAACATTTGGAAAATTTGTACAGATTCCAGCTGAAGAACCGGAGACGAAACGTGACGAAACTCGTCAGGAGTATGAAGTGGATATTGCCCGCCTCGTTCGATTCCTTATCCGTCAGCACCAGAGAGCATGATGGAATGTCTGGGCATCCAGGCCTTTATTGATCGCTTACATGACCCTGATATGCAGAAGACGCTTCATTTAGCACATCCAAAAACGTTAGTCGACGCATTGACAGCTGCTCTTGAATATGAAGCAGCCACGATAGCTTCGGGATGCAACAAAGGTAGGACCATACAGGAAGAAGGTGACGATGACATACTTGACCAGATCATCTACTTGTTGAAAGGTATTGTAGACAAGAAGCCGAAGAAAATCAGGTGCTGTAATTGTGGCGATCTAGAGCAGGCACGCAGTTCGTGTAAGCGTCCTACGACTCCTGCAAACCAAGAACCTCTTAAATACAAAGCAGCCACGAAGAGTTCGCGGTACAACAAAGAAAGGACTATGAAGGAAGAAGATGACGATGAAAAACTTGACCAGATCGTCAACTTGTTGAAAGGTATGACAGATAAGAGTCCGAAGAAGATCGAATGGCGGGCTAGAGCACGTACGCAGTCCGTCTTAGAGCCCCAAGACTCCTGTAACCCAAGAACTCCAGTCACAGAGGAAATCAGACAGGGGTGAACATCCAGCTGATGTGAATCACCGAAAAGCCAACTCTTTGCCTAGACGGCCATGCCCTGTAGACTATTCACAATGCAACAAGTCGAAATCTAAGGAAGTTGCAGTTTCAAGAATTACAGTACTCAGTGAAGAATGGTCACCCACCAGGATCAGAGAAGATCAGGAGAATGTTCCTCACCTGAAGATGATCCGGCAATGGAAGGAAGAAAATCGGCGACCTACCTGGCAAGAAGTGTCAAGATTTTCACCGAAACTCAAGGCGTATTGGGCTCAGTGGGACTCCCTTGTCCTGGAAGAAGGGCTGTTGAGAAGAGTCCTTGAAAATGAATATGGTTCCGAGATGAGGAGGCAGCTAGTGATCCCTAGAACGAGAGTAGCTGAGGCACTGAAGAAGTTACACGACAGTCCATCGGGCGGTCATCTGGGAGTGAAGAAAACCTTTCAGCGAGTTTGTGGAAGGTTTTATTGGATGAACAGCTCCGACTATGTGAAGGACATCGCAAGAGAAAGGCACCCATGAAACAGTATAATGTTGGGAGCCCTTTGGAAAGGATTGCTTTAGACATCGCTGGACCATTTCCGACAACAGAAAATGGTGGTAAATACATCCTGATTGTAATGGATTATTTCACAAAGTGGGTGGAAATTTACGCTATCCCGAACCAAGAGGCCACAACTGTCGCGGATGTATTGGCAAAAGAATTCATCAGCCGATATGGAGTACTCTTGGAAGTCCACAGTGACCAGGGAAGAAATTTTGAAAAGCCATCTATTCCAGGAGATTTGCGAGAAGCTGGGACTGAAGAAGACCAGGACAACAGCATTTCATCTGCAGTCAGATGAAATGGTCGAGAGAATGAACAGGACTATTGGAAAATACCTGGTCAAAGTAGTATCCAGTCATCAGAGAGATTGAGACCAGTATCTTTCCCTATTCGCATTGGCTTATCGATCTGCCGTCAATGAGTCCACGGATGAAACACCGGCGAAAATCCTGTTTGGACGTGAAATGAGGCTTCCTTGTGACCTGGAATTTGGGTGTCGGCCTGGAGAAGATCTAGCAGGAGAAGACTACGTGATCCAATTGAGAAGAAGGCTGGACGATATTCATGAATTAGTTCGAACAAATCTTTAAGTTGCCAGCGACAGAATGAAAAGTCGGTACGACACGCAGGCCACAGTAGGCGGTTTTAAAGAAGGGGACAAAGTATGGTTACACAACCCGACGAGGAGAATTGGATTTTTTTCAAAATTACAAAAATCCTGGCATGGTCCATACTTAATCAAGAAAAGGATGTTATATATCGCATAAGCAAGGTCCCCAACGGAAAACCAAAAGTAGTGCACCAAAACCGACTAGCGCCATTCGTAGGAGACCATGGCCTAGAGAACAACGACAAGATTTGTTCACTCTCCCGGAAGATTATTCACTGGCATACAATATCCCCGCCCTTCTCAAGAACGCACGAGGGTTGGTGTCCGTCTTTCGACAGAAGTTCGGGCGATCAGAAAAACTTGAAGACCAGATTCCAGCCCCTGGCAAGACACTGAAACTGAAACATAATTCGCGGTACGTCTTCTACGTGGTAACTAAAGATGAATTTAGGGATCGATCTACCTACCGCGATGTGTGGGAAGCACTTCGTAACCTCCGAGACCATGTGTTAGAATCCAGCGTGAAGAAACTGGCTATGCCTAAGATAGCGAGTAACCAGTTGGATTGGCGAGTTATCAGGAACATGGTAGAGGTTATCTTTCGATATACCGGTGTCCAGATATTAATTCGCAGCTACAACCCCCGTTATCAGTATCCGATGAAGCTGGTGCCCTGTTATTTCCATAAGATCGGAAAGTGTAGAAATGTTGGGAGTTGCCGATTCAAACATCCAGTCTCGGCTACACAAAAGTTCCAGGAGGAACTTCCATTTAAGGAGGGGGTAATGTTACGAAACAGCACACTGGTATAGTCCCTAAATCCTACTCTGTCTAAGCCAGGTATGAAAGTTAAAATTATGGCGCACGCGCAGAGATTGTTTACGATTGTGACTATTTTATCTAGACATTATTTTTTGTGACCAGTCTTATCTAGAAAATGCCAGAAAGCCAATTGTTTTTGATTAAGCCGCAATCTAGAATTATCTAGTGAAAAAGGCACTAATATATATATAAAGGACCGACCAGGAAGAGTTAGTTTAGTTGATTAAGTGATCTCGACAAATAAACAAGAATGCACCGAAATAGCGAACAGTAAAGTGTTGATATAAATTAATAATTAAGTTTGTGTGCATATCAATTAAATTTAAGGGATTAGTTAAGTATCTAAAAATTAAGTGTTAGTGAATAGTTTATTGCTTAAATGAATAAGGAAAACATTACATTATCAACGATATGTTAAACCGCACTCCAAACTAGGCGTCAGGCCAACGAGTCAAAGGCAGATTATATGCCGATGACCTAGTAATAAAAAAAATGTTTATTTCTCTAACTAAAGTACCTAGGGTCATAAATTCGGATCAGCATTTCGTAAGGATTTCAAAAACAAAACGGAAATACAGGGTGATCTGTTTGATATAAGAAAGTTCGTTATATTTAGAGAAAAACGAAAGATCAGACAACAATGTTAGTACCATAATATCGGCCATATTACAAGACTCTCACAAACCAAAATTTATAAAAATCGTGCAAGCCTATTCATATAGGTATAAATGATTGATGCGTTCCAGTGAATATTTAATTTATTTTCCTCAGAAAACTCACAAAATTATTTTTGGTTTGCAATTAGAAGGAGAAACGCATAACTTGTGGACCGGTTTTGGAGCCACTGCGTCTCTTCAGAACAAGACATATGATGTCCCGTTTAAAATATCTAATCTCCATATGATCGCGCCTCTAATATTATTTCCTGTCAATATGATAGTACCAGCGAGTCGGCACTACATTTAGTAGAAACTATCTATAAATTTGTTATATTGACACCTTAATATAAGTTGTCAAAAATTCGAAAAATAATTTTGAAAAATAGATAAAGTTCAATAATTTTTGTAACATACCTTCAGGTTCAGGGCTGGTGGAAATTTTGATTCGGTAGGTTTGGGACCCTTGATCGTTGTAAGCTGTTAAGACGTATTCAAGTTCAGTATCTTGTTTTGTTACTGCAGCCAATCTGAGATTCGCTTCATATCTACCTCGTTCCTGAAAAAAATAATAAGAAAATAATAAGCGACTTATTTTTTCAAATTACCTCAACAGAGTTTTGAAATTTAAAGTATTTTAAGTAACAGGTCTAGCGGAAATCTACTAAATCGAAAATATACCACACGTTTCCATTTCCGAAATACTCGGGGGCAAAGTTTGGTTATTGGGAAATTAATATTGGTATTGTCCCATGCCTATCAAACACAAGATGGCTATTAGAATATTTAAAGAAAGCCGCATACATAAGAGATATTAACATAAACATATCTAGCATGAAAGGAGCATTAATTAAAGCATTTGTTGAAGTTATTAAAGAGCTTTGGTCTGAAGACGGTTCAGACAGAGTGGTTAATACAGTATCATTGAAAAGTCAGATTCAGCGATTTACTTCAAGGTTCATGGGATACGCTCAACATGATGCACAGGAGTTTCTTCGTCACTTATTAGTAGGACTTCACGAAGATGTCGATAGGGTATATGAAAAACCAAAGCCCATATTAACAGAAATTTATGACAAACTTAGTGACATTGAGAAAGCACAAGAATCTTGGTTGAGATATCCGAGAATGGACAACTCCAAGATTGTGGATAACTTTGTCGGTTAATTAAAATCAACACACTGTGGTCATTGTTCAGTTACCTTCGATTCCTTTTGGTATTTATCCCTTTCCATACTCCAAAGAACAAGTTAATTACGACTTTCACAATGTTTAGATTCGTTTATAAGAGAAGAAACACTCGACGGTGATGAAAAACCAACATGTTCGAAATGTAAGGAACGAAAATCATTCTCATTTCATACATTCCCGATAATATTGGTTATTCACCTAAAGCGCTTTTCGCCAACAGAAAGATTTATGGGAAAAATTAATGTTGCAATAGATTTTCCAATAGAAGGGATTAATATGAGCCATTACGCGGCTGATAATATGGCACCCTGTAGGTACAACCTCTACGCTATATCAAATCACAGTGGAACCACTTACAATAGTCACTACACAGCATATTACCGACATTCCTACATGGGACAGTGGCATGAATGTAACGATTCAAGGGTGCTATTATTATCGTGGAAATATTTAGTCAGTGGAGAAGCATATGTTCTTTTACTTTTCCGCCCCACCTATCTAATATGCGAAAAAAGTATTGGTTTACCCCTAAAAAAGTTGGAATTTTGAAAAAAAATTTGAGTTATTTTTACGTTTTCCATCAACAACAACCCTATTGATTTTCAGTTCACCAGAGCCAGTACAATGGGTGCTATGGTATCAAATACAGGTACCTACTAAGTTATTTGCGCTTCTCGACGCTAGATGGTGCTAAGAAATTTAACGAATGTTGGTGATAAAACAAACTAGATTGAAATTTCGTCAAATTGTGGTGTGTGCAATTTGTAATTGATTAGTTTTTTGATATAGGTATCTACACTGAAATATCGATATATTTTGCGATATCTCGAAATTATTACATCGATATTTATATATCGATATATTTGAAAAAATATCGGTATATTGAATATATCTATGTATCGTTGCCATCCCTAGATAATGGTAGGGAGAGGGTAAGAGAGCAGAAATTTATGGAAATAATTTTTTCAATATTTTTTAATGATCAAAACTTCTAGAATGACACTGAGCATATTGTTGGGGTAACAACACAGACCTCCCTCAGTAATTAATAGTTTTATGGAGTTCAGTATTAAGTGCTCAATGAGTGTTGGCCATAGAAGAGCAAAAATGTATTGAAACATTTTTTTAAATCTTTTTCATGACTGAAAATGCTAGGATGACACTTTGAGCATGATATGGGAATGAATACATATATTTTCATCATAAATTAATGATTATATGGGGTTCATTATTTGGTGCTCAATAAATGCTGGCCATAGAAAAGCAAAAAATTATTGAAAACATTTTTTAAATATTTTTTCATGATCAAAAATGCTAGTATGACACTCTGGGCGTGTCTTGAGAGTGAATACACAAACTTGCATCAGTAATCAATCATTTTCTGGGGATGGTATTTAGTGCTCGATGAGCGCTAACCATAATACCATTGAAATTTAGGTTATAGTGTTATATATTATTACTTTTCCGCCCAACCTATCTATATGCGAGAAAAGTATTGGTTTACCCCAAAAAAAGTTGGAAATTTTAAATATTTTTTTTGAGTTGTTTTTACGTTTTCCATCAACAACAACACGAAAAAACGGTTTTCAGAAAAAAATCCTCTGTGTATGTCGTCGTCGTCGTTGTCGTCGGCCACTTTTCCTTGCATGTCTTGTTAGCACGATACAGCCTCCGGAGTGCAATAAGTCATCAATTTTATGATGGAATATTGTTAAGAATATTTTACAGATGAACCCTATTGATTTTTAGCTTTAGCTCACCAGATCCAATACAACAGGTGCTACAGTACTTTAAGAACGATATTTTTGTAATTTTTTGAGAAATCTCAGTTTGTTAGCACGATACAGCCTCCGGAGTTCAACAAGTCACCAATTTTATGATTGAATATTATTCAGGACATCTCACTGATGAACCCAATTGATTTTCAGCTCACCAGAGCCAATACAACAGGTGCTATTGTACTACAAGTACGATATTTTTGTCATTTTTGTAGATGTTTCAGATTCTTAGCATGATACAGCCTCCGGAGTATATACAAGTGACCAATTTTATTATTGGATATTATTCAGAGCGTCTCAAATATGAACCCTGTTGATATTCAGCTCAATAAAGCCAGTACAACGGGTGCTATGGTACTTGAATTACCAAATTTTTGTCATTTTTGGAGAATTTTCAGTTTGTTAGCACGATACAGCCTCCAGAGAGTATACGATTGATCAATTTTATGATTGAATATTGTTCAAGGTGTCTCACAGATGTACCCTAAAGCGAGTACAGCGAGTCCTATAAATCCAGATATACTAAATTTTTGGTTATTTTTCGAGACTTTTCGGTTTGTTTTCACGATACATCCCCCGAAATGTGTACAAGTAACAATTTCATGATAGAATATTGTTCAGGGCATCTCACAGATGCGGAAAAGTTAGTATTAATCTTTAAAACCGTTTATTTTATGAACAAGATGGCACAAAGTCTCACCTTTAAGTTTAATAATTTTTTTCAGTTCTTAAATTAAATATTTACATTTTGAACCAATGTCTTATTTGATTTTTCTGCAAAATTTATTTATATATACATTGTTGATTCATATAGAGTGAAGGAGCGTATTCAATATATTGAGCAATAAACGGAAAAAAATTGAAAGAATTTTCTAAAAAAAAAGAAACAGTTTCACTTAAAAAATCATTCAGACCAAAAAATTGAAAATAATGAACTCATATTATAGAAGACAACATTGGATCCTTGATAATATTTTGGAGGATTGGAGAAAACAAAGAAAATTCAAAAACGAGCTGCTTAATTTTGGATAAACAAAGTATAAAATAAATGATTGGTATGGGTGAAGTTAACATCATTGACAAAAAAACAAATTTGAGATACCAGAAGACATTGAATATTGCAGAAAAATCACGATTTTTTTCTTCAAATTTTGGCAATAATTGAAATCGACAGATGATTGCTCTTACAGTATTTTTAAATTGTAGAAGACGTAGAACATGAATATGAAAAAAGTTCTTTCCTCCTGAGCAGATTTTAGGAATAACTACAACCATCCTATTATTTATAGAATAATTTTCTTTTTTTTTTGTAAAAATAAATTTAAAATAAAAATAGGTAAAAAAACTTTTTATGTTAAACGGTTTTATGTTAAACATACATTGCAATGTTTAAGATAAATGTACTAAAAACCAAAAAATAATAAAATAGATACAGTTGTGGGAATTATAAACATATGCATAGACTAGACTAAAATAAAACCGTGGGGCACGTCAATTGTCTACAAATTATCGACTTAATGTGCGATAGAAGAATCGTTTAATTCGTCGTTAGGCAGTTGGCCCGCAGACGGTGAGGAAATTACTTACTATTTTCTTGCTCATGGAAATTCCAATAGTTATACACTCCATGTAAATAAAAGAGATGTTTCAACTAGTTTATCGTTGGACATTCACACTGCTGGCTGGCGAGGAATCGTTTCACTGCATGTAGTTTGTCTTTAATCGACAAAACATATGATAAAAGTACTACTCGCTCACCACTATGAAACCCTAAAACTCGCTTATAATCGAGCTTGCTAGCTTGTGTCCACATTCTAGCCCCACTTATCACACGTCCATCGTTGTCGGTTGAACAACTGCCTAATTATAGTGTAACATTACAAAACAAAAATTTTAATCAACGATTGTAGACAATTGACGTGCCCCACGGTTTTATTTTAGTCTAGTCTATGCATATGTTTATAATTCCCACGACTGTATCTATTTTATGATTTTTTGGTTTTTAGTACATTTATCTTAAACATTGCAATGTATGTTTAACATAAAACCGTTTAACTTAAAAAGTTTTTTTACCTATTTTTATTTTTTGGTTTTTAGTTTTTATTTCGCATTCTGTTTAATTCATTTAGTGCTTCATTATTGCAAGGTTTCTTGCCCGTTAGTTTATTGCAGTCCAACTCCTTTATACGTAGTCCCTGCAAAGATCTTACTCTACTAAGAGCCACGTAGGCTTGACCTTCTTCAAACAGTTTCGCACCTAAGTATACGACTGCGTGATCCACAGTGCTGCCCTGCATTTTATGTATTGTAGAAGCCCATGATAGTATTAAAGGCAACATTCTTCTTTCAGCCGTCCCGTAATTGTAGTTAGCTGGAAACTGTATGGCTTTCGGGTGTATAAGATGTACTCCGTCTCTTGCGAAATCAATTCGGACGGAAGGTACATCTGTTGCCCTAACGCCACACAGTCCTCAACACGATACAAAATCTTGACTTGGGTGGTGGATTCAGGCTGGATTAATCAGATACCTAAATTACAGATTCAATTTCTAATTTTAAATCTTATTATTATACGTCATTTAGTGGCTGCGCCCATCTTAAATATTGAGGTTGTATAGTGCACTGTATTCTTCTTGTCAAGCCCTTTTATTTGTTGATACCCATATTGGTGGGATTGATAAAAAATTGTTATCAGCCATTTGGTAGCGGCGACCATCTTAGATTTCAATTTTGCATAGTAAATTGTATTCTACTGGTTGAGCACTTTCATTTGATACCCATATTGATGGGATTGATAAAACCTACGTTATCCGCCATTTTGTAGCGGCCGCCATCTTGTATTTAAATTTTTCATAGTATATTATATTCTGCTTGTTGAGCCCTTTCATTTGATACCCATGTTGATGGGATTGATAAAACCTACGTTATTCGCCATTTTGTAGCGGCCGCCATCTTGGATTTCAATTTTTTAAAGTATATTGTATTCTGCTTGTTGAGCCCTTTCATTTGATACCCATATTGATGGGATTAATAAAACATAAATTATACGCCATTTTGTAGCGGCGGACATCTTGAATTTATAATGATAATGAATAAAAATAATTGTATTGTCACCAAAATCCAAAGTGTATACGAAATTTCAGATTAATCGGTTGACAGGAAGAGGGTGAAATTTGAATTACTAAATTTGACCCAAGAATAAATAAAACAAACGGGGTGAGCTAAATAAAACCGTTTAAAAAATCATCTCACCAAATCTCTAATCGCTTCTGCCTCAATCCTGCCAGTATTATCAGTCGATCCTTCCTTAATTAGTTGTCCTCCAACTGCCCATTCAATCCTCGGCTTAGGATTAGCTTCGATGCTTACATTGATAAGTCCCACTTTTCCAATTTGATAACCGAATTTGTCGATGGGATCTTCCAGAGGGAGAGGTGGAACTAAAACAAATCAAACATGTTGTTTAATCCTAATTGAAATACTACGGTATGATTCGCTTATATTATTATATATTATAGAATAATGAATACTTACATTTGACATCTAGCTGTCTTTTAGTCTCGGAATGTCCGCCGGGATAAGCGGGATGAAATGCGACGCATCTTAAGAATCTGCCATTATCGATTGGTTGCAAAACTCTCGAAAAGTTTTGTACAGTTGATTGGAGATTTTCTTTCGCCAGATCGATCACAGTTGGCATCCTTAGAGCAACATTGTCGATAGGTTCTTCGTCTGAAAGGAAACGTCAAAATTTGACTTATTACGCGTTTCAAATAAATCTTTAGTTTTAACAATTTAATTAACAATAATAATGCCCAAATTTTAACTTGGACTTGCAGTCTTGGTATGCATTCTAAATAAGACCAACAACAAGAGTAAACAGTAAAGTCAAAATCAAGACCAAGATATTATTACCAAAAACAATCTAGATCTTAGTTGGGCATCACTAATTAACAATTTTCATACGAAAAGTGTATCTTACCTAAATACCAACTGATGTTAGCTACCGGTCTTCCATCTCTGACTATACAAGATGCTTCCAAGACGTCATTAATTTTGTAAACTCTCAAGGAATCAGTTCCTCTGCTTAAATCTAATTCCGGTTGTTTTGGTGCTTCTGGAAATAGGAAAAAAGTAATATTATTCTAAATCGGGAACAATAAAGTGACTTTCCAAATTTCGTCAATAATGGAGAAGTGTTCCTTTGTAATAAGTGGGATGATGGATCAAAATAGAAATTTTGTAACCGGACATGCCCCTCTGCGACGTTTTCGTTAGTAGATAAGCAGCACGGGTTCTCGATAATTCCTAAAATAATATGGGAAATCGCTAAGATTCGTTTTGGACTTTTTTGACCAAATCTAGGTCATTACGGCTATGAGGTACCACAGTGTAACAGACACACACGCACACACGTCACAGAACACAATTTGGTTGATAGGTGACACAGAATACAAGTTCACCTGTCTAGTTCTTCTGTCTTGTGGTATGTGACGTGTGTCAACCTTCTTGTGTTCTGTGACGTGTGTGTGTCTGCTACACTTCTGCTAACACTGTCGTCCCTCACAGCCGTAAGGACCTTGGTTTGTTCAAAATTGACCAGAATGAATGTTATTTTACATAAGGAATTATCGAGAGCCCGTGCTGCCTATCTACATTCGTGTTCCCAGAACTAAAAAGACCCCACTAAATTACAGTGTTTTGCCATGCTCGAGGAGATAAAAATCGCTAGAAGATCCCAAGGCCATGCCAAAAATTTATTTGGGGATTAGAATGAATCGGGATTAATTTGAAGGAGATTTTGGACGAATAGTCACCTTATTTTCTTAATATAATATGAACGAATCAGATTATACTAACTTGCTACAATGAGTGACATTGTTCCAACAGATTCAGCAGTTTCACTCGGTATACCTAGAGTACATTTTACAACGCCATTGTCTTCTTCGGTTACCTGATGGATGTTGACACCGCACTGTCCTGCATCTAAACCATTTCCATAGTAAGAAACCTAAAAAAATTTTTCTTAATCCTGATATTATTATAATCATCCATACCAAGAACAAATAATGTTGAAATGTTTACCATATTTCATGATTAATATTATTTTAATAATCGTTTTAATGAGTTTATTTTCGTCAGTAACAATGAGTAACGGTTATTCCAACATGGGAATGTTGAGGTTATCCAGATCCTCGACAATACCAATCTATTGAGAAGGCTCAACAAGATCAAACCGTTTGAGTTAGTGAGATAGTTTAAGTGACTGTGTTAGTTAAAAGCAGAGTATTGTGTGGAACTCGTCAAACATATTATCGGTAGTGTTGGTAAATTATATTAGACACTAAGGTGTACAGTGTATTCCATTTTCGGCATTTTTGTGGAGTATCTCCTCATTTTTAAAGATAGAGGATTAAAAAGTATCATTTTTTATGTACCCCTCGTATCTCAGTTATCTTTAAACTTATCGAATGAGTTGAAACTTGTTCTGGTATAATTAGTTTTTTCCTCACACCTTTTATTTTCTATACTCATTAGGCATGAAGTGGGCTTTTCAAAAATATATGATTTAATTCAATTATTTTTAAAAACAAACTCAGAATTGACTACTTTCTAAATTTTGAATCGCAATTAATAGGTATAGTAAATCGGGATAACATTGAACATAGGGGTGTACCATTGATCAAAACATGAAATATCCAGACGTGTGGCTCTCTAGCGTTTATTTATTGATCGACCTCCAATTTTTGGTAGGGGTCAGGTGGTAACACTGTCTGGATCCTGATCCCGCCATGGCGTCATTTCCCGAACTAGCCTGGCGTCATTTCCCGAACTAGCCTGGCGTGCTATTTTAACCTCTTGGAAGTTGAGTAATCCGCGAAATAATGTAGTTCAGAAGGAACAATTTCCTTCTTTATTAAAACTTTAGAAAAAATCCGTCCTATCCAAGCAACAAAACCAAGAAAATAGTAAATTAAATGCATGGCTTTGATGCAACTGTTTTATATCCTCTGAATGCTGAGAGGGGTTTGCGAAAATTGCCGAACGGAAATCCTGAAGAAGCTGAACAGTTTATCTTTTTCCATACAATGTTTTGAGTCTTCCTTCTAAAAATTCTAATGAAAGAGTATCTCTCTCTACAATAATCAAGAATAATTTAAAAACATTTCAAAATATAAATCATCATTTAAATTTCTCTGATCAGCAAAACAAAAATTTATCAATTCGGAAAAAAAAATTATCAAAAAATAGTAAAATTAAAAATGTCATTAATAAAGTTTTTGACGGTGATTTGACATCCGCAATCAAAATCTTAGCTTCGGATGACAATTTTGCTGATGTCAGTGCAACCACTTTAGCAGGATTAAAATTGAAACATCCTTCAGAGAAACTTAATAGTACGTTCCCTACTCTGAGTGCGGAACGTATTCCTATTCTTATAACAGAAGAATTTGTCAGTAACGCAATAAAATCTTTTAAAACGAGTTCTGCTGGTGGTTTAGACTCTTTGAGACCTTCATATCTACAAGATTTAATAAGTTACAGTGCTGGCCTTTCGGGAAAAAATCTATTATCATCTTTGTGTAAATTATGTAATTTTATTTTAAATGACACAGTCAATCAATATTCGTCCTATTTTATTCGGAGCGCTACTATTAGCTTTAACTAGAAAAGCAGGAGGTATCAGACCAATTGCTATTGATACAGTTAACCGTCGTTTAGTAGCGAAAATAATTTGTTCAAACATCAGAGAAAAATTAGGATAATTACTTCGTCCATTACAATTTGGTTTCGGGTCGAAAGGTGGTTGTGAAGCAGTTGCACATGCAGCAAGACGTAACAATTACCAACCGACAAAATTTATTTCTATTATGTGCTCCTTTATTAAACGAATCCTTTCTATCAGCTTTCAATGAAAAACTAATCTTTTTCAAAAAAATGTCATCTCGTTCTCAAGAATTGCCTACTAATTCCAAAATTAACATATATCTTAAGATGTGGTCCGACCTGGTTACATGATGATATCTTAATCAATTTTGACAATACCATTCGTCATTCATTAGAGTCATTAATTAACATTAAATTAGAGGACCTTTCTTGGAAACAAGCTTCATTACCTGTTTCATATGGTGGTTTAGGAATTCGCTCAATCGTTTTAGTAACTCTTCCTTCTTTTTTGTCATCATTAAATAGTTCAAAAAATTTCATTAATTACATTCTGCCTATATTTTTCCACACACAAGACCCTTTATTATTGGAGGCAGAAAATATTTGGTCAATAAAGTCTAACAAAGTTGTACCCGATGAATATAAATCCTTTCAAAAATCTTGGGATATACCTTTATTGAACATTGAAAAAGAAAATCTGCTTCAGAAAGTTATCAATTTACTAGACAAGGCTCGTTTGAATGCAGCATTTTCAAAGGAATCAGGAGCATGGTTGAACGCTATACCGTCGGCCCCATTAGGTACGCTTTTAGATGACGAAAGTTTCTGTAATTCTCCGTTCAGGTTGTCAAATTTGTGTAAAACATCGCTGTCGTTGCGGAGCTGATGTTGATGAATATGGTAGACACGGCCTAAACTGCAAATTGAGTGTCGGCCGTTTTTCACGTCATTCTGAAGTAAATGACCTAATCAAACAATTCCTGTCATCTGCAAAGATTCCCTGTTCGTTGGAACCGTTAGGTACTTGCCGCGACGACGGCAAACATCCAGATGGTATGACCCTCATTCCATGGCAACGCGACAGAGCAGTTATATGGGATTTCACTTGCATTGACACTTGGGCTCCGACCCATGTTCGATCCACCTCTACTTCCGCAGGCGCTGCAGCTTTACAAGGCGAAACTTTTAAAATCAATAAATAAAAAAATTTGGAGAACATTTACATTTTAATTCCTGTAGCAATTGAAACCTCTGGTGTTTTCGGTCATGAAGCTTTAACATTCATTAAAGAAATCGGTAAAAAAATATCAGTAGAAACCAAAGATTCAAGAGCAACTTTTTTCTTTATACAACAAATAAGTATTGCAATTCAAAGAGGAAACGCTTCATCTTTTCTCGGTACGTTTTCCCGTTCTAAGCATCTAGAAGAACTTTTTATGAAACCTAATCATAAGAAACCTAATTCTTCTACCACTTTCAAATTTTCTCACATTACCGACCCTAAATCATGTGATCTTTCCTTTTTCCGAAATTCTTATTTAACATCTTCATTCTCTTCTTCAGAATGTGTGCCTTCTGATAATACATTCGTTAACAATTTTATAAATTATGCTGGGCCTCAGTGTACTAAAAAATATAGATAACCACCAGCCAGATGATGTCCCATTCATAGGAATACTGAAGAAGATGACTATCCTAGAGAATGATGCGATTCCTATACGCAATAAATTATACATTTAAGGTAATTCGATATATTTTTTATAATAATTTCAGAAATCTGTCTATCTTGATACCTGTTACATGTCTGATGATGGCTCAGTGGGCCGAAACTAGTTGCCCTTTCAAATTGTAATTAATATACACTGTAGTACGGCTTTTGCGTTTTACTTATTGCTATTAAATTCCAAACAAAATAGCCATAGCCTATATATTATAATTAGACACAACAGAAAAATTTTGAAAATATTATGTTCTGAGCTTATTTTTAAAAATAATTGAATACAATTGTATATTTTTAGAAAGCCCACTTCATGCCTAATTAAAAAAAGTTTGCTTCATAACTAAAAAAGAAGAGGTGTCAGGAAAAAACTAATCAAAACAAGTTTCAACTTCTTCGATAAACTTATAAATAACTGGGCTGCATGAAAAGTAGTAATTTTCATTTCTCAAAAACCAAAAGGTCTATGAAAATTCTGCTTTCGCCTATTTAATTTTTATATAAAAGCTGCAAACTATCGCAAAAACCGCAATCCTGTTTCTTCAAAGATAGGGGAGATACCCCGCAAAAAAAGTAACTAAAATGGGATACACTGTACTAATAAGTAGGACGTTAGCCCCTAGTTAATTTAGGTTGGAAGAAAACCTCTTCAATATTATTATTTCGAATTAAGTCCATATACGAGGGATTCCTAATATTTTCAATTAATCTTACCTTTACTTAATACCGATACATGTAATGAAATTCCAATAAAGAAATTATACTTACCTCACCGTTTGAAGGTAATAGTTTATTTAGATTAAAGGTTTTTCCTCCGGGTAGTTCTATCCTGCAGTACTGAAGTGCCACACCAACGCGACATAGGAATGTTGCGTTTTGACCGGGAAGTACTAGAAGTTCTTTGTTGAGTACGTCTACTTGAGCTGCCCATAAAGCTGAAACAGAAAGATAAAATTAAATTCTCGGTGATTGAAATATGTTAAAATTTAATTTTCATCGAAAATGGTGAAAAATATAAAATATATTGTTAAGTATTCATACATTTTATTTAATTGGTTTTGGGTAATATTTAATTTCGAGTATTGTTTTCTTTATATTTAATATGTAAGCATATCTACTTGGGAAGCTTATTTAATAATATAGTTTAAAATCATATCTTGCTAATCGCTGATGGATGTCAATGTGTACAGTTGATATTTTGTGCGCTAGAGCTGGTAACTTTTAACGTTGATTGATAAGTTATCAATCAATGCTTTTAATACAAACCCGTTGAACCCCTGATACAGTCCACTAATGCTTGCATAATATAATTTGCAACCTTTCATTATAAACCAACGAAACATTTTTCGTCGCTTCTTACGAGATGTTACTTTTCAAAAAATTTACAAGGTTTTGTAAAATTTGAAAATATAAATTATGCTTTTTAATAGCTCCATTCTTAATTGTACTAAATTTTAATTTAAAAATATCTTTATTTCAATAATTTAACAAATCCAATTACAAAGGAGGTGGAATAATAAATGTACTGTGGCCGACGCTCTGGTATTTCCCACCACCTTGGTGTACATCTGGAGAAGAATGTGATTCCTTGCCGGTGGCACTACTCACTTGTTGTGGCTGTATTTAACAACCTTGTCCCGAATATACAAATATGACTCCCCACAATTTTCGACTGAGTCGTTCTTGAAAAACGGCTGAAAAACAGGGTTTCAATTGTACTAAATATTTATTGGATTCAACTTTAGTTGCTCAATAAGAAATAATTATTGAATTTGAGACCGAATCTTCTCTAGTTGGTTTAATATTATAAGAGATAACTTCTTTTGTTTTGGTTTTATAATTTAATTGTCTCAGGTAATTAGGTATGATAAAGATTGAGTTAATTTGATTTCTCAAATCAGGTATTTCAGCTTAATTTGCATAAGTTTAAATTGTATTTTCTTATATAATATATTTATCAATTAAAATTTATTATTTCTATACTCATAAGTTTTACATAGGTAAAAAATATGGTATTAAAAGTTAACTGTCATCAATCTTATTATTGTGTTACAATGGCAGCTAGATTACTTCAAGCACAAGCTCTTAGATGCTCAGTCACTGATAGAATTTCAATACTGTATGACCTTGCCATACAAGCAGAGGAGGATCAAAGTACTCGTAACCATTTTAAAGCTAGATATGTTGAATTAAAAATATTTTACAGTGACTTTAACCATCAGCATTCTACAATTATTACTGCTCTGGCTGCAAGTGAGGAGGTAGATTTAAATACTGAAACATTGCTCAGACAGGAAGTAGATAATAAATATTTTCAGTTAGTGAGTGTTTATTCAGATTTATTTGATACTGATACTTTGCATTCCAAAAACAAATGTAAAGATGCCAAAATTGAATAAACTTCCGGTTTTTTCGAGAGATTTAAAATTATGGTCAACATTTTTTGATCTTTTTAAGTCTCTTATAGATTTATATATTTAATGCCGTCTCTATCCAGGTTTATAATTCTCAAAAATTAACTTCGGAGAACCTAAAATATCTTAAACAGCTTTTGGCACTGTTTTTCGATAACTTGGAAGCTATAAAAAATTTGGGGTTACCGGTATACGAGAGTGCGATTTTGTACCATTTCACCTTCTAAGCAAAAAATTGATTCGATAACTTTGCAGAGGTTCGAACAAGAAAATGGCATTTTTTTGTCCGAAATTCCTAAATATGATGATTTATATAAATTTTTTGAAAAGCAATGCGATGCTTATGATTCAGTTGTTTTAATTCAACCTCCTAAAAGTAAATAACAAATAAAAAATGTAGCAAATTTAAGAAATCCCCATAAGAAACTATTGGATTTTTTTACTAACTTAGGCTTTTATGGTTCTCACTAAAAGAGTGCAACATATTTGTTTCTCACAAGAATTTGAAAATTATTAAGCAGGTACCACCTTATCGAAACCTTTTGGAAAGTTGAGCCATTTTCTGGATAGCGATGGCGTTTTTAGGGCGAGTGCAGTTCTTAGGATTGTAAATTCCCCAAATTTTACTCCGTCACCATCGTTTGACATATTTAATCCGTTTAATCTGTTCATGCAGGTTTTCACCATTTACGTTTTCTTATTGCTCAGAATATTTGGATTCTCTCCTCTAAACGTGCAATTCGGAGTGTGTTCGATGCTTCAATCTGAAGCCTGTGACCCACGAACCTTCTTCCATAGGAAACTTCCCTCCTATTCGCATCAACCAGATTAAACCATTTTCTTATATAGGTACTGATTCACCGCCCTACAAAATTGAAAAAAATTTTGTTGCAAAGTATTTTTGAACGAATTTAGGGTAATGCAGGTCTGCTGAATTCAAAAATAAAAGCAGTTTTTCCAAATTGGCTCTAGTTTTTGAGGTAATGGATACAAATTTTTTTAAAGAATTTAGCTATAACATATGCTTTGTATTTTTTAAGAATAATTTACGAACATGAAATTTACGCAGAAACGAGAGTTCGACCCTGTTAAGTGAGCGTACCACGTGCCGACTGCTGATCACGTGATCAGTGCGTGCACTTGTTTGTCTTTTGTCTCTTGATTTTAACAGTCAGTTCAGCGTAAGCTGAGCGTCGCGGTTATTGTGCTTTTCTTACGTATTTTGTGTATTTAGTTCTTATTGCCTACCTAGTGAAGTTATTTAAATTCAATAGACGTCAAGTGGAAGGTAGGAGTACATGTGACGAATATTTGTACCTATGTTTTTAACTAAAGTTACTCTTTTTTCAGAGGAATGAGTTCCTCACGCAGCCCTAATGTCTTTTGCTACATTTGTGGCGAATATACTGTAGCGAAACAGAGAAAAAATATCACAGATTTTGTTAGACAAGCTTATCAAGCTTATTTCGACGTACAGCTTGGAGATCAAGACAAGTCCTGGGCTCCCCATATAGTGTGCAAAACTTGTGTAGAATGTTTACGACAGTGGTCAAACGAAAAAAGAAAAAGTTTGAAATTTGGTGTGCCCATGGTGTGGAGAGAACCTAAAAACCACCATGATGATTGTTATTTTTGTTTAGTTAATGTAAAAGGTTTTAACAAATACAAGAAAGGCAAATGGGATTATCCTGATTTAGAATCAGCACGAAGCATGTGCCACATAGCGAAGAGAGTATATACAACACTGCCAGATGTTCTGATGGCGGAAGAAGAAGAAGAAATTAAGGACCAGTACAGTAGCAGTGGAAGTGAATATGAGCAGGAAATACAATCAACACCACAGCAGTTCTCTCAAGAAGAACTGAATGACCTGATACGGGATCTCGGTCTATCATAGCAAGAATCTGAACTTCTGGCATCCAGATTAAAAGAAAAAGAACTGTCTACAACCAGATATAAAAATAACCATTTATAGAACACGAGACGTGAAACTTGTTCCTTACTTTAGCCAAAATGAAGATCTTATTTATTGCAACAACATTCCCGGACTTTTTCGTCAAATGGGAATACAATTTGTTCCAGGTGATTGGTGACTATTCATAGACAGTTCCAGTAAAAGCCTAAAGTGTGTTTTGCTACACATTGGCAACCGATATGCGTCAATTCCTATCGCCTACTCAACAAAACTTAAGGAAGAGTATCAAAACATCAAGTTACAGAAACTATCCTATGAAGAACATCAGTTTTCCATTTGTGTTGATCTAAAAATGGTCAACTTCTTGCTTGGGCAGCAAGTTGGGTACACAAAATACCCTTATTTTATCTGCTTGTGGGATAGTAGGGCGAAGCAAGATCATTGGAATATGGTTAATTGGCAAATGAGACAAAATATGACTGTAGGAACAGTAAATGTAATAAACGAACCATTGGTTGACCGTGAAAAAAATCATTCTCTCACCGCTCCACATCAAGTTAGGACTAATGAAAAAATTTGTTAAGGCTTTAAGTAAAGATGGCGAGTGCTTCAAATACATTTGTAGATCGTTTCCTAGGCTAAGTATGGAAAAGCTAAAAGCGGGTTTTTTTGATGGCCCTCAAATTCGCAAACTTATTAAGGACTCTAATTTTACAAATCACATGACGACACTTGAAGCTGCTGCTTGGTGTAGCTTTGTTATGGTAGTTAAAAATTTCTTGGGTAATCACAAAGCGGACAATTACGAGGAATTAGTGCAACAGATGTTATTAAACTTTAAAAACTTGGGTACTAATATGAGTATTAAAGTACACTTTCTTCACAGCCACTTGGATAAATTTCCCGACAATCTTGGCAATTTCAGTGAGGAACAAGGGAAACGGTTCCACCAGGATATAAAGGAGATGGAGGTAAGGTATCAGGGCAGATGGGATCATCATATGATGCCAGACTATTGTTGGAGTCTCCAACGTGATGTACCTGACGGTCCTCATAAAATAAAATCCTACAAAAAGAACTTCTTCCCTACGAATTAGATGTAATTTTTTAAATAAAATTATTTCTTTGCTGTTATACCTAATCAATAAATGAATTTTATTATTTTTTCGTTTCTCTTTTTTTGAAATATTTTTAACTAAAAGTTGCTTATAAGGGCCATTGGTCTAATAAATTGATATTTTACTCTATCTCATCATATTTTGATAATATATCTCTAAAATTAGAGCCAATTCACCTAAATGGACTTCAAATTCGTGATCAGCACCACGAAATTACCTAGAAATCGCCCAAATATTGTTGACAATAAAATTAGTGTTGATCAGTGTTATGGATGTCCCTTCTAGGTCACCCTCCTTAAAGGACAATTAAATCACAAAAGGCCTGTATTTGTCTCTGTGTGTTTCGCCACAAAAGCCCTACATTTAGAATTAGTATCCAGTCTCTCTTCGTATGCATTTATTGCTGCTTTGCGTCGGTTTATTGCACGTCGAGGAAGATATACAGATATTTTTTATGATAATGCAACTAACTTTGTAGGTGTTTCCTGTATTCTCAAAAGGCTTGCGGATTAGAAAGAATTTATTTTTCGTTTTCTCCTCCGTCCGGTCCACATTGAGGCGGGCATAAAGTCTGTTAAAACTAATATTTTTCGAGTGGTTGTTTGTGTATATATTACACAATTACTAATTACGTCAATTGAGTGGACTAACAGACCACTTCAAACAAATTAAAAGGTTCCATGTTTCGTATGTAAATCCACAACTGGACTCGTAAAAACCAGAAATTTAGACAATATTTAATTAGTAACAGTCATTAACCCGTTCAACATAGGCACTGTACCACTGATGTCATTATAAAGGTTGACTGAATACACTACCATCAAACCCTATCTACAGTCAGAAGATAAGGTCCGAGATCGTTCATAGGGAAAATGACTTTATCCTTTCTGTTAGTCGTCAGATAGCCTCTATTTAACAGAGTCGTCACTTGAGAGAATTTAAAAGAACATTATACACACTCATACTAAATTTTAATTTTTTTACCATTATTTACGATATTTATTATGGCGATCTTATTCTAGTAAGAAGGGCCCGTAAACCTGTTTATGAAGTCTAGATTTCTCTGGTCTTTTTTTATTTCAAGAGTCTGCTTGCGGATAATAAGAACTAAATATACTTCCCATGAATACAGGGGGAGTAGAAAACAATGTGAAAAGGCTAAAGGGATTATAATTTGACAATAACGGAGTTATAATTTGAATACTTTCGAATTGATAAAAATTAATAAAGTTGTACTGTCGAGTTCAGAATTTACTGCAAATTAATAGAAAAAGTATTCCAAAAAGTTCCTTTGATTACTTTAAAAAAAAAAGGGAATGCTATTTGTTCCGCTACTGATTATCCCTTGTAGATACAATACATCAAATAGATTCCGATCCTTTTACTAGGTGTTTGTTTTCAATGTCCGGGTAGCGGAAAATCGAAAACAAAAAGGAAAAAGAAAATCAAACCATGACCGGTGGTTGATGATTAGGGTCTAATAACATTTTTTTTTCTCTTATTTTCTTTGTTCGTCGGGGATCGTCGTCAGTGTTATTTGAATTTAATAGTGTTGGAAAGCCGAGAAAATCTCGTATTTGATGTAAAATAATGATTATGTTTGTTTGGATATAACGTGAAAGAAAACTGGTTATTATTGAAGACTGTTGGGTTTCAAAGCAGAAAGTGTGTTAAATGGATACGTGATAAGAATAATTTCAAAAATCATACATTTAGCTTATAATAAGATATTTATTCACAGTATAGAAGACTGACTTGGGTTTCTGATGTGTAGCTCTTATCGTCAGACGAATCTTCAGGGTTTAATTGATGCTTTATTTCCTTCTGTAATCTAGTCAACCGATTTTTAAGAGACCGTTCTTTGGTTATGTTGTACATAAGAGTTAAGTCATTTAGTATACCTTGTATATTTGCTCTGAAAAAGAGAGCTTAGTTCAATGGGTCCGACAAGCCAAATGAGTTTTCTAGGAAGGCGGTGAGTTGTGTTTCAGTCAGTGTTAGGTGAGTGGAATTGTTTTTGCATGGCTCTTGTATAGTAGAGTAAGTAGTGGGTGCGAGTTTAAAGTCCTCTTTTCCGGTCATTTTGGGTTTTTTCTTATGCTGTTTGATTGAGTTTTGAGATATTGTGTATAAAGGGGGGAACATCTGGTTGTCGGTCGGAGTATCTATCGGTGAGAGCTGAGAACGAGTTTCGAGGTAGATAGACCTCTCTTTTGTCCTTGAGTTACAGGTAAATTCACTTGCTCGATAAGTGTCAGATTGGGTTGATCATCTTCGACAGGTATACTCTGAGTGTTAGATACAGGAAGATTGTTAGAGTGTGTAGTAGTTGTTTGCACTATAGGAGATGGGGGTGGTGGATTTTGAATTTCAGTGTTAGGTGGATTGGTACAAGAATAGGCGGTGTGTCCAGGGAGTTTACATAAGAAACATTCCAGTTTATTCGTGGACACAAAAATTCTGTAAGGAGTATTTTCGAAAGTAATTAAAAGGGATGTTTGGAGAGTGAAGTTGTCGTTTTCTGGTATAATATATGTTATTCTGCGAAAACTCATGATATGAGAATATTTATCATCCGGTACGCCACATTTCACGAATGAAGCAGGAGAGGCTAGCTGTAGGCCGATGTCTTTTAGAGGTTTTTCTATAAGAGAGTGAGGGATAGTGGGAGGAACGTTGGAAATCAGAATTCGTTTGGCAGGTGTGATAAGCCTTCAAATAGGTATATTGTTAGATTTAATATATATACTATCGTGTTCATTATACTCCGTTTTTAAAAGGCATGGAGTAATAAATAACTCATTTTGGCCGGAACCATAGGCGTACCACATTTAGTCATTTAAAATAAGTTAAGGCTTCTAAAATTATCTCATTTCCGAAAATAACCGTTTTGTAATATTATTTAAAATGAAATTGCAAATTATCAATAATATAATAAACTGTGGATTATATCACTGACATCAATTTTCCAGAAAATGTATTATTATGTATAAAAGGGCGTAGACGAGTCCCTCCACTAAGCTTCAGGTAGTTATAATCCTACATACAATAAATAATAAAATAAATGTTAATAACAATTTTATACAAATACATATATATATATATATATATATATATATATATATATATATCCAAACCAACCCCATTTGCCGATTATTTCACCCAATTAGCAGGCAATTGAAGAAACTTGACAAACAGGTAGCTCAAAAATGGTTTTATTATTGTGAAATATAGTCTTTTCAGTTCTAAGAAAATGCCCCTTTAATACAATGTGCTTACTAGAACTTTTCAACTATAAAAGTAGCGGAAAGGTTGAATATTTTCAATTTACAGTTCATCTGTTCTGGAGAAACTGCTGTGTTGATTGATTTCCCCATTATTACTGTTATTTGTTATTATTTTTTACCGTTATTGTTAACTGGTGTTTATTTTTGTTCATCTATACAAGTTCTCTTCTCATCACACGAGACAAACACCTAACTACACCTTCCAACTATATAGTGTTCCAACCAAATTCGACCAGATATGGAGGATTTATCACCATCTGAGCGACCTAAAGTTGGCCCATTGTCGCTGAACGAAAAAAATATCTGATATTAAATTGCTATTCCTCGTTGAAGAACGAAGAAATTAGAAGAAAAATCATGAATTTGACAGGAAGTGTTGATGAAACTGTGGAGATTACTGCAACAATGATGGGTGTTTCAAAAACAACAATTTATAATTTAATGAAGGAGAAAAAAATGGAAACATCACAGCCCCAGCAAAGTCCCCAGGCCGACCCAAACTTGAAATGGATGACGATTTGAAGAATGGAATAAGGCGTAAGGTGCATGCTTTTTTCTTTAGAAAAGAGATCCCAACTCTCTCCAAAATTATGGCTTCGGTTCAAGAAGATTCAGATTTTTCGAAAATGTCTCGAAGTACATTATGGAAAATTTTGAAAGAACTTGGATTTGAATATAAAAAAAATATCGGAACGCAATGTTGATTGATAGAGACGACATTGTCATTTGGAGGAGGAGATATTTGCGCAATATTCGGAAAGCAAGACTAGATCAAAAACGAATTCATTATTTGGATGAGACTTGGTTAAATGTTTTGGCAAGACACGAATGTCTAAAGTCGGAGGCAGGCAGCTCTTTAAGGGTGGTCAACAGGCCTCAATCCACCAGCAGGAAAAGGACGTCGACTCATCATTACTCATATCGGAAGTACCGAAGGTTTTGTTGAAGGTGGATTGTTGTGCTTTGAGTCGAAGCAAACCGGAGATTATCATGAAGATATGGATGCAGACGTTTTCGAAGAATACTTCTCACAAATCCAACGGGCTCAGTCATTGTTATGGATAACGCAAGTTATCACTCCAGGTTAGTGGAAAAAATACCTTCAACTGCATGGCGTAAACAAGATATCCACGATTGGCTAACCTCGAAAAATATTGAATGCCCAGATAACCCGCTGAAAAATGAGCTCTTATAACTGGCCAATTCACATAAACACAAATATAGTAGATACGTTGTAGATCAAATGGCATCAGCGCGTAGTATAACGGTGCTGAGGCTTCCTCCTTATCACTGTCAACTCAATCCCATAGAATTAATATGGGCCCAAGTGAAAGGGGAAGTTTCAAGAAAAAATACGACATTCAAAATGAGTGACGTAAAAGTTTTATTCGAAGACGCGTTAGGTAACGTAACCAAAGAAAACTGGAAGAAATGTGTTGAACACGTGATACAAGAAGAACTAAATATGTGGGAAATAGATCATATAAGTGAACACACGATTGAACCATTTATAATCAATGTTATTAATGGAAGCTCAACAGAATCGTCTGATTCTGATAGATAGACTAGTTTTTGTGTTAGTTATTACTATTATTTGTTAGACTTTTTTTTATAAATATTACATTCATTCGTACTTTATTCCTGCATTTTTCTTTTTTCCTCTCCTATTGTAAACGGTATATTAGTAGTAAAGTTGATACCTACTGCAAAAAAATTTGCTTTTTTTATATAATATTTTATGTTTATTGTTTATTCATAGGAACACAAAAAAATGTGTTTTTATTGAATCGATATTGTGAACTCTTTTGAATAGTTTTCGTAATTATAATTTCATAGTGCCTTCATATTCATATACCAAGTTTGTTTTGTCCTGATTGCACGCCTCTGAGGATTAAATTGTTTATTTGTTCATTCAAATACAATAGAGCGACCCTTTCAATACAATAGGCGACCCAACCGAATACAGAGTTACGGGGTGTCTACCTGAAATTCGTAACAAATAAGAAATTTTAGTACAAAATTAGATAAACTTCGGAGATATTTTATTATACACCCTGTATCGGTTTTGCATACCTAATGAGCTTTTATTACTCCATGCCTTTTAAAAACGGACTATAAGAAGTCTATCGACAATAGCAGTGGAGCTTAAATAGATGCATATGCAGTTGTTTGAGATTCTAGAGGCAAATGTTACATTTTTGGGGGTTACAATTTCTCCTATTGCTTTTATATACTCAATGAGAGTGGTATTGGTTATGGCGTGCATGATGATTGCTTGTTCTCTTTTAGGGAAGATTGGTGGGGGAGGTTTTGTTTGTGCAGCAGCAACATACGACTTTGTAGCTTTAGGTGAATTATGGGAAGGAGAGTTTGAAGTTGATTGGGATTGATAATTATTCATTTTGTAAGTGGCCCTGGATACCAAAGCCAATACAAATGAAAAGGAAAGACAGGGGTCCCTAATGGATCCCTGAAAATATTTTGTAGGAAATAACAGTTACCTGACTTGATGTTACGCCACTGATGAAAATTAAATGTCTTCACTTGTTTAAACTTTTGGAAATAATTATGTTCAATTGTTCATAGCATCGATCACAAGTATTGAAAAAATCACATGATGATTGTTAATTATTTACTACTTTCAACAATACACAGAAAAGAACTCGTATTTTGATTTGAATTTAATGATGTATAATTACCGATAAACGATGTTTACTCATCGGTTACCAGCATAGGAATCCTGAAAAGTATTTAAATATTAGTATTAGCGAAAAATGTCATTCTTGATAAAAAGTTTTTCAAAACCCGTCTCATTTTATAGCCCAGTTTTATAGTGGGGTTTCAGAACAAGCAAAACTTTTTATAAAGAATGGCATTTTTCACTAAAACAAATATTTAAACTTTTTTCACCTATAGGATATCCCATCCGTGGACACGCTGTATAAAAGTGTAAGTGAATATATTGTGTATATAATATAAATTAGTGAAAAAATAAATTACGTGAGTATATAAATTTATCCCACAATCGTAAGAAAAACTTTTAAATAAATAAGAAAAACATTACAGTATAATAACTTCTGTAAGAACAGGACACCTTAAGAAGAGAAGAGGAGACATCCTGTATATATGTGCATTCTCATCAAATAGACAGTGTATTTGTAGTTCGAAATATATCTGATTTGAAAACAACGTACATCTGATTAGAATTAAGTTGTTTCGCCTGTAGTGAATTCTTAGTGCGTCCCCTAGTCGCTCTCTATTTATTATTTCTGTCTCGATTTGCGCCATTCAACGCATTCAATTTCCGTCTACATTCGAGCCTGTGAGGAATTCTCTGAACTACGGTTTATTCCAATTACACGGAAAATGATTTAAACTGTTATATAAATCAAATCAAAATGCAAGGCTCTAATATAGTGCCTGTCAAATTTCGCCCGAAATAATTTCAATTTTGAACGTTTAATTATTTCCACATTGTAACACGTTTTATCATGTTGAAATTGTTTGATGTGCGATTAATTATTTGTATAGAATGTCACTCATAATAACACGAGTAGTTCGCGGTGGATTGAGCGCAACTCTCTATTATATAAATTATTATATTATATTGAATCAAATTTTTACACAAATTCTGTATCCGTTGTCAACTCACAGTGAAACACTGTTGCTCTCAAAACGAGGTTAAAAAACTAATAAACCACCACCCAAAGGAACTAACGCGGGCATTATTGCATTATTAAGCGGTTATACACGTAAAGTTATTTTTACTAATTAAACTTTTCTCATGGAGTGAAATTTTTTCATTAAGTCCGATAAAATGACAAACTACAAACATCGGGTTGTTTAACAGCGTTACAACAGTGGATTTGATCATAATTAAATGGAGACCAAGCCTATAACGGTAACAATATTTATATCCCGAGGGTTTCAGTAACCGACGCATATTACGATGAACAAATTTAATTATACTTTGGTAATTAATTAGTTTCTGTAATACAATAAAAATTATATAAAGTCCAATTGTCCCTATGGTGATAAAAATAATATAATATTTGTGACAAAAAAGTACCAGGAATTTTTCATTCAATTTACCCATTCAAAGTATTATGTTTGTAGGACTGTGCTTAATTGCGATGCCCGAAATGAGTGTAATTTGTCAACCAGTATGCTTACAGCAGCTGGTCAGTAGTGCTCTCTGAATTTTATAATGGAAAAAATGTGAAACAAAAAATTTGACTCAAGTAATGTCTTACAGACGGAATTTTGTGTGAAAAGGATTATGGAGACTCTGTTTTATAAAAAAACAAGTTTAAAAGTGGTATAAACCCTTTAGTTCGGTCCTGGCAAGAAGACAGAAACGTATTTTAATTTGTGCTCCGTGTTAAAACTCAATTTTTGAAGATAATAAGAGTAATTAAAAACAGAGAAGTCATCACAGTGATGTGTAATAAAACAATTGAAGAGTTATAACTACAAACATTTCAGAACAAGGAAAAAGCATGAACTACAAAAAAACGCAAAAATCGCTCATTTTTTCCGATATTTGTTAATATAACTCTTTAAATATGCAAGATAGGGAAAAAAATATACTTACGAAATTGTTTTTTTATGAAATTCTCTACAAGATAGAATTGGTTTAAAATCGATATATTCAATTTTTCGTTGAGAAATGGCGATAAATGCAAAAAAAGTAGCTAAAAAACGAGGTTATTTTAAAGCATTTGTTCCGCAGTAAAGAAATCATCCAATCACGCTATAAATTGGGATTTAAGAACCTTATTATAGTATGAAATGATATGCCAAAGGCCGATTAAATTGGTCTGGTAGTTTTTACATTTCCGCGAAGAAATTAACGTCATTTTTGCGTTCATGCCAGGCTTACATTTTTGAGTTTTAATAGGCGACGATTTTTTTACAACTACTTAGACCTCTAAACTATAATACACAATAGTTATAATGAACAATTTCCAAGTTTTTATCATTTCTTTACGCGATTTTGAAAAGTTCAAATAGAGCGCTGCGCAAAAAGTTGCTGTATCTCGGCTTCTATTGGGCCGATTTTGATGATTTTTCTTTCAATTTTTCATTCAATTTACCCATTCAAAGTATTATGTTTGTAGGACTGTGCTTAATTACGATGCCCGAAATGAGTGTACTACAAACATTTCAGAACAATGAAAAAGCATGAACTACAAAAAAACGCAAAAATCGCTCATTTTTTCCGATATTTGTTAATATAACTCTTTAAATATGCAAGATAGGAAAAAAAATATACTTACGAAATTGTTTTTTATGAAATTCTCTACAAGATAGAATTGGTTTAAAATCGATATATTCAATTTTTCGTTGAGAAATGGCGATAAATGCAAAAAAAGTAGCTAAAAAACGAGGTTATTTTAAAGCATTTGTTTCGCAGTAAAGAAATCATCCAATCACGCTATAAACTGGGATTTAAGAACCTTATTATAGTATGAAATGATATGCCAAAGGCCGATTAAATTGGCCTGGTAGTTTTTACATTTCCGCGAAGAAATTAACGTCATTTTTGCGTTCATGCCAGGCTCACATTTTTGAGTTGTAATAGGCGCCGATTTTTTTACAACTACTTAGACCTCTAAACTATAATACACAATAGTTATAATGAACAATTTTTAAGTTTTTATCAATTCTTTACGCGATTTTGAAAAGTTCAAATAAAGCGCTGCGCAAAAAGTTGCTGTATCTCTGCTTCTATTGGGCCGATTTTGATGATTTCTTTTAAATCGATGTAGCAAAATGAAAGAAACTCATTTTTTAGAATGGCGTCTACCAATTATGACAATTTAAGCATCTACAGTAACTACTTATAATTTGGCATTTTTTTATGTTGATAATAATCAATGATTATAATGCTAGGATTGCGTTGTTCATCGCAAATTCGTATAGTTAAAATAAAATGAAATAATATATTTATGTAAAAAAGAAGAATACAGTAATGTTGTAACAGAAAAGCGGAATATCATTATTTATTGTATGTAAATCTTATAATGAAATAAAATATATCATTATTATACATAACTATTAATTGTACTACCTGTAATTTTGATTACTAGTTTTAGGACATTCCGTTTAATATTTTTAAATAATCAAATTTGATATACTACTTCCTTTTATATAGTTTCCAAAATATTTAGAACTGACAACTATATCTTCTTTCATTTGCTCTATTCAGAATGACAAATTAATTTCACAAATGTCATACATTTATAACCTTAATGTTATTATTATTTTGACTTTATTCCCTGACATATTCTAAAATGATTTTCTAATGTTAGCAAAGAGTTTCTTTCAATATCTAATTAGTATATTTTAAAACAAATCATAACGTTTTGACTCTTACTATGTGAGAAATAGATTGTTACAATTTATATAAAGTGACGTTCAAAAAAGTTTCTCTCTCAATAGCTAGAAATTCATGTTATCTCTAACATATGTGCATTTACAGGGTACATTGAAAATTTCCTTTATGTTTTTTTGGTTTGATTTATTTTTATTTTCTCTCTTGAATGGTTTTCGTTCCATAGATTATCTATATGACGATTTAAATGGTAATTAAATTCTAAATTTTGTATTTACATATAGTGTGTAGTATGTTCATTCCATATTATCGTATACAAAGTATTGCACGTTCTTTTCCATGTTAATAAATATATATATAAACGTTGCGCTTTATTCAAAATTTCAGTGTACTTTTTTGTCACAGTTATGTATAAATCCAAAAGTTTTCAAAATAGTTCACGTTTTTTAATTTTTCTATATTGTGCTAATGAATCTAATAAATCTCCTTCATTATAGTCTTCTGTCCCACTTGTTCTCCCTATTTTATTCTTGGTCCTATATTATTCTACCTCTTTACTGTAATTTCGTGAATTTATTTTCTTATTCTGCGAATATGACCTAACCAGCTCTACAATTATTTTTCTAATAGCTTCAGTTTTGCTATTATTGAGTTACATCTTTCTCGATCTTTCCTTCATATATTTTTATTACTTTTATTTCTTCGTCTAGTATATCGATCTTTTTCCGATCGAATGAAGAAAATAAAAGATTTCGTATGAAACTTATTTATTCTTCATCTCAAAATCGCATCCTCATTTGATCCAAATCTCTTGCGTTTAAGTTTTTTCAAGACAGCGATCAGATAAAATTCACTGGGAGTCAAATCTAGATAATACAGTGGGGAGGAAGCAGTTTAATGTGTAATTGATGCAACTTTGGTTTAGTAATTAATGGCGAAACGTTTGAATATACAAAAATCGGACAAAAAATGTGACTATGGCAAAATCCAAACTTCTCATATTGTCAAGTTTACCCAATTTGCTGGTCATTTTAACGTTTGTAGAATTACTTTGATTTCAAATGAAATTAAATTTAACATGTTAAGCAAATTCACTGCATAGGTCGTTATAGTTAATTCTTGCAATTATCTCCTTTACCGATATTAAACATGAGCTGTACTGCAAGTAGTAAACTCTCTCTTTGCGATAGAGTAAACTTTGTAATGACTGAAAATCTATTTTACGTAATTAACTGGATTCTAAAAGAATTTGCCAGTTTCATTAATTCGGTCCATTTAACTAACTATAATTAAAGTCAACAAGCAACGATTCCAAACTAATCCGAAGTCGCTCAACTATTCGTTTTTACGTAAATCAGAATTTGAGAACTTTTTTGGCGCTTTAATTAAAATCCGGAAGTTACTACTGAAAGCATTTTTTTGTACTATTAAATGTTTATTTCTTATACTTGAAATGATAAATTGAAATATCTGAATTTTAAACTATGGTGATAGAAAAGAAAAAGTATTAAAAAAACATGTATGAATATATATATATATATATATATATATATATATATATATATATATGTATTTGTATAAAATTGTTATTAACATTCATTTTATTATTTATTGTATGTAGGAGTATAACTACCTGGAGCTTAGTGGAGGGACTCGTCTACGCCCTTTTATACATAATAATAAGTTTTCTGGAAAATTGATGTCAGTGATATAATCCACAGTTTATTATATTATTGATAATTTGAAATTTCATTTTAAATAATATTACAAAACCGTTATTTTCGGAAATGAGATAATTTTAGAAGCCTTAACTTTTTTTAAATGACTAAATGTGGTACGCCTATGGTTCCGGCCAAAATGAGTGATTTATTACTCCATGCCTTTTAAAAACGGAGTATAATGTATCATGATTTGTTACGAAAATAAGGTTTTCAACTGAAAACATCCCCATTGCAAAGTGTTGGAAACATGGCTTTTAAAAAGCATGGTCCAGCTATCCCGAAATTTAGGTGTTGAATTAGCAAAAGCGATTGTAGGTTCTTTATATGTTTCGGGTTTTAAACAAGATACATATAGTTGATGTTTTGTTTTAATGTATTCCACATCGTTGGATTTCTTCCCAGTCCCCAAATGCGCCTCAGTACTTCTATGAATATTTCGGCAGTAATATCGACATCGTATTTTTCACATTTAAAGTTTTTTATGATATTGGTCACTTCCGTTTAGGAAGAAATAGTAGCGGTTGACTGTTGTTGTGTTGTTATGGTCAAAGCGTGTGATAATTGTGTAATTTGTTCTTATTGTTTGTTGTGGAATTCCAAAATGTATACAAATTGTATCGCGTCCATGTCCAATAATTTTAAGGTATAAGAACGTAATCTCTTCATTACCCGTTTAAAATAACTATAGCCTCGTAGCCAGTATTTTATGGTTTCGTTAAAAATATACTACATTGAAACATGAGTATGTAATTAAAGTAATTAAATAGTAAACTATCAATGAATATATATTTACCACACGATTGACATTAAATTATATGACATGACATATCAACCAGTTTAATTAACAAAATCACATAACATATTCAACGTACTAAACTAACCAAAAATCTTTCATATTGGAAAACTGATTCGTATTCCTCGAAATCGGCAGTATATTTCAATTGCATCGTTCAATCTAGTTAATCCAACGAAAGAGCGCAGTGTATGTATGCACGAAGTTCATTTCACGACATATATAACAACGCACCCACTCTAGCGTCCCTCTCTAATCCAAATAATAAACATGAATAATGGATAAATTTTATTGTTTACATAGTGCAAGGATACATTTGTCTGCAGGAAGTTATGTATCGAAAAACCTGCTTGGGGTTGTAAAACTGTCAAGTGTAATGGACAAAAGGGTACGAGAAACTTCCAATGCTCTTTGTAGTCGACTCAAACAAATGGTTCATTTTATGATTTACGGCCGTTTTCATACGTTGCAAGGAAAATTGTGTCCTCATTTATTACGATAATAGCATAAGTGAGGAGTAAGATATAAGAGAAATTATCTGGTAGGAAATATCAACTTGTTGCATAGAGGGATAGCAAAAAATATTTAAATAGTAGTACGGATTTTGGGTTTTACTTACTGCTATTTACCTACAGATTACATTCGAGATGAATAGTCTTTTTCTTTTAAAAAATATTTAGTTGAGTTACAGTCCACTCACGAAAATATCATCGTCCACGTCTGCTTCTGTTAACTGTATCTATACGTTTACTATAGTCTAAAAAAGTTATACCTTGGTTATCTGGTACGATGTTATCTTACATCATATGTAGATGATTATCGGTATCATGCATTTCGTCATAGGTGCTTAGTAGATGTATTCAACAGTTTATACCATGCTATAAATTTCGTCTCGTTTATTTAGTTACTCCACTTATCGCCGGTAGCGCTACGATATCGAGGATATGTCAGATTTTAAAGAGTCTGCGATTTAAATAACCTCAATTTCAGTGTGATAACATACTTCAACTTCGTAGATTATGTATTACTCGGTTATTATTATATTAATTTGTATAAACACACATTTTTGTGTTTTTAGTGATTGCATTTGTTAAATATTAACATCATGGTTCAATACTATATTGTTCCCACTTGTAAAAATACAAGTAAAGACATTAAAATGCATCTCCTTCCTAAAGACCCCGAGGTAAGTTTGTAAATTAGTGTGTGTTGGATTTAACGTTTTTTTCCCACTAAAATTATTGTCCCACTTATAGGCAGGATATGTATAAAGAAAGATTAATAATAATTTGGGTACCAATTACTATAATCAGTAGTATATGTTAAATTATAAATTAAAAATATATTCAGTGGGTTAAATCACTCCCAACTTGCACAATAATCAGGTCATCTGCAGCAAACGTCAACTCTGTCTCTTTTTGATGTGTTTATTAACAGATTATAAATAAACCCCGTATTGGGAAAATGATTCAGATTAGAACATTTTGTAATTTAACGACTGAAAGTTTTGAGTAATGTTGATTATAGTTTCTATTCATTTTTTTCTTAGGTCTTTGGGCAATGGATTCAAATAATTGAAAGAGGGGATATCTCCATAACAAGGAGAAAAAATTATCGAACATGTGCTATCCACTTTTCCGAAAAAACGATGTTTGTTGCACATCATAATAGAACATACTTAAGATCAAATGCAGTTCCAAACTTATATATACCCCTAACAAGAAGAAACAGCTACATAGAATTTATTCGTATGTTGGTATTTAGTTGATTTAATAAAGAAAAATAATGTGTTTAACCTGTCTTTATTTTGGTATATTAATTCCATTTATCATAAAATTCCTCATTAATAGCGTTTTCGATTGATAAAATTAGTGCATAGTATGTACAAAAAGTACGAGGAGTAATAAACCCTAATTAAGTATGCAAAACCTTTACAGGGAGCACCATGAAATTTTTGATAAATCTCTTACTTTGAATTACATTTCTTCCGTAAATCTAAAAACCAGGTAGATTGACCCCGTATTTGTTTCAGTTGTAGCAAAGTTTAGGGTTTATTCATTGTTAAAGGATTAGCAGATAAGCAATAACGCAATGCAGTGGTGTGTATTTTGGGAAAAAAATACGTTTTAAATTATAATATAATAAAAAATGAAAAGAAATAATTATTGGAATACATTTATTACTTACATTTTATTCTATATCCGACTCGGAAGAGGAAGAATCGTTGTTGACATTAATAATAATAGGGTCGATTAAATCATCACAAATATTGTCAATTTTCCACATATTTGCCTCTACTTTGATAACATGCTCGATACAGTTTGTCCAATTTTCCTTACTCACATGACTTACAGCACTCTCAAATAATTTCACAACATCGTTTATTTTAAAAGTAGTATTTTTTTTCCAACTTCCCCCTTTACCTGAGCCCATATTAATTCTATGGGATTAAGTTCACAATGATAAGGGGGAAGTCGAAGAACTGATATACCACGAGAAGAAGCCATTTCTTCTACAATCTAGGTTTTGTATTCATTCTTGTTAATTTTTGCAATTCTGTAAAGTTATTTCCTTAGTGGATCTTTTGAAAACTTAATATTTTTCGAAATAAGCCACTTCAAAAGCTCTGCTTTACGCCAACGACTTGTGGGCAATGCTTCTCGTAACCGTGAATGGTAACTTGCGTTGTCCATAACAATAACAGCCCCTTTTGGAATCAGATCCAACATTTGAACAAACCATTCCTCGAAGACATCCCCATTCATATCTTCGTGATAGTCCCCCGTGCGTTTTGAAATAAAAGTTAATAATCCACCATCAACAAAACCTTCAGAACTTCCAACATGGACAATGATAAGTCTTTTTCCTTTTCCAGATGGTGGCTGCAAACCTAACGACAAACCTTCCACGAATGCCTGCCTTCCGCTTTTAATGTTTTCATCTAGCCAAGATTTGGAAACTGTATATCCAGCATTTATCCATGTTTCGTCTAAGTAGAAGATTTTCAAATTTTGTTCTCTGGCATGTCGAATGCTTCTTAAATAGTTTCTTCTCCAAAAAACTATTTCCGGTTTATCTATCAACAGCGATTTTCTATTATGTTTTGTATATATGAAACCCACATCTTTCAAAAATTTGCATAATGTCATTCTGGAGAATTTTGGATAGTCCGTATCTTCTTGCACTGATGTCATAATTTTGTCAAGTGTTGGAATTTCCTTTCGTAAGTAAAAACCATGGACTTTACGCCTTAGTCTTTGTTTTAATGACTCATCGATCTCAATTGGTTTTCGGCCTGAAGGAGTTTTAGGTGGTTGAAGAGTTCCATTCTTGCTTTCTTTGAGTAATCTATAAATTGTTGATTTAGCAACACACAACATAGCAGCCGTTAATTCCACAATATCATCAACACTTGCACTTGGATCCTTGTTTTTCAATGATATATAACAATTCATTTAAAGATAATGGACCTGTTTTTGGTCGATTAGATGGTCCTTGGCTTATCGACATTGTTTGGTACTAGCACAATTAACATTCAACAAATGTTTTAAATATATTCCAACTGTTTACAATATTATGACGACCATACAACTTCATACAACTTTACTCAAAGAACTAATACCAAGTACTGATTTAATGTACCTACTTTCTTTTAAAATAATATTCCCGATAATGTTTCTAAGAAAACTGGGTTGTTTGGAAAATCCCTCTCAATGATCGAATAATCTGTAAATAGGTGTAATCGTGTTAAGCCGATTACAGTAGGCCACTTGCCATTTAAAATTTCTGAGAAAAATTCCTTAAACACTACATACAGGAGTAATACAAATAAAAAATATTATGAATAAACAGGCATATCCGAACTCTGCCACAAAATAAAATTTTACCTGACTTGTATCAATTTGAGGATTACTGAAATGTTCGAACTGTGCCGCAACCATTTAGTTTAATCCTATTAGAGTCATTAGGGTTCATTATAGATAAAATCGGAGGCCCATAGAATTATGTATATTTCTGAAAGGTTTCAAAGATTTCTTGAATTAAATATTTTGAAGAAATCTTGATTGTTTTGATCGATATTTAGGGGATTAGGGGAAGGATGTTGATGCACTTACACTATTGTCTAAAAATCAGGAAGAAGTATTTAATAGTGTTCGTGAATTACAATTACGAACGAACCGAGAAGAGGAATTTCTATTAACAGCAGACCAGGTATTTAAAATTATTGTGTTCTCCTGTTTTTCCAACCTCAATTTTTTATGTAATTCGGATTGTATTTTGATGGGTGGGACTTTTAAATACTGTTCAACTTTTTTTTACCAAATGTGTACCATTCATGGTTTTAAAAACGGCTATTACGTACCTCTTGTTTTTTGTTTGCTGCCGGACAAATCAAGTCAAACATATTCAAATTTGTTTTTAATTTTAAGACAAAAATGTTAAGAAGTAGGCTTAAATTTTCAACCTAAAGAAGTCGTAGTAGATTTTGAACTAAGCATTCATAACGCTATATATGAATGTTTTGGTAGAGATCAAATTCTTTTTGGTTGTAAATTTCATCTCTGTCAAGCTTGGTTTCGTAAGATTCAGGAGTTTCATTTGGTACAAGAGTACAGACAGAAAGGTTCTGTAATTGGCGAATACTTAAAAGTACATTTCGATATTATGTATCTTAGTCCTGAGGAAGTTGTAGAATTTTTTCATAATGAACTACATTTTTTGCTTCCGAATGACGAAAGAGTTATAGAATTCCGAAATTATGTCAATAAAACATATATAACGCAAATTTTGATGTTTCCACCACTTATTTGGGCAAATAATGCATCCTTTTTCAAGAGAACAACGAATTCTTGTGAGAGTTTTCATTCGCATTTCGGTGCTTCTTTTTACAAAGCACATCCAAACATTGTTCAATTTACTAGTGTGTTATTTGATTTACAAACGGAGGTATACGCGAAAATTCGTTCGGCAAACCAAAGCCAGAAAAAAACCAAAAAAACTATTAATGTTAAAATTAATTTCATTAATGATCATTTGGTCAATATAGGAAAAATGTTATTTCTCGCTTTATGTTTGTGAAAACGGTTGCATGTAAAAATCTTCCACACGTTTAATTTTTTGTTTTTTTATATGTTTATGTATATTGAATATATTTTATTGTAATGTAGATGTAATTTTTTAGAAGTGGCAAATATACGTTGAAAATATATGTATGTTATTAATATTTTCTTATATTGAATTTGAGTACCTAAAGTTCAAGGTAAATTGTTAAATCGGATTAGGCTATTAGACCCCTACTGGTTTGGTAGTTAATCTCCAAAATTTTAAACACTGGCAGAGTTCGAACAACCCGTAATGACTACCTGCATTTTGTGGCAGAGTTCGGATACTCCGGAATAAACTGTGTTGCCTTTCTTTATCAAACTTACTAAAATTTATGTACCTCTATCACTTTTTTTTATTAAAATTAGTACATCCCGTTACCTCTGACCTAAATCGTATATTCTTTAGCATAGCTGCAACTCATTCGTTCAATACAAAATGTACCTTACGGTATACCCTCTTAAAATATATTTTGGTACGTCTATGAAATCTACTTAAATGAATGATTTATTACTCCTTGTCCTTTCTATATAGACTATAAACTAATGTATTCTCGGGCCCTTTAAAAAGATGCATGAGAATGCATTCGTGTACCAACACTATTTCTATCAGCTGAAAATAAAAAATAGCAAAAATAATCCTTTCAATATATTTTTAAAATCCCGCTACTTCTAGCTGCAGCGCTCGAGCGAAAGGTTGAATAACTAAAATAACATTGATTTTTATTCGGGAGAGTGGTCCATCTATCTAATTTTTTTTAATCTATGGTTTATACTTTAGGTCTGTAGCTTCACAAAAGACGTAAATGATGTAATGACTTTAGCTTTGGAATTACGAAGGTTAAAATCAAAATTCTATAAAAAAAAATGACAAAAGCAATCGAAAGTGGTTGGTTGCTGACGATGTTCTATAATTATATTAGACCAGTTATTTGTTGAAAAGATCCTTTAACGGAGCCTTAAGTCATTTCTGTTGGCATATATGACCAGAAATTCGCTGATTATCACTTTCAAATTTTCGAAGGGTTAGCTAGGATTACGCCTGTCCAAAGTTTTGAATTTTCCAATCAATGTGTCACAATTCACATTCTGCAGTTTACGTGTTCCATTATTTCATTGTTTTTCTTTATCGTCAAAATTAATTGTACCTAATTTATCACTTTGGATTATTATCACAATAATTTCCAAAATTCGAATAATAGAAATTTCATCTTCAAACAGTTTTACAATGATGTCCAATGTAATTTATCATAAGCGTCAGAGTACAACTCATTCCTTCTGTTTGTTGTTTACGACGTCAATCGCCAGTTACGCCCAACAATCGCAAAAAGGGTATAATATAAACTGTATTTTTGCTCGAAATTTTCACAACGCTGTTAAATTAGAGTTAACTGCCGAGCTACATAGAGAGTGGTTAGTTTTCCATTTGCGTTTTTTTTTCAGAATTTCAATTGAAATGTCGGCAATTCTTGCATTTTCAAGGGATTTGCTGCAGTTTTCGTTCGGTCCTATAAACTTACACAAGTGTTGTTGTTACTACGGTACAATGGGTACAATTATTTTCATCCAGTCAATTTTTCAAGTTTCAAATTGAAATTTCGAATTATCTTGTAACATTTTCCTCAATACTTCCCTATCCGTACCCAGTATTCTATAATTTATTATTTTTCCTCTTTTACTTGGATATTCCGTAGATTTGGTAGAAACACTTTTTTCGTGGTTTTCACCTCCTTCATTTCCTTGGTTTCTTTCCACAGCAATTTTTCCTTTATTCCAGTCAATTTTTCAGGTTTCAAATTGAAGTTACATGTTGTCTTATACTCATTTCCTCAATACTTACCTATCCATAGCAAGTATTCTCCATTCTTTAAAGGTTTTCCTCTTTCACCTGGATATTGCGTACATTTGGTGAAAACACTTTTTCCTTGGTCTTCGCCTCCTTGTTTCCTTGGTTTTCCAGTTTCCTAGTAATGCTTCTGGCTAAGTATTAGATTGTGAATATGTGGTCTCCTTGTTATTACTTTTCCGCCCAACCTTTCTATATGCGAGAAAGGTATTGGTTTACCCCAAAAAAAATGGAATTTTGAAAAAAAATTTTGAGTCACTTTTACGTTTTCCATCAACAACAACACGGAAAAACGGTTTTAAGGAAAAAATCCTGTTTGTATGTTGTCGTCGTCGTTGTCGTCGGCCACTTTTCGTTACATGTCTTGTTAGCACGATACAGCCTCCGGAGTGCAATAAGTCAGCAATTTTATGATTGAATATTGTTAAGGACATGTCACAAATGATCCCTATTGATTTTCAGTTCACCAGAGCCAGTACAACGGGTGCTATGGTACTTGAAGTACGATAAGTTTGTCATTTTTGGAGAAGTTTCAGTTTGTTAGCATGATACAGCCCCCGGAGTATATACAAGTGACCAATTTTATGATTTGATAATATTCAGAGCGTCTCAAAGATGAACCCTATTGATATTCAACTCAGTAAAGTCAGTACAACGGGTGCTATGGTACTTGAAGTACCAAATTTCCGTAATGTTTGGAGAATTTTCAGTTTGTTAGCACGATACAGCCTCCAGAGAGTATACGATTGATCAAGTTTATGATTGAATATTGTTCAAGGTGTCTCACAGATGTACCCTATTGATTTTCAGTTAACTAGAGCGAGTACTGCGGGTCGTATAAATCCAGATATACTGAATTTTTGGTTATTTTTGGAGAAATTTTGGTTTGTTAGCACATACATCCCCTGAAGTGTATACAAGTAAAAATTTTATGTTAGAATATTGTTCAGGACCACAGATGAGGAAAAGTTTTAATCCTTAAAACCGTTTATTTTAGTCGTTTTTAGCATAAATTTGTTCTTGTTTATATTCACCTCCATTTCCATGTTTTCTATTTCTCTGGTTCACATGCTTATAACTGTTCTGTCTAACTCGAATAACAAAATTTCTTATTCCTTAGTAAAACCGAAACTGTTTTTGTGTTGTGAAAAGGTAGCTTTGTTAAAATTTGTCGGCATATGACATGAGAAATTCCTCCACTAGATGTCGCTAGTTATACCGTTTTCACTTATGCTCCAGACCAGGTTACTTGAGCAAGTGTGTAGAAAATGGGAAAGTAGGGTTATGTGCAACTCGAATAACAAAATTTCTCATTACTTAGTAAGTTCGAAACACTTTTTTTCTACGACCATGCGTTTTTACCCACTTTCCCGCACTCATTTTAGTTTAGAAAGTGTCACTTTCTCGCACTAGTGCGGGAAAGTAAAATATGTCACTTTATCGTTATTAAATGTACATTTCATTGATTTTACCTGTATATTACTATTAAAACAAAATAGTTGTCAAAGTCATCTTTCTAGATCCCCGTTTCAAGAAAATTGGTTTTGGTCTAGAAGACAACGCAAAAAAAGCTGAACAGTGGATTTTGGAAGAACTTTCACAATTAATCAGCTCCAGAGAAATCGCCGATTCCGGTAGTTTTTTTCTAAATTCATTATATTATTTTTATTATATTCTGCTACTATTTTTAGCTACTAAGTCTTCAACAGAGGTGGGAACTACAGCACAATCAGCGCAACATGAGAGCGACTCCAGTGATATTTGGGCATTTTTTGACTCCAAAATGGAACAAGTAAAAAATACTTCTTCTTCAACTAGCTCAGCTTTAGTTACAATCAAGCAATATCTATAGATTTCCTACTTAAAAAGATTAGATAATCCACTAGAGTTTTGGAAAAAACATGAAATTATGTTTCCAGAATTGTACCAACTAGCTATAAAATTACTCTGAAAGAGGAAAGAGTATTTTCGAAGGCTGGTCAGCTAACTAACATTAGAAGAAATCGCTTATGACCAACAAATTTGGATATGATTATCTTTTTGAACAGTGCCGATATATAAAATATATAACTCATCCCATCATCTAGCCTCTTTAATTCTTATCATAAGTTACATTTTTTTTATCTTTCGTTCATGTCTGACTTAGGCCAAAAATTCAATATTAATAAGAGGTACGTTTTTATTTATTTTTTATTATAAATAATTTTTATTTTTGTTTACGTGTTTTTACATTATTATATATGTATACACAGTTTATCCAACGTTCTCATTAATTTGTGTTTCCTGATGTGAAAATATTTCATTTTTTAAATGAAAGAAAAGATTTGTTTAGTTTTTGTTGGATTACGGTTAAATTTTGAAAAGTCTATTTTAATTTGATATTTACTTTACGATGTTTGTGACGTAAATAATTGCTAATTGTTGAAAACTTTCAGCCTAAAAGTTGAATAAAAACTCACTTTTTAATTCGCCGAAACCCAACAAAGCATAAATATTTCCGATTTTCACCAATCACAATCGACTAATAGCTGCGAGTACGAATAATAAAAATGTGAAGTAGAGAAGAGAAAGAGATCGCAGTAACCCAAGTCCGTCTGACTTGGCTCTGTGCAGAAAACATAAAAATCGAGATTTTGTGTACTCGTTTACTGTATTCGATTCCGTTACCTTGTACTCGAATACACCGAGTACTTTTAAGAATCGAATACTTTTCGATTCTTTGTATCCGAGTACCCCATCACTACTGCAAATAAGCATGTGGTTTCCCATTTTCGTCTCTAACGCGATCCCAATCTAGCTTACTGGACTGACCAAAAGACTTTAAAGTTATATTATTCAAATTCTATCAGTATCAAACTTATTATCCCGAAAAAAAAAGAGTTTTCGTATTTGAATTGAAGTTAAGTTTTTGGAATTCGACTATATCGATATATCACGTACATCCTTCAATGATGGTGTTGGGATGTTCCGACTTCTGTCAGAAGGATATCCATTTCAGATCAAAAAGGACTCTGCAAAAAGATTGGGTAATTCGAAAAGAGACTTTTTACTGCCTTACGTACAGTTAATAAAAGTCAATTTGAGGTAAAAAATGGCTGGCACAAAACGCCTTACTAGAATATTCTCGAAATGAGGGACATTTATAACAGAATTAGGAAGGCGCTAATTAGGTTAGTAGCGATTTTTTTCTCTCCTTTCGGAAGGATAATAAAACGAATTTATTCGCGAAGAATATTACTGACAGTTTGGGAAAGGAAAAGAGTATATTAATCAGTTGTAGAATACGACCGGTTCCGTAAAGCTTCAGAAAGATTTATCAACTGTGGAAGTGCAATGAAAATTGAATGGAAAGATGAAATTTAATTAGAAAAAATATTGTTACATTAATTAGGTGATTTTTTTGCACGATTTGTCGATATTTGAGTTGAAAAAATATTATTTGTGGATGGCCACAAATCCCATATCACATATGATTTTGCGTAGCTACATTTTTTTGGTTGATATCCAAAAACTATTTTTTTGCAAAATTTAAACATAAATCAAACTAACTTTTCTACCAGTTAATATTTGTGTCAGCTAATTGTTACGTTTGTGATTTATTCTGAAACTTTTATTTGGCCCGTTTCTCTAGAAGCAATTTTTTTACAGCATTTGAAATAAAAAAAATTCTTAACTGTCCAATTACTGTATCATTCACCCTACACCATTTTCATTCTTGATTTTGTGGATTGTATGCTTCTCTGCCACACTACTGATAATACTTTATAACCGACAAAAAGTCTTTCCTTATTGAATTATATAAACATTAAATTACGATATAAAGAAAATCAAGTTGCCAAGTTTTTTGGATTTTTTTTGCAAATTGTCACGGTCTAAATTGATCATTAAGTCTTGCTAGACGCTCATTCGAACAACTTCTCTATATATTAAATGATACCTCTATCAAAACTAAGTTACTACTGTGTTTATCATAGTAATTATCATCACCTTCACCATATTAGCATGGTTGTTTCAATGTTGATGTTTTTTTTATCAATAAGTTAACTCCAATTGTTATTCTATTTTATTTAATTAAAATACCTCACAATTACATTTATTTTAGAGTTCAGTTAACGCACTGTTTCAATTTTTATTTTGCTGTAACTACTTTTCTTTTAACCGTATTATTTTTGTCAATAGAACATTGTTGGTAACTAGAGATTATCGATTGTTGAATTTATTAACCTCTTTCATATTATTTAGCAAACTCACCGACGAACTTAAACCATATCTAATGTAAATTTTGTCTATAATAAATATTGTTATTTGTCTTTGTTAACACATCCAGGTGGTAATTCGAAGAATCTCTTGTGAATAATTGGGATATGTTTATTTATAAACTTCTCTATATGGTATTCGGCACTAACATTCCCTATTGATATGTATATTAGGCTGTTTAGTCTGAAATTGGGAAAATACAAATAATATTAACAAAAATGGTTGAGAGTTTGAGTGTACCGACTTTTGATTGTCTCCACTTCTGGTTTTAGGTTACTGACCTGATAATCCCGGTGGGTTTTGTTCTGTTTCACTTCCTTTTCCAGTACTTAAGTTGATATTTGATAATTCCAATTTCTTAATTAAATTCAGACACATGACGAACACTTCGCTTTAATTTCTAGGTCAACATGTGGATAAACACTTGGTGGAGGAAACGTTTATATCACTTTTCTCCCTGGTTAACAACTCCGGTTATTGAGCGCTTGTTTTGTCCAATAGATCACAATATTCGAGTAAACAATCCTAAGTCTGTTTATTTATAACAAAATATAATGTTTATATCGGTTCTATTTGTCGTGATGGTGTGCACTATGAACACATGTTCTTCCTTCTGCTCATACACTGGCTTAGTACTATTAGGAACACAGTTGCCGATTGTTATTGAATTTATCGAAAATTCATGCCTTTTATAGTTCATTCCTTAATTTAATTCAATTGAATGTCCATCTGATTTATTCTGGTTGTTAGCCGAAAATTAAGTTTAGCATCGGAGTTTAGTTTTACGCATGTGGTATTTTGGCAACGATCCTGGTGCGAAATTTGGGAAATTATCTTTTTCCGGCCATCTTTCACCACAGAAAGCATATTGAAGAGTGGTTAGAGTTTTTAATCTAAAATTTTATTATCCAGTTTGTATGGGATTTGATTGAAACTCTATATAATTAATCTCCATCTATCAATTCAGTTTGCTTATCTTTTATTTATCTTGGCTATTTTCTGAATTTTTTTGAGGTGATTTCATTGATAATACTACTACGTAGGATTTTTTGCCGTTCTTCAGGTAAGCTATTCATATTTTATAACTGAAGAGTAATTTTCTCGATTCTGCTTGTTATGCTAAATTCAGCGTTTTATTTATTTTGCTGTGTTCCTATTAGAATTTTATGGTGGATAATCGAATCACGTTTTTTTGGACTTGTCGATTCGATTCCAGACACTCAGTGGTTACATCCCGTCTTTGACTTGGATACCCTATTTAATTATTTCGTTGTTGAATCGTTTGGACAAGCGCAAGCATAATATAAGAAACCCTCCTGGCCAGAGGTGAGTTAAGTTTTTTTTTATGATTATTGTTTACCACTTCTTCTATTTTGCTAATTGATTTGAGTTTAAATTGACTTGATATTTGATTTCTTAATTAATGTTTATTTCTCAGTTGTCAATATTAAATAGTTTTATTGTTGTGCCCTAGTTTGTCAACGACTTCATGGGTGGGGGTCAATCTTTTCGTAAACTTTTTTTGTTTCCTTTTTTTTACAAATGGGGATCAAATAATTTGTGTAATATAATAATCAATAGGTATTGGACTTCTTTTAACTGATGTGTTTATAATCACAATGATTTAATTTTATTATTTTCTGTGATTATTCTATTTAACTTTTTGAATATAATTAAGTAATTCGATAATTAATTTTGTACAATTATTATGAAAGTATCCTCCGTTTTCCCTGTATCTTGTGTTGAGATATTAGAGATTTTCTATGTTTTCTTCTCTAGGGTTTTTTTTCGGCGAAAAGTTTGCCTGGACATTGACTGCAATACCCAGTGTTTCACGCCCTCCATAATTCAGCGATTCTCAGGGACAAACGGAAATCAGCTAATTCTACTCTATTATAAATCTTTGTTTGTTTCGTACTTTGTTTATTCTTCCCTTTTCAATTTTCCTAGTAGGCCAGTCGAGGCCATAGTTATTATTGCGCACTCTTTACTTCACTTTAAGCTAATTATTAAAGTTAAGTTAACTTGTTGAACACGTGATCACGTTGCGGTTTACAGGTTTAAAAATATTATTATAATAAAAAAAAACTTATTGTAACTTTAACACCTATATCTTTCTTTATTTCTATGTTTCTTATCTATTTTTATTAAATTGGTGACATTTGAAGAGACTGTGTTTTACTTGGCAGACTGTCCAGGAGGTATTAATTACTTTGATTCCCCCCTCCTTTTCTTTTGGAGTGGCCTTGTAGTTTACGGTGGCTTGTAGAGTATCGACCAGTTCGTGATCAACTAGAGACTTCCAGTTTAGTCGGTAAACTGGTGGCGCCGAACCTACGTACAGAATACTCCCTAGCCGGTGTTGCTCGCACCTTTTTAAACCACTGGTCGGTACTATAGCATAGCCTATTGATTCTGCTAGTTGGCCTTCAGTCTAAATTCAATTTAGTTTCTAAATTTTGTTAAATATATATATATATATATATATATATATATATATATATATATATATATATATAATAACAAGATGTACGAATAGTGCGTGACATATGAACAATAAGCAACGAATAGATTGGTGGGTATTGCACGCAAATAGAAGAAGGGGCTACTGAAAAGAGTGGTAACCGCAGACATGCATGTTTCTAGCTCATTAGCCGTCATCGGTACGGTACAACCAAAAAAAGATGTGAAACATGAGAGCAAAGGTGTTGAATGAAACATGAGAAAGTATAACAGAATTCAGCAGGATAGTCAAACACAACATTTGTGTCAGTAATATTAGAAGATCTCGAATATTCGAGACAACAACCAACATAGACATTAATCTGGGTCGAAAGTTTCAGACGGGAGTGTTATATGCACCTCCGTGTCTATGTTGGTTGTTGTCTCGAATATTCGAAATCTTCTAATATTACTGACACAAATGTTGTGTTTGACTATCCTGCTGAATTCTGTTATACTTTCTCATGTTTCATTCAACACCTTTGCTCTCATGTTTCACATCTTTTCTTGGTTGTACCGTACCGATGACGGCTAATGAGCTAGAAACATGCATGTCTGCGGTTACCACTCTTTTCAGTAGCCCCTTCTTCTATTTGCGTGCAATACCCACCAATCTATTCGTTGCTTATTGTTCATATGTCACGCACTATTCGTACATCTTGTTATTATTTCATTAATCTGGGTCGAAAGTTTCAGACGGGAGTGTTATATGCACCTCCGTGTCTATGTTGGTTGTTGTCTCGAATATTCGAGATCTTCTAATATTACTGACACAAATGTTGTGTTTGACTATCCTGCTGAATTCTGTTATACTTTCTCATGTTTCATTCAACACCTTTGCTCTCATGTTTCACATCTTTTCTTGGTTGTACCGTACCGATGACGGCTAATGAGCTAGAAACATGCATGTCTGCGGTTACCACTCTTTTCAGTAGCCCCTTCTTCTATTTGCGTGCAATACCCACCAATCTATTCGTTGCTTATTGTTCATATGTCACGCACTATTCGTACATCTTGTTATTATTTCATTAATCTGGGTCGAAAGTTTCAGACGGGAGTGTTATATGCACCTCCGTGTCTATGTTGGTTGTTGTCTCGAATATTCGAGATCTTCTAATATTACTGACACAAATGTTGTGTTTGACTATCCTGCTGAATTCTGTTATACTTTCTCATGTTTCATTCAACACCTTTGCTCTCATGTTTCACATCTTTTCTTGGTTGTACCGTACCGATGACGGCTAATGAGCTAGAAACATGCATGTCTGCGGTTACCACTCTTTTCAGTAGCCCCTTCTTCTATTTGCGTGCAATACCCACCAATCTATTCGTTGCTTATTATATATATATATATATATATATATATATATATAAAGAACAGTTGGTCTTCATACCACCTGTAGAAATTCAAGTAAACAAAACTTCTCAATAAAATAGTGCGTGGCAAAATGTGATACGCAATAACCTCAAACACCTTGCCAGACACTCCAATTGGTTGAATTGGATTTTTTCGCAATTTAAATGCCAAAATGACCTTCCCAAAATTCGCGGCCAGCTCTTGGACTATATAATTTCGTATCCTCAATAAAGAATATCAATACTTGTTACTGTATCTTTTTGTAATCAGTTAAGGAAATATTCATAAACCTCTGATTTCTCCTGTCATCCGCCAATGTGTTCGATTCTATTTTCAATATTTTCCGATGCGGTTGTGCTGTCATAACACTGCCTCACCACACTGATGTATTTCGCGATGTTACTTTTTTTTCCTTTCTCTCTCTCTCTCTTTCTCCTTTTTTTTATTCCTCGGAAAGTGCCGATAGCAGCCGGTTCGCTACTAAATTGCATTTCCTATTGGATAAATTGTTTTTTTTCCTTTTCTTCAATGTATAACGGAGAAACTCGTACTTGGAACATTTAGATGGAAACTTGTAGCTCAAGGGCAAGAAAAAGTGGAAAATTTACCGGAATATTGACCGATTTTAATAATTGAGTGTTTACATTTTGAAAATATCTGTATTTACTTTTTATTTATTTTATAGACTCGATAAAAATGTATCTAATAAAAAGAAGCTACTTGCAACAATGTTTATAAAAATAAAACCTAATAAATTAAATAATTAAACAATTTCAGTAGACAGTTTCTATAGTTTGTGCATAAAAAAAATATTTTTAAAGGATTGTTTTATGTAAATTATGTTTTGAAAAACTGAAAATATTGGCTTTTATGACGATAGAAACAATTTTTAATATATTGACCTTTTTAACACCTTGTGTAGTAACAGCAGCGAATAATATTTTTTGACTCCGAAAAATACTAAAAAAAAACCGAAAAATTACAATGGAAGATGTTTATTACATGAAAGTTACAAACAATCTCCCTGATTATACATTTATTATTCTATTTATAGTTTTAATTAAAATACAATGCAAACATTTATTTTATATGAATCAGCCATTGTCGTATTATAACAAGCGACACTAATAGTTTGTAAAATCAAATTCCTAATACAACCTTTCCTGCATCTATATCGGTAGGTATTCACGAAGACGCCACGTGTAAAATCGACAAGCATTTCCATAACGCGAAGAGGGCGTTTAACAATGTAATTCTAGAAAATCTGGATACTGTGAAAACGCGATTAACCATTAGGAGATATCACCACCATAATCTACTCAAGCGCGACAATGGAGAAGAGGCTTAAACAGGGGTAGCATTCAGTGGAATAAAAATTAATAGTGGATACTAGAATTCTGTTTTGTTTTAAGTTGATTATTTTTGTGGATAACAAGGTAATTTTAGAAAGCAAACGTTTATTTTCTTCTGCCTTTTCAGCTCCTTTAGCTTCATTCCGTCTCGCTTCCTTTTATTTTTATACTTCCTAACAGCTCTTCTCTACAGGGAGTTGTTGTTATAACTACAGCTTCTCCAGAATTTTTTCTTTGTTGAGTTTTTTATGTACTGGACACATTTCCTTAGGAGATATCAAAATTTTTCGAACTTCTTGACTTATAAAGAAGGCAGATAGAATTCTTTTAGACAATAGCAGTCAAACTTCATTCGTCACTCACTCTCTAGCTGCAAAATTAGGCTACAAAATCTATCCTCATACTCTTAAAGTTTCTGGCATTTTAGAAGGCAGCACCACGTTAAACGAGATGACAGATATCACTGTTACGAAACAGCACATTGGTATAGACCCTAAATCCGACTCTGTCTAAGCTAGGTATGAAAGTTAAAATTATGGCGGATACGCAGGTTTTTTTTATAACTGTTTACGACTATCTTATCTCAACATTATTTTTGTGACCAAACTTATCTAGAAAACGCGAACCAATTGTTTTTGTGTGTGTAAGCCACAGTCCGGAATTTTCTAGTAAAAAAGGCTTTAATATAAATGAAGGACCCATCAGCGGATAAGTCAGTTTATAAAGTGATCTTGAGAAATAAACGAAAATACACCGAACAGTAAAGTGCTAATATAAATTATTAATCAAGTTTGTGTGCATATACATTAAGTTTAAGTGATTAGTTAAGTATATATAAATTAAGTGTTAGTGAGTTAGTGTTTAAATAAATTAGTAAGTAGCCATACCGTGTGTTTAAAATTCATCCCACCCGTTCACGTTTTAAATAAATAAGAAAACATTACATTGGTGTCAGAAGTGGGATAATATGAATAAATTGCTACGTAAAAATGGCCAAGAGACTATGTGATCTGAAAATCGCGGAATCAAGAGCAGAATTGGAAAATCGTGAGTTGGAAATGTCCGGTAAGAAAAGTGAATTAGTAGGAAGACTTAAAGTAAAGCACTGGAAAATGACGGCTTTGATCCAGAATTATTTTTATTCAATGAGGAGGCTTCCACCGTAATCTCGTCAATTTCTGCCATGGAAGAAAAGATTTGAACTAATGTGAAAAACGATATTTCTGCTATGAAGAACGATTTTTCTGCCATGGACGAGAAGATTTCAACCATGAAGAACGATATTTCTGCTAACATGGACAAGATTTCTACTAATATGGACAAGAAAATTTCAATCATTAAGAACGATATTTCTGCTAACATGGACGAACTTTCTGCTGATATATTATTAATGAAAATTGACATTGCCGCTGACGTGGAAAATAAAAAATTTGCTCTCTCAAATCGCATATTGAGGATAAATCACAACGATGGACGAGAAAATGGAGAATAAAATGACAACTATGGACGAAAAAATCAAGGAGTAAGATAACAGATATAAGAACACAAGACACGCCAGCAGAACAAAAAAAACCTGCGTATCTTTTATACCTGGCTTAGACAGACGGATTTAGGGTCTACACCAGTTTGCTGTTTCGTAACATCACCCCCTCCTTAACTGGAAGTTCCTCCCGGAACTTTTGTGTAGCCGAGACTGGATGTTTGAATCGGCAGCTGGACCCATTTCTACACTTTCCGATCTTATGGAAATAGCAGAGCACCGTCTTCATCGGATACTGATACCGGGGGTTGTAGCTGGACACCGGTATCTTGAAAGATAATCTCTACTATGTTCCTGATGATTCACCAATCCAACTGTTTACTCGCTATCTTAGGCATAGCCAGTTTCTTCACGCTGGATTCCAACACATGGTCTCGTAGGTTTCGAAGTGCTTCCCACACATCGCGGTAGGTAGATCGATCTTGAAATTCATTTTTAGTTACCACGTAGAAGACGTACCGCGGATTATGTTTTAGTTTCAGTGTCTTGCCAGGGGCTGGAATCTGGTCTTAAAATTTTTCTAATTGCCCGAACTCCTTTCGAAAAACGGTTGCCAACCCTCGTGCGTTCTTGATACGGGCGGGGATGTTGTATGCCAGTGAATAATCTTCCGGGAGAGTGAACAAATCTTGTCGTTGTTCTGAAGTGACTCCATATCTAGCTTTCCCGGTACCTCCATACGTGCCCATAAATTCATGGAAGGTAGAGTCAGACACATCTCTAATAAAGTTTACTCCTTCCTCCAGGTCATGGTCTCCTTCGAATGGCGCTAGTCGGTTTTGGTGAACTACTTTTGGTTTTCCGTTGGGGATCTGGCTTATGCGATATATAACATCATTGATCCTTTTCTTGATTAAGTATGGACCTTCCCAGGATTTTTGTAATTTTGGAGAAAAGCCTTTTCTCCTCGTCGGGTTATGTAACTATACTTTGTCCCCTTCTTTAAAACCGCCTTCTGTGGCCTGCGCGTCGTACCGACTTTTCATTCTGTCGCTGGCAACTTGAAGATTTGTTCGAACTAATTCATGAATATCGACCAGCCTTCTTTTCAATTGGATCACGTAGTCTTCTCCTGCTAGACCTTCTCCAGGGCGACAGCCAAACAACAGGTCACAAGGTAGCCTCATTTCACGTCCAAACAGGATTTTCGCAGGTGTTTCACCCGTGGACTCATTGACGGCAGATCAATAAGCCAATGCGAATAGGGAAAGATACTGGTCCCAATCTCTCTGATGACTGGAAACCACTTTCGACAGGTATTTTCCAATAGTCCTGTTCAGTCTCTCGACCATTCCATCTGTCTGTGGATGTAATGCTGTTGTCCTGGTCTTCTTCAATCCCAGCCTCTCGCAAATCTCCTGGAATAGATGGCTTTCAAAATTTCGTCCCTGGTCACTGTGGACTTCCAAGGGCACTCCATATCGGCAGATAAATTCCTTCACCAAAACATCCGTGACAGTTGTGGCCTCTTGGTTCGGGATAGCGTAAATTTCTACCCACTTTGTGAAATAATCCATTACCACCAGTATGTACTTGCTACCATTTTCTGTCGTCGGAAATGGTCCAGCGATATCTGAAGCAATCCTTTCGAAAGAGCTTCCAACATTATACTGTTTGATAGGTGCCTTTCTCTTGCGATGTGGTCCATTACTCGTAGCTCAAGTCGTACATTTCTTACACCAATCCTTCACATCGTCGGAGCTGTTCATCCAATAAAACCTTTCACGGACTCGCTGAAAGGTTTTATTCACTCCCAGATGACCTACCGATGGACTGTCGTGTAACTTCTCCAGTACCTCAGCTACTCTTGTTCTCGGGATAACTAGCTGTCTTCTCATCCCAGAACCATCATCATTTTCAAGGACTCTTTTCAACAGCCCTTCTTCCAGGACAAGGGAGTCCCACTGAGCCCAATACGCCTTGAGTTTCGGTGCTGCCAGGTAGGTCGCCGATTTTCTTTCTTCCATTGCCGTATCATCTTCAGTTGAGAATCATTCTCCTGATCTTCTCTGATCCTGGTGGGTGACCATTCCTCGTTGACTACAGTAGTTCTTGAACCTGCAACTTCCTTAGATTCCACCTTGTTGCAGTGGGAGCAGTCTGTTGGGCACGACCGTCTGGACAGGGAGTCGGCATTTCGGTGACTCACACCAGCTCGATGTTCGATGTCTGTCTAAGCCAGGTATAAAAGTTAAAATTATGGCGGATACGCAGGTTTTTTTACCAGTGTGCTGTTTCGTAACATCACTATGTTTTCAAAAGTCGTTGAAAACAAAAATTCAAAGTGTGGTACGCAATTTTCCCTAAAATTACTCATCTTCTGCCTCAGGTATCTCTTAATGTCCAAAGGTTAAAGGTTGCTTCACATTTATTGTCAAAATTAGCTGACGATCAATTCAACGCTCCTTCTCATATAGATATGTTGCGCGGTTGCGACATTTATTATGCAAACCTTAAAAATGGTATTAGACACCTAGGTTCTGGACTTCCATCGCTCATCAATACCCATTTAGGCGGGGTTATATCTGGAAATGTCCCACAAGATTGGATTAAGGAAAGTTCTGTAACACCTATACACTTCCATTCGTTCTTGGTCAATAGTTTTTCAGCAACTGAAACCAACTCAGTCCCTCATAATGACGCGCATCTTAATCTATTGCTTCAGAAGTTTTAGTATCAAGAAGAGGTTGATTCGAGCACCTCATTTCGCTCTTTAGAAAAGGCCAAAGAAAAATTCTCCTCCATCACCAAAATTTTAGACAACGGAAGATATCAAGTAAACGTTCCGTTCATAGAACCGAATGTTCACAAAAAATTTGGAGATTCTCTTTTAATAGCAAAACGTAAATTCGAATCACTCGAAAGAAAATCCGCTCACAACCCAGTTCTTTTCTCAGAATACAAACAATATATCGATGAATACGTTTCTCTCGGACATGGAAAATTTGTTCCTTTAGCTCTCACAAACTCCTTCAACGAAAATAAGTATTTTGTACCCCATGCATAGAATTAACTAATTAACATACAAACTCAATGTTTCCATAAAGATATTGAAGCTCTCTCTCGTGGACAATTATCGAACAAGCAATATCTCTCACTTAAGCCGTATTTGGATACCGACGGAATTTTGCGAGTCGGTGAATGTAGACATTCCGTATCAGCAGAAACACCCCATAATGTTGCCCTCCGTCTATCTCTAACTCAAACATGAACATGTTCGTTTAGGACTTAGTGGCCCCCAAAATGTCCTCTCTAACGTCCGGCTACGCTACTGGTCCTTGGACGGTCTCCGCGAATTAAAACGCATTATTAGAAATTGTGTAATGTGTCATAGGTTTAATGCCTAATGCCATTATGTCACAACAAATCATGGTGGACTAACCCAAGGATAGAGTATCCCCATCCAGACCCTTTGTAAAAATTAGCATGGATTTTGGTGGACCCTTGATGGTAAAACCGCTTCGCTCACGCAATGCTCCAATTGTAAAAGCTTACTTGGCAATATTTATTTGCATGGCTACTAAAGCAGTGCATTTGGAACTCGTTTTTGATTTATTCACAGACTCGTTCATAACTGCTCTTAAGCGGTGTATAGCTCGTCGTGGGTGCTCGAAACCAACACAAAGAACTGCGCAACTTCTTTCTATCTCCTATGCCCTCCATAACGATACTCGAATTGGGGAGGGGTATGGAAAGCGGCAATTAAAAGTGCCAAAATCACCTGCGCAGAATTGTGGGAAAGCAAACATTCACGTTCGAGCAATTCACTACAATCCTAACACAAATACAAGCTATACTCAACTCAAGACCCCTGTACTCCTAGTCAAATGATGCCAATGATCTGAATTCACTTACTCCAGATTTTCTGATCGGCTCCCTTTTGACTGCATATTCTGACAAAGACGTATCTACTCGGTCAGCAAATACTTTATCGTTTTGGTAAAAGTGCACACAGATTCAGTAACAATTCTGGAAAAGATGGTCGATTGATTATCTCAATCGTCTCTTAAATAGACCTAAATGGTTCAGGACAACTAGGGACATTAAGCCTAATGATCTGGTCCTGGTAAAAGATGTATTATCCCCTCCACTCAATTGACCACTAGCTCCTGTGATTGACACGATTCCTGGTAAGGATGGCCGAGTTCGTGCTGTTCGCCTCAAAACCAGCGAAAGTTAATACACACGACTCATCACAAAAATCTCGGTATTGCCAGTCTGTGAAAAGGACGTGAAAAGATGATTAGAAATGTAAAATTCTATGTTGAATAGAATTTACAAAACATTTGTTCTGAATGAAAGAGATTACTACACTTTTTTGTATTCCAAAAACTATTGTCCGCACTGAATACCTTTTGTTATGCATTTTAAATTCTTCTGAAGTTTGAAACTTTTATGGTCGAAAAATATCCTTAGTAATAAGAATTTCAATAAGCCATTTGTAAAAATACCTATTTGATTTTATTAATTGCATTATCTGAAAAGGGTTTTGGGTAGCAAATATCTAATATTTCCTTCATAATTTGCACTCATGACCGATTTTGAGAATTCCAGAAAAAGTGGAATTCCGTATTTCTATTTGAGGGGGGGCTTACGAGTCTTCTTCTGAAAGATATCTCATCTCAAACGTCAGTCATGAATACTTCTTCTAGTGAATCGGTTCAGCTCAGTTGTATCTCAGTACCTTACTTAAGTAACTAAAGTATTTTATTTCCGCTCAAGTATATGTAAATATATAGTTCAGTAAATATATTATTAGTGTGTGACTCCGATTTTTATTTTATGAACATCTAATAACTGGAAATACAGTGTAATTATTATCAATGTATGTGAAATAAGTAACTGCAGTGAACTCAGTGGACTTTCTTTTGCTATAAGAAGAGATGGGGTTCTTTCATTGTTATGTATCTGTCAGAAAGTTACTGTCTCAAATTAGGCTCCTATCTCAAATTTGGTTCCTTTCCTTATAATTCTTTATTTAAGGATATACTTGGGTAAAGAATATTTATAAATATTTTGTCAATAAAACTAGTAACTGATACTTTTCTCAGTGTATATTAGTAAACTTGAGCAACCGTAAAATTGTTTTCTCGGCGACACACCGGTGGAAATAGGGAAATAACCCGAATTTCATTCAGACAAATCTTCAGATCTGATCTCAGGTACAATATCTCACAGACGAAACTTGCTTATATATTGAAAATAACTAGCGAAAGGCGTTTTTGAAATGGAATATTCGGTGAAAGGAGCTTAAAAGGTTGAAAGGGACAAAGCGAAACTTCAGCGGGGCCTTGAAAGAGCATCGAGTCAGATGTAAGAGGAAATGTGCAAGAAATTCCTTTCGCGAAATTATGTCTTTTGGTCTAGTGATATTGAATTCATGACGCGACGATGTATGTTTAAAATATCATTTGAATACTTGATTCTAACTTTACTTTGAGAAATTTCTGTAACGAATAATTAGCAGAGGTTTTAAAGAGCAAGAGTAAAAACTTATGCGAGGAATTGATAAAAAGCATCAAATTTTTGTTTGATCAACGTGAAAACTGTATCAAAATGGTTTCAAAAAGCAGATTATTTAGAATTATATTTAACAATAAGAAATTCACTATAAATCGGGCAGCAAAATAGACGGTTCTTACGTATTATCCTCTACTGAGCTTAAAAATGACGGAATATCTGTTGTTGTCGAGATATATTTTTATAGCTCAAAATTTCAAGCTTCATAATTTGGCACACATCTCAACTGACAAAGCAAAATGACAAACGTAATTATTGTTGTTTTGACTAATATCAAAGAAAACGAACTCCTAAAAGCAGTTAACCAAATAAAGTGCGATACACTATCAACTACAAGGCCAACATATTGGCTTATTGATCCCAATAAGATATATGATTTAATCGACTTTAGTAAGTACGAAAGATATCGGTAAATTATTTGCAAGTACAAGAGGAATATTATTAACACTAAGTGATAGCATTATACAAAAAAAAAATAACAACTGAATAAGTGAACTATCTAAACGAAGTTTTAGAAAATAACTTGAAGATAACATCAACCTGGCAGTTTCCATCAGAAATAGGGAACAACTGGGTAACGAAACGGAAATATTCTCTAAAGAATTGCAACAATCTGCATGGAATATGCCTATTATTGTTCCAAAAACTAAAGGAAACAATTACCCTAAGGAAAAAAGATGTTTGAAGTTCGTGGGTTCGAGTCGGGTAAAGCCGAAAGTCTGGAATCTGAGTATTTCCAGTACGGAGTACATGCAGAGAATGTGCTCTGCAGTCTCGTCTTCCACGTATCAGAAGCAGCAGTCCGATTTTTCTTGCAGACACCATACAAATTGGAACTTGAAGAGTCTCTAGCTAAAAAGAATAAATTAAAAGTTGTTCCTAAATCCGTCTTTGCCGACCCTAGCCAATCAAAGAAAATAGGAACCAAACAAAGCTCTAAACCAAAAAAAGTTCGAGGTTGCTTCAAGTTCATTCAGCAAAGATAATGATGATGTGCAGGTGGAGCTGATAGACATCGATGATGACATGGATAGAGATGAAGAAGACGCGGTGTGTCTGTACTGCACTAATCTCTATTCGCAGAGGAGAGTTTTGGATTAGATGCAACATGTGTTTTCGTTGGTGCTATGAGGAGTGTGCGGCACTGACAAAAAGGACGCTTATATTTGTGATCTTTGCCTAAACGGGTAACTCTTTTTGCAAAAATATTATGCTAGTATATGCTTTTTATTTGATTAAAAAGTATTTCAAAAAAGCTTTAACTTTACTATCATTGGTTCCAAATATAGGATATATGCGATATTGGGATCACCTCCTATCCGATATTAGAAAACCATTTTTGAAATTGATTTTTTTACCTGATAAATAAATTGAGTTTGACGCTAGAAATTTCATAATATTAAAAATATAGGTTTTGCAATGGTAGGTATACGAAAACATACTCGTGATAGGTAGCTGAAAACTATTTTTTCTACGACAACCTCGATAAATGTTCATTTTATAACCGTAACTTCTATCATAAACAAGCACATTTTCTACAGAATTTCATTTTTGCATCGGTTGCTAGGCAAGTTGCTAAGCAACAAATGCGAAATGGATTATTTCGTGTTAGGTCTAGGTCTAGACTACGGTTTGTCAAATTGTGACGTCCAGCTATAAATTGATGAAATGTCAGCAAATCGTTTCTGTCAAAGTTTTAGTAGGTAACGAGTAATTTCATAGTTGTTTTATATAAAAACTATTAATTAAAATGGAAACTGATAGTGATATTGACTTAAATTTGACACCTACGAACATAATAGAAGCAGCAAAGGTAACCAAACTGAATTTATTACCGGAAACATCGAGGAGTATGTATCAACGCGCTTATAACCTTTTTTTGAAATGGAAGGTAGATCAAAATACAAAATCGTTTTCTGAGAACGATTTAATGGCTTATTTTGGCGACTTAGCCAAAAAATTTAAAAGTTCCACATTGTGGTCACACTTCTCAATGCTGACAACGACTCTTAGTATCTATGATGATATAAATATTGCCAAATATTTGAAACTGAAAGCATTCCTCAAGCGGCATTCTAACGGCTACAAATCCAAAAAGTCAAAGATCTTTACAGCAAATGACATCGATAATTCCATTGAACAGGTTCCAGATGAAATATATTTGGCAACAAAAGTAAGTTTTATATTTCCATACCCACTAAACAAGAAACATAACAAGTCTCTTTTGTGATGTTCTTTTTAGAGACTTTTCGTGATATTTATTTAAAACGTTAATAAGATATCTCCTAGATGTATTAATTTTATTACCAACTCTATTAACATCCATGTCATGCAAATAAAACATATTTTTGATGTACACAGTGATACTTGAATTCGCAGTTACATACACTTCCTATGAAGTTCTTTTTAGTAACTTCCTATAGGAAACATTCATACGGTGTTAAGTTGTATACTTCTCACTAATGTCACATACAGAACGTTACTGTAATATTACAAATTAACATGTTTCTAAGATGATCACATGTTGCAGTTACTTTTACATCTGTCGAAATAATTTGTATTAACATCGTACTTATTACGTATGTACGACGTTAGTTCATAAAACTCTCAGTAATATCTCATATTAAACATCACAGTAACATAAAAAAGAAGAAAACAGAAGAGGAACTGATAAACGAAACATACAGTAGTTATCTGTGGAAACATGACAAGCATGAAATGGCGGATGGTTTTCAGTTATGTGTTATATTTTATTTGCGAGAAGTACATATTTTGCAAGTAGTACTTGAGTAAAGTGGTCTTCGTTTTCGTTAGTTCCTACTAAGCTACAGTTTCTATACTTAGTTATAATTCTTGTTATAATGAACGAACAACAATTGTTATCGGTAAGTACCTATTCCAAAATCATAATTATTGAGAATTAAAACTCATTCAATACTTTAATCGGCTATTATACATTGAAATTTCAGGTGGCGGAATTGTACACTAACATTATATAATAGAGTTTACAAAATGAGGGTTTGAAATATTTTAGTTACCTAGTAAGTATATTTTGAAAACGTTTCACAATATTTCAAATCCTAGATATGCATTATACCCTACACAAAACTTGATATTGCAGTAAAGTAGATATTATTATTAATAATAAAACATGCTCATATGTTGGCAGATATTTAAATCTAGAAGAAAATATTTTCAATGTTCAAGATGTTTCAGAAGCTACTTACACAAATAAAATAAAAAACAAATAGTTGGTAATTATGTAATGAAAGGGGAGTAACTATTTCAGATAGTCTGATACTAACATTGTATTAAACATTACAAAAAATATTGAATCAAGTATCTCTAGTTCTAGTTTTTTAGTAGTAGTCTTAGCCATCAATATAGTTTTGCAGGTTTAGAAAATTTTAACATTATTACTAACAATTCTTGTGAACAATTAGAGATTGTTTAAGACTTTAAAAACAGAAATTTCTGTTAAAAAGATCATTTCCATTTCAAAATTCGCTGAATACAATAAATAAGCTGTAGCTGTCCCTTACAATGGGACCTATATTAATCTAGTTGTAGAATATGTAACTTATGATACTGAATGCTGCAGTCAACAAACAGCATTCAATTATTTATTATTGTAGAAACACAGCTGTTGGATACTCAATTGGATTCAATTAATTATAAACTCATTTAATTTGATAATGTGTTCATATCTCTTCCTGATAAGTATTTTTTTTTGTATACAGTGTATTAATAATGCTTAAATTTCATTAAGTTACAATTCCATGATGTTAATATACAATTTGTTCCAGGATGAAAATAACAAGATGAGAATAGTATATTATTTTATACAGAAAAGAAGTATGAATTTTCATAGCACACCTGAATTTACCTGCCAACTGGAGTGAGGCATGGAATAGAAGGTAAATCATGAAAAGTCACTTCTCGAAATAAAATATCTTATTATTCCTTTGAAGAACCCCGCATGTATCTTATGGAAAATGGATCCCAGTCAATTGGCTGAAAATCAAGTTTGATGTAATTTATGATGATCGATCAAAGGTCTCCATGGGCACAATTTGATCTAAAGTAATTGTTTTATTAGCTGTTGTTCAGAACACCTTTAAATGTTTCACAGATAAGGATTTTGAAGTGTACGTTATGAAATGGTTGAGGTACTTGAAACAGCGACTCTTGCGCGAGGAAAAGTAACCGTAAGTAAACGATAGAATTTTCTTAAATCAGATTGGATTTTTGTTGATGTAACGTAATGTTTCATTAAATCTTTATGGTGAAAAATTTTTATTAGTTTTAATATAATTAAAAAATTATTCTAATAAATTTTCTGTAAACTAGCTGTAATGTATGTGTATCCGTTAAACTTTATTAATTCAGTTTCAAAGTATGGTACGTCATGGTAACTACGGATTAATATACACTTTTTTATTTCTTGCTTTCACTGAATGTGTTCAATAGTTTCCACTTTCCAGACTTGTTATGTAATACGCTTACACAATTTTATTTTGTTTTAGGTTGGATTGCTGGACAAGATACTTTTTTTTCTAATTTTGTACCTGTTTTTTTCAAATTTACTGTACTGTTCATCAATAGTGAATAAACGTTTTAAATCCTTTATTGCTTTTTTGCTATTTCATTTCAAATGTACAGGATGAACAACTAAGAACGACTGTAGGCCTTATCTCAGAAAAGAATCATGGTACAACTTTCAAAAAAATTACCTTTAGTTAAGGGATCCTGAAAAATTGCTGGAAAATATTCTGCAGCCTCTAAAATATCCGCTAGGGGTGGAATGAACACTCGAAAACATAATACTCCAAAATAAACATACTAAAGGTGTCCTAAAAATACAATTTTTGAAATCTTGATGAGATTATGAATAAATTTAATAAAGGAGATTTTTTGCCATAATTCTTCAAATAATGGGTGGGGAAGGTTCAAACGTATGAACAAATGTATAACTTTTTCGTTTTTTAACCGATATTAATGATTTTAGCTGCATTTACAAGTTTTTCTGTTTAATTAGATTGATAACAAAATTAGATAAATTTGTACCCACTCGGAAATTTCAAATGTAAATTGAAGCATTTTTTAAATTTTTATATCTGATATTGTAAATCTTATACCTTCGAATATATTCCTATTTTTTACCCCTTTTCATCAGAATTTTAAAAATGGGAAAATTGTGGACTTTTTCACAAAGCGTTGACAAAATTGTCTAATTTTGTTATTTTTGTTAAGCATTTCTTATTAAAAAGGAAAAACTTTTTCAAATGAAGCCAAAAACATGGATATCGATAAAAAAAAGTGTTACGACATTTGTTGTTTGGGTTGAACCTTCCCCCACCCCTTACTTGAAGAATAAAGACAAAAAGTCCCTAACTACATTTTTTCATAATCTCAACAATATATCAACAAACATTGTATTTCTAGGATACGTTTAGTATGTCTTTTTTGGAGATAATCACAGTATTATGTTTTAAAGTGTTCATTCCACCCCATAGGAGATATTTTAGGAACTCAAAAATATTTTCCAGCGATTTTTCAGGATCATTTTCCTGAAGGTATTTTTTTAAAGTTGTACTATGACTATTTTTTGAAATATGGCCGACAGCCGGCGTTCTTAGTTGTTCACCCAGTATTTGCTGATTAGGCACAGAAACATCTATAGGATGTCATCCAGAATGTTTGAGGTATATTATTTAGAGGTTTATGTAATGTCCATACAACATCTACGAGAATACACTGTATTGTTTTTGAAATGTCGCATTTGATAAGATGTTATTTCTTAGACATTGTATTAACATCGACAAGATGTTAAAAGGCATTTCAGAATGTAACAGAAATGTTGTTTTTAGTTCGTTTATAAAGACTTCCTTTTGAGGAAGTTCTAGTAACATCACAGTAATGTAAAAAGACAGCGCTTTAACATCGCTGAAAAGTTAAGTTGAAACATCACAAAGCTGGGCATAAGCAGTTGTATAGATGTGCATGTGATGAAAACAAGAGGAAAAAAAGGGATTGTAAACGTTCTGAAAACTCTGAACCCTTCCTCCCCAATGTAGTGAAGAAGTTGGGCACATTGTGTTGCTTCATCGTTTTTGATCACTTCAGAAGCAATTAAATAGTTTTCGAATCTGGCTCTCCATCTACGCCAATTTTCAGCAACGTTTCCATTTGTATATAAAGGAAAGATTCCTTGGTGATCTGACAATTTTCTTTGCAATGTCACTGAATTTGTGCACAGGTTCGATCGCATATTAATTTTTATTTACACAGCGCCATGTAACAGGTAAGATGACTGTAATTATTTGTAATTAAAATAAAGCATTTACTTTAAACTCGTGTTTATTCATCTTCATTACCATAAAGCATTTTTCATTGACTACCAACTGTATGACATTGATATTACCTTGTTACCAGCTATAATCATGGTTATCAACCTTATATCCTTACACTGATTAAGTAAGTTATGTTAATTCACGTTATTGTGGTTCAATCTAGTATAAGTTACAGTTATAATTTGGTTTAGTATTGTCCTGTAATACAATTTCCTTTTTCTAGATTTGACACTGTAGATATTTTGGTTACAAGATTGTTTATAATTACGTGCAATTATTGAAAATTAAAATATTATTTTTCTTACAGCAACATTCTCCAAACAATTTGATGGGTCGTGAATGGTGGTTTTCGCTGTTTTTGTATTTTGAAGGCAACATAGGTGGTCCCCTACCGCGACAGTTCAATTGGCCGTTTCCGTGGCCTAGAAGGTGGCATCTAAAAAGTCGAGCTAGTTAGTGACACTCACCGTTCTTTTGTAAAAAACTTCTTTAAATTTATTACATGTGATATATTATATATATAAATAATGTGTAATTGCCTTAACTGACTAAACATCTTGCTCTTTATATACATTTACAAAGTATTAATTTTCGCTGGATGGTGATTTTTTATTCTCTCACTGTTTTCGGTATCTTGAATTTTTATACATATATTTTATATTAATTATTTTTCAACTAACACTCAGATATTTGTCATGAGTGTGTATATTATTAGTAGATTCTAAGCTGCAACGTTTTGTCTCAATCAAGCGTAGTGATTTGTTATATTCGATTTGTACATCTACTGAATATTTAAGTACAAAGTCATTTACAAACTACCAAACAAAAATGTATATATTTTATATAACTAGTTGTTCTTTCGCATTTGTACAGATATTTAACATTTTTTTTTCTAAAATCGTTCGAATATTTCTGTTGATTCATATATTCTGACAGATTGTAATTTTCTTTAATAAAAATTGATAGATTAGTATATTTTTTTAAATATGCATAGATACATTTTCCATCTACATATTTTCATTATTACAGATAGAAAATTCGATCAAATTGACATTTTGAAAATGTTAAATTTTGTATTTTTTTAAACTATGCATACATATATTCACCAAAAGAAAATTGGAAAACATTATCAAATTCATAATTTAGAATTTACAGAATTGACATATTTTTGAAACAAGATGAAATGTAATGAACAGATTTCCTTGGGATAGAAAATAAAAACAGTATCACAATGTGATGTTGAATTAACAGAACTGTAATATTTATTTGCATAGTGGGTATGATGAAAAATGTAGGTTGCATTAGTTATGGGAGTAATGGGTGCATGTAGAAGACATGAATTGCATCAAATGAAAATTATTCATTTCAAATACATCTTGGTTCAGCAGTTTTAGTAACAATACCAGACAGTAAAACCAAAATAGTACGAAATTTTATTGTAATTGGCAAATTCTACGAAATTTATAAAAAATACGCAAATCTTCGCCCTCAAAATGCTAATGGTCTACGGTTTTTCCTCAATTATCAAATAGGAAAGTTTACCATTCAGAGAATAGGTCTGAATAAGTTTGGAGTTATGGGAAAAGACGTTGCCAAGAATTTAAAATTCCCAAATTACGAATTATATACTGGGCACTACTTTCGCCGTTCCTCCGTAACAATTCTTGTTGATGCTGGAGGTGGCATAACCACGTTAAAACACCATGGTGATTGGAAATATACTACAGTCGCTGAGAAGAAAAGTAAGCTTGACATAGCAAATGAAATTGCAAATGCAGTACAGAACATACCATCAGACATACCAGCGAATTTCGAAATGGAAAATCGCGAGTAGTCGTCTACTTCAACGTCGACAAATTATCAATTTCGAAAAGAATTAAGTATTCAGCAACCAAGTGCTCCAAATATGATATTCAATAATTGAACACTCAACTTCAATTAGATACATACATATATTTATAGGCTTCTATTTCTGTATACCTATTAGAAATAGTAATAATGAAAATATTTACATATTTCTTCGATTTATATTTTAATTATGATAGAAACCCCATTAGCGGCGAATTCGGAGTAATGAAATATCATCAGATTATTCCTTTCAATGTTTTTGCAATGTATTTAACGATATGTTGTCATAGAAAAAGTATGGTATGCAACTCGCAACAAAATGGCCATTTTGCACTCGTATGAATTTCATACTCGTGCAAAATGGGCATAATTTTGTGCTCATTGCATAATATACTATTTCATATGTCAAAACAAAACTGACAGAACAGACATTAAAGTGATGTAAGCGTACTAGATATATCCTGGTTAAGAGGGACAGGCGTTTTCATCGGCGATATAAAGTTTTTACCTTTTTTATGGCTGATCACTAAATTATTATTTTAATGTCTACATTCTATTGTTAAAGTTGATATCGAAATTATTACATTCACTAATAGTCGTGCAGAAAAACGTTTTAATTGAAAAATCCTCATTTCTTTGTCACAAGACCGATAACCAATAAAACAGTAGTACGATATGACATATGTGAACCAGTGACTCACTAACCTAAATATATCTTGACATATCCAATTTGCGCATGATTTTCGAATAAATTCCGACATGACCGGGTAATGGAAAAGCGAACACGAACAAAGCGTATACTCAATAATTTGAAATGAAAATGCAGGCGAACGGTCTAAAAACTCCACTTGCCATTATTGGAAAATTCCAGTCACGACAAAGCAACAACCCCGTCACACGGTGTCGTCAAAAATTCGGTAAAGTTATTAATTTTTATCGGGTCTCGACAGTTTTTATTCTCGTCGCAACTGTTACACCTCTTCTACTACTATTAAAGTTTTCCAGTAAAAGTCATTTATCAAAATGCCGTAAAAGGCGACACGAAAGTTTTACAACTACTAGTCATTTGTAAACTAGAAAAGACAACCCGATTCCACGGGTTCTTCTTGAGTTGTTGTCTTCTTTTTTTTAAACTGCAGCTTTTCTGGTAAACAGATAAAAGTTTAGAAATTTCGAATGAGTGAAATTTATATTCGCGAATCAAGAATTTGGAAAAAACATTTATTCAGTTTAACCTTTACTCAATTACAATATACATGATTAAAGATAAAAGACAGAGATAACTATAACACTTGGTTATCAAAAATAACATTAAAATTATTGCTCATTTTGTTATAAAGTTGAATGTCTTTTAGTAAACTGCGCCGCAAAATTAACGCATATTTTGTAAAATGAAAAAATCTACATGAGAAAAAAAAGGCTCGTTAATAATTTAACATGATTGCTGTATATAATTTAATTACGATAAAAAGACGATGATGTCATTTTTAGTTACTTTCCTGCTTATCAGAATAAATATTAATTTACCAACCGTAAGTAAAATTTATCCTCAACAGCCAGGGTAATTTACAGCTAACGGGTTGGCAAAACTTCAAGACGTTGTCAAATCAACTGGTAAAATTCCTCAGTTTGTTATTCGATCATCGTCTAATATTCACAAGTTTTTTTGGTGCTTTTAAATTCATTGCTTCTTTAAGATTAAAAGAACAGTTATTTCCATAACTAATTATTTAGGCAAATCTGTAGTGTGTGGTTAATAAAATGCCGAAGCAGCTGAACAGAAAATGTCAAGAGATGGTAACATCTTTGTTGAGCTATTTTGAAAGAGAATGCCGAAATGGGGGCCCGCTTCTCCCGCTTACTGCTGTAAGAAACGTAAGTAATAGTATTCGCTATTTGTATTCATCATTATTAATATTATTATTACATATTTAAATGTGAATGATTAAATGTTTTTAATGTTAGGTTAGGTTAATTAAACTTGATAATATATTATTCTTTCATAAATTGAAGTAATTATATTGTAGAGAGTTACAGAAGATTTACAACTCAGCGTTACCACTGTTAACCGTATTGCCGCCAAGCATAATAGAGGTGAACAGCCTAAAAGCCCACCTAAAAAGAGACAACGCATAAAACCTATTGTTGAAATTGATAACTTAGATCAAATTGCTTTCCGAAATATTATATACGGAATGTATGGAAACAGAGATCACCTACGCTAAACATGTTTAGACTTGCGAATCGATTCAATACATTGATAGATCTAGAATGTACAGTTTCTACCATAATTTTTCGCAAAACAATCTTGGAGCAGCTAATCTTTATATCTCTATGAAGAACTTTAAAGGTTGTGTCAATCCTCATACAATTCAATTAATCGTGGATGAACTATACGAATACAATTACATGTTTGTCTACATTTTGTGAATCTTATAAATTCCGTAAATTTATTTTATTACGTAAAAATGTATTATTTTGCACAATGTATCTTATTACATATTTATTCATGTAATAAAACGGTAAGGTTTGTATGAATAATAAATAAATAAATAAATAAATGAATAAATAAATAAATAAGTAAATAAATAAATAAATAAATAAATAAATAAATAAATAAATAAATAAATAAATAAATAAATAAATAAATAAATAAATAAATAAATAAGTAAATAAATAAATAAATAAATAAATAAATAAATAAATACATAAATAAATAAATATTGAATTTCCTGTTTTATTTCAATTTTTCAGATGAACACATAATCTTGAAAACTTTAAGAGACAAACTCCAGGAGCGTGAACTCTTTAATGGTTGTTTAACATCACTCTGGAAGATAGTGAAAAATATTGGATTCAAATACCATAAAGATGATCCTCGTCGTGGTTTAATGGAGTTGCCACGTATTGCATTAAAACGTGTACATTTTCTACATGAATCTGTCAAGATGAAAAGGGAAGGTTTATATCAATTTGTGTTTTTGGATGAGACCTGAATATTTAAAGACGGTACTGTTGGACGTTCTTGGCAAGATTCTAATCATAGAAGCATGAAAAAAACCAAAATTGGTGGTCCAAGGTAATTGAATAATAAAATTTAGCAATTAATTTATAATGTACCAACATTCCTGCTATTTTAAGACCTTTTCAAATATTTACTAGTCACACTATTTTATTTAAATCTATATAATTATTAATAGTGGTTTTGAGATGCAATCTATCTAGGAAACCTAGTAGTAATTGGTTATTTCCTTATTGTAGGTATATAGTATTGCATGCTGATTCCTCTTCTGGATTTATTCCTGGAGCAAGGCTGGTTTTTTATTCCAAAAAACAAGATGGTGATTACCACGGTGAAATTAACCGAGAAATTCTTTTGCACAGCTTTAAGTGAACTTGGAAGAACCTGCCACAATTGTAATGGATAATGCAAGTTATCACAGTACAATGATCAATAAAGTACCAACAACAGCTACCAAAAAGGCTGATATACAGAACTGGTTGATACAAAATTATATTCCTTTTGAAAATACTTTCCACAAAACCCAATTATTGAATTTAGTACAACGGTAAGTTGATATAAACATTTTTCAATATATTATGGTAATACTTAGATAACTTATTTTGTTTAAATATATGCATTGTTGTAGGAATAAACCACCAACAGTATATGAAGCTGACATATTATCTGAAAAATATGGTCACAAAGTGCTTCGACTTCCCCCTTACCACTGTATATTCAATCCAATTGAACATATTTGGGGAATAGTTAAAAAAATTTATAGAGATCATGTGGAAACTGATGGTTCTTCAACAGAACAAGCAATAGGTGTATGGAAAAAGTCTTTAGAAAAAGTGACTCCTGATATTTGGTCAAAGACAGTAGAGCACACTGAAAAAATTATACAAGATGGGTGGGATAGAGAAGTAGTATTTGATAGACAGGATGCGCCTCCACTTATTATTAATTTTGACAATGACGATGAAGATAGTGATGATTTTGTACTGGAGTTGTGTTTTATTTTTTGTATATTTTTATCCAATTTGCTTTATTTCCACCTTTTCAAAATCACTAATTACTATTATTAAATTGATTAGGTACAGTTATTTTATAATACACAAATTAAAACAACGACCACAGTATCTCTACATAAATAATACTGATAAGATGGGAGATTTTTTAATTTTATATCTTGTAACAAAATTTTATTTTGTGTATCTATATTTTTCTTTTCCATCCTATTTTTATTATAATAAATATAATAGATATTATATAAAGAAACAATATTTAAATTTGCATGAAGATGACTACAGCTTTTAGCTTAAACCCTTGCAGTGCTCTTGAATATGGTTCTATAGAGCATAGAATAAGGTATAAGGTTCGTTATTTAACTCTCTTCTATGTAAAATAATCAAATGGTAATTCGAATATAGAATGGTTGGTTACTGTTTCTTCTATCTTATCCATAGTTTTTCATGAATAAATATTTATATTAAATTAATCAAGCCTATCATACAAGTCTTTTATTTTCAAATAAATATTATTGACTTACGCCCTACGAGGCACGGAATAATGAAAAAGAAGAACTGTCAATCTTAACATCAGATTGACTTTTCTAGTTTTCGTTAAGTAAAGGAAAAAACTACACAATATTTTGTTTTGCAACGTCATCGTCTTTTTATCGTAAATTAACTATAATAGCTTTTAACTCTGTCAAACAACGTTTTTGTATTGCATAAAATGAAGTATTGAAATAAAAATATTGGATGGCCGAAAAAAAGGCAAACATTTTATGGCATCATGTGTTGACACATTTTAGCATGTATTACCTCCTATTGCTTGGATTATTGCTGCACATCTTCATGGCGTACTGGAAAGTAAATTTATGATTGCAACTTGACCCCATATTTCGGTTAGTCATTGAGACCTCTAGGTGGAAGCTGTAAAGCTCTATTATGCTGACTCAAATTGTCCCATAAGCATTCAGTCCGGTTAATATGAGTACTTCGCGCTGGCCAGTCCCAAATATGGATATCTACTTCTTGGAGATAATTTTGCACCGTCCCAGGTACGTGTGCATTCTCATGCATTAATAGCATTTCGTTCTCTATTAATGGGGCATATGGCATTGCGTGAGTTTGTAAAATGTCCGTTATGTAGCGGTCAGCTATCAAACGACCGTCCTGATTCACAACTACGTCCGTATGAGCCTCCAAATGACTAATACCACTCCATACCATAACAGACGCACCGCCATAGCTGACATTTTTTGCAATATTACATTCATCATATCGTTTTCCAGGACGTCTATACATTCTCCTAAGACGATCATCACTAAACAGACAGAATCGTGACTCGTTGGTAAACAGTACTTTGCTCCATTTACGGTTGCCCCAATTTTGATATTCTCGGCAAACTGAAGAAGTTGCCTGTGATGGTTTACGGATAGAAGAAGACTGCTTTCTACCAGCCTTCAGCGCACTGTATCTTGACTTATGCTGTAATTATATCGATTAACAAATTCTTGCTGTAATGCAGTGCTTGTAGTGAATCGATTTTGTGGTACCTGCATTCTCAAAAATAGATCTTGATTATTAGTTGTCTCTCTGTAGCATCCTTATCCATGTCCGCTGTGGATCGTACCAGTGTTTCGATACCGTGTCAGTGGTCTGGAGATCGTATATTGAGTCACACCACAGCGGTGCCCCACTTGAACTTGAGTAACACCCATTTCCATGAGTGCTATGGCACCAGCATATTCTACACGTGAAAGATTTCTCATCTCACGTAGCATCACTCTTAATAACGTGAGAAATCAACAATAGCAGCAGAACAACGCAAACTGTCATCAATAAACAATAATTCAACCTGTTATTGGATTTGTATACTCCATTATTTCGTTATTTTATTCAAAAATGTTGTGTTTCTACTCAACATCCAAAAAGTTAGTATTTTAAATGAAACTTACTGTTTCATTTGCAACACTAATATGAGTAGATTCCACAAAGTAAGGGTCGAGACTGCTAATTTCATCCAAAAAGTTGTTGGGTACAGTTAAAAACTATCATTTTGAAAGTCAAATGTCAACTGGATTTTTCCATTTTATAATATATGCGTTAATTTTGTGGCGCAGGGTAGTTTAATAACAGAGATGATTTTATGCGGATCTTTTAAAATGATTTGAAGATCATTGTCGATATTTAATTGCAGTCTTCTCGTATTATACTGATGGCATTCGCTCAGAATATATTCAAGTTAAGATGAATTCGCAGAATTTACATATTGATTTAGCACTTGATGCCATTAGGTAACAATGCATTTCTTTTCTGGAAAGTGCGGGGGAGCTCGGTCGATCTATGCAAAGTCTTCTATAGTGAATTTAAACCAAGACAATTCACCAAACAATTACTCTTGGCAAACCGTACCGCGCAAGAATAGTAAAAGAAGACAATTAATTGTGGGCACAAACACAGAAGGAGTCGCTGGTACCATCAAGGGAGTGCCTAAATTTGTGGACTTACACGTTTATCGAATTGATCCGGACACCAATGTCACTGCAATGGAAGATTTATTGAAACCACATTTTCCTGAAGTAATCTGTGAAAGCATGTCATCACGTTATCCAAATCTGTATTCTTCATTTAAAGTAAGAATTTATCAAGAAAGCTTCAGGAAGGCTATGGAACCAAATATCTGGCCAAAAAATGCCTGTGTCAATAATTTTTTATACCTTCGAAAGCCAGTACAGCCTCCAAAATAGATTTTAACCCGAGGTTAATGCTGCTAAGTATGCAAAGTCTGAACGAAAACAAAATATGTGACTTAATATTCGACATTAATAAATACAAGAGCATCGACGTAGTTTGTTTGACGGAGTTGTGGGAAACTAGTGACTCTGTGGAGCAAATTCATGTTGAGGGTTTCAATTTAGCTAGTAGTTATTGTCGTGATGCCACTCTTAAGGGTGGTGGTGTTGGAATTTGGGTAAGAAAGGGTATAACTTTTAAAAATAATTTTAATTTAAATAAGTTTTGTTGCTTTTTATTTAAGGACAAAAATAAAACTGAATTTTTTGTAATAAATTGTTACCGATCACCATCGGGTAATGTTGACATTTTTTGGAAAATCTGGAGAATATTTTAAATCATTATTTTAAACCTAATGTTTCTTTTATTATTTGCGGTGACTTTAATATCGATACTAGAACAAAAAATAGTAATCACAGTAAACTTTTAAATGTGTTATCACCTTTCAATATATACAATAATATTGTCAAGTGGCCGATTAGGGTGTCGGATACCAGCAGTACAACTATTGATAATGTATTTGTCAACTTTCTGAATATTCCCTTGGCCTGTGTCTTTGACAACACTGTATCGGATCACCCTACAGTATTTGTGGAACTCGTTTATGAATCGGTTGCCTTACCAAGTTTTTGCTATAGGAGAGTTTTTGCTGAGAGTGCGACGAGTCATTTTGTTGATAGTCTTATTCTTGAGAACTGGAATATTGTATATGGAATTTTGGATACCAATCTAGCTTTTGATAATTTTATGAGTATTTTTATGCATTATTTCAATATTCATTTTCCACTGTTGAAAAGGAAACTAATTAAGAATAATAAGACGTGGATAGACAAAGATGTACAATGTTCTAGCAATAATTTAAAAAATCTGCATGCATTGTCTAGACAATTTCCGCAACTACGGCCATACTATAATTTACAAAAAAAAGAACATGTAAAACGTTTACAAACAACTAGGAAAATACATTATCAAACCATAATTTCAAGTTCGGATAATCCAACAAAAAGTGCATGGAAACTAATAAATGATTTTAATGCAAATAATGAGCGTAAAAAAGTTATTTCATTGTATAATAACGATAATGTAATAATAGATAATCCTACTCACGTAGCTAATATATTTACCACATTTTTTAACAATGCGCCACAGGGAATGGTGTCGAAAATTTCACGTACCGGAGCGATTGGAGAACAACTCAATTTTAATTTTAATGAATCAAAAATACCCAATGATACCTTTCGTTTAAGTCCTTTCAATCAGGAAGAATTATATGAACTCTTACATGCCAAACTTAAAAATAAAACATCTTGTGGATTCGATGAAGTACCAGCATTCTTAATTAAAAAAATACTGCCATTTATAATATCCCCACTGACATATCTTGTCAATCTTTCCTTTTCGATTGGAACATTTCCAGATTTGATCAAAACTGGAAAAATAATTCCAATATTTAAGAAAGGTGATTCTAAACAGGTTAGAAATTACCGTCCTATAACTATTCCTTCTATATTTTCAAAAATTTTGAGTATAGCTATCTGAAAAGGCTTAATGCTACAGCTAAATAATACGATTGTGCAAAACCAACACGGTTTTCAAACTGCAAAATCAAATAACACCGCAATACATTCTTTTTATCAAGAACTTACAAATATGATGGAGTCGGGTGAGTGTCCTGTTGGGATCTTTTGTGATCTCAACAGGGCATTTGACTGCGTCGATCATAACATCTTAACTATAAAATTATATAATATAGGAATCCAAAATCATTCACTAAATTGGATCACATCGTACTTAAATGCACGTCAACAATACGTGAGTTTACCAAAAATAGCAAAGACCCGTATCGAAACCTGTACATCACATTATCTATCATCAACAGTAGGAGTGCCCCAAGGATCAATTATGGGTCCAATTCTGTTTTAAATTTATATAAATGATATAGTGTCAGTTAACTTATCAACTCACTTTACATTATATGCTGATGACACCTCGTTGTTGGTTTCTGATAAGTGTCAATCAGTAGTTGAAGTTAACTGTAATAGTCTCTTGGCGGGTCTTTATAATGAGCTTGGAAACGACTTTTGGATTATATTGTTATCGAAAGGGGCACATTATAACTTAAATTTAGCAATTTATTTGATTTCTCTAGCGCCTCTAGTTACTTCACAATTAATTATCAAAATTTAAATAAATACGTCGCTCCACTCGTTTTCCTTGTAGCGGCTCTGCCGGTAAGCTACGTCATCAGCGCCGATCGCCTCACTAGAGAATTAGTTTCACGTGGAACGTAATTACTATTACGCCTTTGCTATTTGTGTTTTTTGAAATGTCTGCTCAAAATATTCGGTATAAATATTGTATTGTGCCAAAATGTACAAATACGACAATAACTACACCAAATAAAGTATTTATTAGTGTGCCAAAAGGAGAGAAAAGACGGAAACAGTGGTGTAATGCAATAAAGAGGGACAATAAAATAAACAAAGTTCTTTCGAGTACATGTAATCGGTTTTGTTGGGAAGATCATTTCGAGGTAAGTTAATTTTTAATCAATTCAGATACCTCTTACAGTAGTATTTTTAGTTCCACTAGCACACGTACTATCTTACAGGGTTTGCTACTGCTAAATTCAAATGTCATGTGATTAAAGATCTATAAAGATGCATTTGAAGGAATGAAATGTTACTTTTCTAGATCATTTTGAAAAGCAAAACACAGAACAATGGAATACGTACTCCATTTTGTGTAAATATTAATATAAATCACTATACACGTAAAAGCCATTAAAGGACAGACGGATTTTCCATACTTATATGTATTTTCTTACAATTACAAAGTAATATAAAATCTATAGTCTGTAGTGTGTCTCTTGTGTCAAATTTCTGGGCTTCCTGATCGACGAATGTATTAATTGGAGTAAGCAATGTGAGGCAATTATTCCAAAGTTAAATTCCAGTAATTACTTATTTAAAAATCTGAGATCTGTTCTTACACAAAAACAAATGATTATGCTGTATCACGCACAAGTGGAATCCCGTCTGAGGTATGGCATATCTTCCTGGGGAATGTCTACCAATTCTAAAGACGTATTTGTGTCACAGAAAAGAATAATTCGTTGTATTGCTGGTATCTCTCGGCTAACTGGTTGTAGAGAACACTTTAAAAAAAGGAAAATATTAACGTTGCCCTGTTTGTATATTTTAGATGTTTGTGTTCTCATATACAACAACATATGTGATTTCAAAACTAACTACCAGAAGCATAATATCAATACAAGACGCTGTAATAATCTGTCTTTAACTTTTCCTAAAAGTAATATTAGTTTCAAATCCCCTCCTATAATGGGACTACGACGTTTTAATAAATTACCATTATATATTTAAACAATAAAATCATTCAAAATTTTACTCAAATCGTTTTTAGTAGATATGTGTTTCTATTCAGTAGATGAGTTTTCAAATTTGTAAGAACTTAGTGTATATTATCCTATATTTTCCACTATGCGTCATTTTCACTTTACTTTTAGGCTGTACTAGTTAGTTAGGTAGTTAGATTAGTTTTTAAGAAAACTGTTGACGAATTTTATACAAACTTTGTTTGTCATTAAAAAAATGAAGAATTTTATTTATTTCATTTTATGATTCGATCGGATTTTTGTTTGATGTAATTGCCATGTGCTGTTTATACTTCTCCTTATTTCAGATTTCAAATCCTTGTAGATTATTGTTGTTCGAAAATGCAGTATTGAGCGTGACATATTTTTTTGCATACCTATCAACGAGTTCATTACCGTTTATACCAATATGCGAAGGAATCCAAATGATAGCAACGTTTAATCTCTTAACTTTTCTCTATCTTTGACGTTATCTAATATCCCTTAACTAACCCATTTATCATTTCTAAATGTCCATTTGCAAATCCCTCCAGTGTCTAAACGCTGCTAATAACTTATCTGTAACATGCGGATGTTTCCCACCTCACTGCCCAAGATAAATACCCACCCTCCCACATAAGGTTTCTCTCTCTCTAGGGAAATACAAGCAGTGGAGGGTGATGTGCATCAATCATTCTCAATGTTTTTATTCCATTTCTTCATCAAATAACATTTTTCTGCGAATAACTCAACCTTCAAGAATTTTTTCGTTGAAATTTTACGGGGTTTGGACCAAAAGTAAGCGAAAAAACAATTTAAAAATGGAATGTCAGTTATTGAAATTTGAAAATCAATGAAAGGTAATACGACTATATTAAAGTTTACCTCACTTCACCTAATATCAATAAAATGGAGATATAATTGATGTTATAAAATTTGGTTAGTCACAAAAAACAAAACAGTTAACTCTTTTGGTCAACAAACAAAGGTTTAGTTTGTTATAAAAAATAGGCAGCAATCCTTATACTACAAATAATCTTGATAATAGTAAATAAATAGGTTACAATAATATAAGGTTGCGTAGTAACAATCAGTCCTCAAAATAACGACTTGACCACCAAGATTTCACTATTGATCATTGGAGAAAACATGTCTATAAGCAATCCTCCTCATCCCTGAATAAGCAGGCTTTAGAAAAGAATATTCAATTAACGATAATCTAATAGGCTTTGAAATTGATCTACAAGACACCTTCCGACTCCAGAGACACACCAACGCACTCTTCCTGCAAAACATCAGACATGCTTAGTCAAAACTCGGGAATAACTCAAGGCTCTGTCTTGAGGCCAGCCTTTTTCATACTTGCAACTAACCATATAAAAAATGTCATGCCACATAATAGCAATTACAGATGATCTACTTATTGACCGCTCAGCTTCTGACACAGAAGTCAGCAGACATCATCTACAAAGCTGCGTAAATCTATTAGAGGGATGGGCAAACTATAACAATTTAGAATTTTCATCAAACAGGTCAAGGGGAGTTCATTGTACAAAAAATATTTACATAACTATCAACAACCAATATATTCAGAGTAATACACACCACAAATTTATAGGCCTCATGATTGACTCAACACTAAACTTCAAAAATCACATAGAAGAACTATGACAAAAATATATAAAAGACGTCAGAATGATACGCAAGTTATCAAATACAAAATGGGGGGCAAGCAAGTAATCTTTAATAAACATATATCAAGCAACAATAAAATCTAAAATAGATTATGGTTCCATAGCATACTCATCTGCCCTAAAAAGTTACCTACAAAACTTGTGACATTAGAGAATTCTGCAATCCGAATGGCCATAGGAGAATTTCACACAAGCCCCATTAACCTTCATGGGACGGACATAAAAATTTTACGAAAAGGACTAACTGGGGTCCGAGCAGACCCCATGCGTAAAATTGCAGAAATGCTGTATTTTTCTTTATTTTGAATATATAGAAAAGAAGTTTTATTAAAGTTTTACTATTAACCATTTATTAGTCAAAAATCATCACGAAAAAATACAAAATACCCTAATCACTTATACTACTGGCTACATATCATTTTAACATTTTTTACAAACTATCTCCGATTTTGAATGTTCTAGGCACACAAAGTTATTACACCTAATACATATTTTTCTGGATTTTCTGTCTTTTCCTCTTTGACACATATGGCAGCGCCCCCTGGTAATGTTTTTTGTTCGACTCTATGCTCTGTTGCATCCAGTAGTTCGGGAAAAACGTCTGTCATATGCTGTTTTCTATTCGTCTGAATGTATTTATTATTATATCGCCGGAAAACGTTTTTCTTTATGTGTTCTTTTCCTAGTCCCAAAATATACATTTTACGTTTATCCAAACTGTTTTTTCGCCAATCCGGGTTTTGCAGTAACCACAATTTATAAGCATTTATTCCTGCGATATCTATAAGATGCGAAAATATTGCCATTGGCCAGCGGTTTGACTTTCTCTGCACTGTATATTCTTTGGCCAATTTATCTGAAGTGTCGACAGCACCTTTTGTTTTGTTGTAATGAAGAATAATTTCTGGTTTATAGTGCTGTTCTTCTCCAGCTACTTTACTATCAGTATGCTCAATTGAAAGTAAGATGACAGCATGTTTTTGTTTTGGAACATAGGATACTAGCGTTCTTTGATTTCTAAAAGCAAACATACTTGAAAACTCTTTCTTGTACGATGCCGGTAGAAGTTCCCTGGGAATAAATATTTTATTTTTCCGAAAGGTTCCACATAAAGTAATATTTTTTTTCCATAACTTGTCAACAAGTTCTAAACTTGTAAAAAAGTTATCGGTCCTTATTCCAAATCTGCCTTCCAAATGGTCTGTCAAATCTAGGACAACCCTTTGACCTTGACCCTTTTCCACTTTGTTACCTTGTTTTCCTAAAAATTAATAGATACATAGGAATATAAAGTTTGCCTATATTGCTTTTCAAATAACTTACCCAAATAAACTTGCATGTTTGCAATATAAGAAGTGGTGCAGTCCACAAGAGCCCATATTTTAATTCCATACTTATCAGGTTTACTCTTCATATAGACTCGGAATGGTGCCTTACCCCTAAATGATACAAGCTGCTCATCTACACATAGATGGTCGCCAGTATTAAGTGATTTTTTACAATTAGAAGTGAAAATATCGAATATATCTCTTATCGGAGCTAGCTTATCTACTAATTTTCGTTCTTGTCTTGTTTGAAAATTATCAAAGCGTAAAAATGAAGTAACTTGTTTGAATCTGTCTCTTGACATTGCAGCAGGAATTATAGGACGACATTAAGAAATATCTTGACACCAGAGCATATCGATAGCCTCTTTCGATCCGTGAAGTGCGGAAAGAATAAGCAACAGTCCAATATAAGCTTCAATCTCTGTAGAATCAACAGGTACAAAAACTTTAATTTTATTCGGATTTTCTATATTCCATTTATCATAATATGTTTGTGCCTTTCTGTTTGTTTCGGTTACTATTATGTTCAGAATATCCGGAGATAGGAAAAGAAGAAAAGCGTCTTTTATACTTGAGATATCAGAACTGTAATTTTTAAGGCCTAGAGCATGTCTCCAAGTATTAGCTTTTGAACGGTTAACTTTTGTGTTTCCTGGAATTTTTGACCACTCAGTTCCATCTTTAGATTTATATACTGGAATGCCCTGGCTGTTACTAACTGTTGGTTCCTCTATACTTTGATCAACAACTATTACATCATTTTCTTCCTCTACTTCTGTGACAATGACTTCATCTTCTAAGTCACTCGATGTTTCCTCATTAATAACACTATCAAACTCTGGATCATCAATTTCAAGTATACGTAACATCTCATCGTCAGTAAGCCCCTTGCGATTGTTTGTAAATAAAAACTGACTCATTTTCAAAACGATGTACCCTACTCGCAATATCACAAGAGAATAACCCAAATATTCAAGTCTAAAAAGTATATCGCAGTGCGGGGAATCCGCCGTCTGAACTGGTAATTTACATTTTACAATTATATGGGTAAATTCCCTGTGAGTAAACAAACGTTAAATGTATGGGATTCCCCGATTTTACTAACAGTTACCGGGATTATTTTATCGGACGTAGAAGGCTGACCGGGGTCTGAAGAGACCCCTGGAATATAAAACTATTTTTTGTTTATACCAGCCAATAAAAACTACTAAATACATCATATTTTATCAAAATAATTCATAAACTGCAGCTAGATGAAAGATCAATGTTTAAATTTGCGTTTGCAAAGATACAGCAAAAACATACGTCATGGGGTACAAACGGACCCCCGCCAGTCCTATGAAGGTTAACAGTGTCTACTGTCTACTGTAACCACTCAAATTGGTCACTAGCTTCACTAGTATCGACCTTATGGGCTACAGGTAAGTCCAGCTATCACCGGTGACAACGTTTCGGGCTTTCAGCTCACTTAGTCGGTAAGTGGGAGTGAGTGCTATGAGATATCCGGGATGCTATCAAATTAAATGGGAGCCAGCCAGGTTTCAGCTAGGCCAAAATGTTCGTCCTATCCTAAACCTATCAAATAAATAGGAAACAATAAAGAAAACAAGTTTCTAAACTTACCAACGTGTTTTATTGTCCTGTCATAGGCGACTAATAAAAATAATAATTGACAGATACAGAAATTTTTTTAACAAATAAAATGTTCCTAAGAATTGATATAATTTAGCAAGATGCATAAAAAAATTGAAAAATGATTGGACTATAACATCTGTCAAGTCTTTGAATTATCTATTAAATAGTAAAATAAGAAGTAAAAAATCACATAGCACCAAGTTATCAGTTATACATGTGCTTACACTTAGCTAGAATATAACATACGTCATCAACGCAAAATATAATACAAACCTTTACTCATGCGATAACTTTGGCACCAAAGCGATCTACTGTAACTCAGGTTGGACGTGATTCAACATGATAAGTTTAAAAAATATATGCTACATAACAAGAAAATATATATAAATAATTAAATCCACCCCATATTATCCCCTCATCTTCTCGTCCGGAATAACGGTGATCGCCTCATCAACCCGGTTCAGGCAGAACCAAATGCTGAAGTACCCAAGAAAAAAAGGTACTCCTCCAGGAAAAACGGTAAGTATCCAAAAAAGGTACATCTCCAGGAAAACCCGTCTAATTGAGGGCCTAAAATTTCCCCGTAACTCCAACAAACATCTCGTCAAAACGAGGATCAAAAGAAGGTGACCAAATCTAATATACGCTATGATTTCAGTCAAAGATCTTTTCAAAAGAGTCAGGTAGCGTGGTTTCCAAAAACGGCCCATATCCACAACATTTCCAAAAAATACAGCCACTAACAGCTTCCCAAATAAATTTACACAATCCTCATCAATCTCCCCCACTGGGATGGTTTCAAATACCACATATAAATTTAGAACATACTGACAATCATGAGTTCAGATCAGAAAAGAAAGTCAACAGCCAAGGTCGTGCAAATAATATCTACAACTCAACTTCTTCCTACAACGCAAACTCGAGTAAGTTTTCCAATCCAGCTGACAGGAATTCGTCTTAACCACAGATCATAGAACCACAATCCGCTTAAGAAATCGAACAAAAGTCGAGTAAACCCAAAAATATTAACAACAAAAGTTCACATGTCATCTACGAGCACATCAGAGAGGAAACCTGTATGTAAGCATAATGAGTTGCCTATGACTAGTAAAGTTAAACAGCAAATGCTAGACAGAGATCTCGACTACTCCCAGTGCGAAATGACAAACAAACGTATCTGTCATCATCGAGCAAATTTTCAATTCAAAAGTAGGCGCCACATATCCCACAAAAACAGCGGAAAACAGTTTCAGCCTCGATAAATAAACCGAAATAATTACAGCAGAACTATTTGCAATACATAAAGCAATAGATTATCTACTACTGATTATCGCAAATGGCATCGGACTCCATGAGCTCTCTTGATTTCATCAAAGCATATAACCCAGGTCGCCGTCTTGCCAAGGAAAAAATATCAGTTTGAGGAAGCAAAAATTAAAAATAAAGAAATCATAATCCTTGGGTTCCCTAGTCATATAGGCATTAAAGGAATTGATAGAGCGGACAAATACATACCACAAACGAGATAAATATACTAAACCTAGAAGATCTAAAGAATAATTCAGTTGAACTAATTAAGAATCTACCTCAGTTAAAATGGGATCTTCAATAAGGTGACAATAAACTCTACGAAATCAAAGACATCCACCTCAACAAAAGGCAAATACTTAATCTACCAAAAAAAGATAAAGTCCTCACAAGACTAAGAATTGGACACACAAAATTAACTCATGAATATTTACTATCAGCGGGAGAACCGCCAAGATGTGAGACTTGTAAGACTACAATTACCACTAAATATATAATTATGCATTGCAGGGAATATACACCATATAGAATCAAATATAATCTACCCACTAATATCAAATTACTTTTCTCAGAAAAACGCTTACACCCGATTTCACGAACTAATTCCTGAAGTTAGGCTATACCGAAACCAGATTTAGGAATTCCTGAATGACATATTCGTTCCACCGTTACATAAGTGATATGAGAGTTGTGGGAAATACCTAAGGAAAATATTGCATTTTTCGCAATTCTCCAAAAATATATTTTTGGCCTATCATCCCCTCGAAACATGTTCGATTAGATGAAAATTCATCTAAAATCGATGGGTGACTTTGTTAATGCCCTAATTCTATCAATTGTTGAATAACTATGGATATTTGATTCTACCCTCTTCAATGGATACTTCCGAATCACATCATTGCAGAGCACTCCCGATTTTTTATATCATAGATTGGACCTTTGACGATACTTTCTCAGAAAATTGAATGAATACTTCCATTATTTTGGTCTGTACTATTTTTTATATGAAGGCATGTTTTCTTTTAACTTAAATGCTCTCCTAATATTTGAAACATTTATCTTATCGAAAAATGGACAACGCCAGTCGATTTGTCGTATCAAAGAACCCTTATTCTTATAATTTCAGTATTTTTTGGGAGGAAAAATATTTTTCGTCAAATATGTAGCTGGAAGGAAAATATTGCATTTTACGCAATTCTCCAAAAATATATTTTTGGCCTATCATCATCTCGAAACATGTTCGATAAGATGAAATTTCATCTTAAATCGATAGGTGACTTTGGTAATGCCCTAATTCTATCAATTTTTGAATAACTATGGATATTTGATTCTACCCTCTTCAATGGATACTCCAAGTTTGACGCACTCTACTTCCGAATCGCATCATTGCAGAGCACTCCCGATTTTTTATATCATAGATTGGACCTTTGACGATACTTTCTCAAAAAATTGAATGAATACTCCCATTATTTTGGTCTGTACTATTTTTTATATGAAGGCATGTTTTCTTTTAACTTAAATGCTCTCCTAATATTTGAAACATTCATCTTATCAAAAAATAGACAACACCAGTCGATTTGTCGTATCAAAGAACCCTTATTCTTATAATTTCAGTATTTTTTGAGAGGAAAAATATTTTTCGTCAAATATGTAGCTGGACTATAGTAAGGAAAATATTGCATTTTTCGCAATTCTCCAAAAATATATTTTTGGCTCATCATCCTCTCGAAACATGTTCGATTAGATGAAATGTCATCTAGAATCGATAGGCGACTTTATTAATGCCCTAATTCTATCAATTTTTGAATAACTATGGATATTTGATTTTACCCTCTTCATTGGATACTCCAAGTTTGACGCACTCTACTTCTGAATCGCATCATTTTAGAGCACTCCCGATTTTTTATATCATGGATTGGACCTTTGACGATATTTTCTCAGAAAATTGAATGAATACTTCCATTATTTTGGTCTGTACTATTTTTTATATGAAGGCATGTTTTCTTCTTTCAACTTGTCGTATCAAAGAACCCTTATTCTTATAATTTCAGTATTTTTTGAGAGCAAAAATAATTTTTCGTCAAATATAGTAAGGAAAATATTGCATTTTACGCAATTCTCCAAAAATATATTTTTGGCCTATCATCCCCTCGAAACATGTTCGATTAGATGAAATGTCATCTAAAATCGATAGGCGACTTTGTTAATGCCCTAATTCTATCAATTTTTGAATAACTATGGATATTTGATTCTACCCTCTTCAATGGATACTCCAAGTTTGACGCACTCTACTTCCGAATCGCATCATTTTAGAGCACTCCCGATTTTTTATATCATAGACTGGACCTTTGACGATACTTTCTCAGAAAATTGAATGAATACTGCCATTATTTTGGTCTGTACTATTTTTTATATGAGGGCATGTTTTCTTTTAACTTAAATGCTCTCCTAATATTTGAGACATTCATCTTATCGAAAAATGGACAACACCAGTCGATTTGTCGTATCAAAGAACCCTTATTCTTATAATTTCAGTATTTTTTGAGAGCAAAAATAATTTTTCGTCAAATATGTAGCTGGACTATAGTAAGGAAAATATTGCATTTTTCGCAATTCTCCAAAAATATATTTTTGGCCTATCATCCCCTCGAAACATGTTCGATTAGATGAAATTTCATCTTAAATCGATAGGTGACTTTGTTAATGCCCTAATTCTATCAATTTTTGAATAACTATGGATATTTGATTCTACCCTCTTCAATGGATACTCCAAGTTTGACGCACTCTACTTCGGAAACGCATCATTTTAGAGCACTCCCGATTTTTTATATCATAGATTGGACCTTTGACGATACTTTCCCAGAAAATTGAATGAATACTGCCATTATTTTGGTCTGTACTATTTTTTATATGCAGGCATGTTTTATTTTAACATAAATGCTCTCCTAATATTTGAAACATTTATCTTATCGAAAAATGGACAACAGCAGTCGATTTGTCGTATCAAAGAACCCTTATTCTTATAATTTCAGTATTTTTTGAGAGCAAAAATAATTTTTCGTCAAATATGTAGCTGGACTATAGTAAGGAAATTATTGCATTTTTCGCAATTCTCCAAAAATATATTTTTGGCCTATCATCCCCTCGAAACATGTTCGATTAGATGAAATTTCATCTTAAATCGATAGGTGACTTTGGTAATGCCCTAATTCTATCAATTTTTGAATAACTATGGATATTTGATTCTACCCTCTTCAATGGATACTCCAAGTTTGACGCACTCTACTTCCGAATCGCATCATTGCAGAGCACTCCCGATTTTTTATATCATAGATTGGACCTTTGACGATACTTTCCCAGAAAATTGAATGAATACTGCCATTATTTTGGTCTGTACTATTTTTTATATGCAGGCATGTTTTATTTTAACTTAAATGCTCTCCTAATATTTGAAACATTTATCTTATCGAAAAATGGACAACGCCAGTCGATTTGTCGTATCAAAGAACCCTCATTCTTATAATTTCAGTATTTTTTGAGAGGAAAAATATTTTTCGTCAAATATGTACTTGGACTATAGTAAGGAAAATATTGCATTTTACGCAATTCTCCAAAAATATATTTTTGGCCTATCATCATCTCGAAGCATGTTCGATAAGATGAAATTTCATCTTAAATCGATAGGTGACTTTGGTAATGCCCTAATTCTATCAATTTTTGAATAACTGTGGATATTTGATTCTACCCTCTTCAATGGATACTCCAAGTTTGACGCACTCTACTTCCGAATCGCATCATTGCAGAGCACTCCCGATTCTTTATATCATAGATTGGACCTTTGACGATACTTTCTCAAAAAATTGAATGAATACTTCCATTATTTTGGTCTGTACTATTTTTTATATGAAGGCATGTTTTCTTTTAACTTAAATGCTCTCCTAATATTTGAAACATTTATCTTATCGAAAAATGGACAACACCAGTCGATTTGTCGTATCAAAGAACCCTTATTCTTATAATTCCAGTATTTTTTGAGAGGAAAAATATTTTTCGTCGAATATATAGCTGGACTATAGTAAGGAAAATATTGCATTTTTCGCAATTCTCCAAAAATATATTTTTGGCCTATCATCCCCTCGAAACATGTTCGATTAGATGGAATTTCATCTAAAATCGATGGGTGACTTTGTTAATGCCCTAATTCTATCAATTTTTGAATAACTATGGATATTTGATTCTACGCTCTTCAATGGATACTCCAAGTTTGACGCACTCTACTTCTGAATCGCATCATTTTAAAGCACTCCCGATTTTTTATATCATAGATTGGACCTTTGACGATACTTTCTCAGAAAATTGAATGAATACTTCCATTATTTTGGTCTGTACTATTTTTTATATGAAGGCATGTTTTCTTTTAACTTAAATGCTCTCCTAATATTTGAAACATTCATCTTATCGAAAAATGGACAACAACAGTCGATTTGTCGTATCAAAGAACCCTTATTCTTATAATTTCAGTATTTTTTGAGAGGAAAATTATTTTTCGTCAAATATGTAGCTGGACTATAGTAAGGAAAATATTGCATTTTTCGCAATTCTCCAAAAATATATTTTTGGCCAATCATCCCCTCGAAACATGTTCGATTAGATGAAATTTCATCTAAAATCGATGGGTGACTTTGTTAATGCCCTAATTCTATCAATTTTTTAATAACTATGGATATTTGATTCTACCCTCTTCAATGGATAGTCCAAGTTTGACGCGCTCTACTTCTGAATCGCATCATTTTAGAGCACTCCCGATTTTTTATATCATAGTTTGGACCTTTGTCGATAGTTTCTCAGAAAATTGAATGAATACTTCCATTATTTTGGTCTAGACTATTTTTTATATGAAAGCATGTTTTCTTTCAACTTAAATGCTCTCCTAATATTTGAAACATTTATCTTATCGAAAAATGGACAACACCAGTCGATTTGTCGTATCAAAGAACCTTTATTCTCATAATTTCAGTATTTTTTGAGAGCAAAAATAATTTTTCGTCAAATATGTAGCTGGACTATATTAAGGAAAATATTGCATTTTTCGCAATTCTCCAAAAATATATTTTTGGCCTATCATCCTTTCGAAACATGTTCGATTAGATGAAATGTCATCTAAAATCGATAGGCGACTTTGTTAATGCCCTAATTCTATCAATTTTTGAATAACAATGGATATTTGATTTTACCCTCTTCATTAGATACTCCAAGTTTGACGCACTCTACTTCCGAATCGCATCATTTCAGAGCACTTCCGATTTTTTATATCATAGATTGGACCTTTGACGATACTTTCTTAGAAAATTGAACGAATACTTCCATTATTTTGGTCTGTACTATTTTTTATATGAAGGCATGTTTTCTTTTAACTTAAATGCTCTCCTAATATTTGAAACATTTATCTTATCGAAAAATGGACAACACCAGTCGATTTGTCGTATCAAAGAAACCTTATTCTTATAATTTCAGTATTTTTTGAGAGCGAAAATAATTTTTCGTCAAATATGTAAGGAAAATATTGCATTTTTCGCAATTCTCCAATAATTTATTTTTGGCCTATCATCCTCTCGAAACATGTTCGATTAGATGAAATATTATCTAAAATCGATAGGCGACTTTGTTAATGCCCTAATTCTATCAATTTTTGAATAATTATGGATATTTGATTTTACCCTCTTCATTGGATACTCCAAGTTTGACGCACTCTACTTCCGAATCGCATCATTTCAGAGCACTCCCGATTTTTTATATCATAGATTGGACCTTTGACGATACTTTCTCAGAAAATTTAATGAATACTTCCATTATTTTGGTCTGTACTATTTTTTATATGAAGGCATGTTTTCTTTTAACTTAAATGCTCTCCTAATATTTGAAACATTTATCTTATCGAAAAATGGACAACACCAGTCGATTTGTCGTATCAAAGAACCCTTATTCTTATAATTTCAGTATTTTTTGAGAGGAAAAATATTTTTCGTCAAATATGTACATCTGACAACCCTCACCTAAATTTCTAAAGTTTGTAGGTAATACTTAACCTTAAAAGTTCGTTTGTAGTCGTTGTTGAGAGGTTAAATATATTTCGTTTAATTTATATTAACGCACGATGATACGCATATTTCATTTAGGAATTCCTAAATCCGGTTTAGGTATTACCTAACTTTAGGATTTAGTTGGTGAAATCGGGTATTAGAATCACTCCTAGGATACCTAAAAGTGACCAAATTATACAGGTTAATTTAAAATAAAAAATAAACGGTTTTAAAGATTAAAACTAACTTTTCCGCATCTGTGACCCTGAACAATATTCTATCATAAAATTGTTACTTGTATACACTTCGGGGGATGTATTGTGCAAACAAACCGAAATTTCTCCATTAATAACCAAAAATTTAGTATATCTGGATTTATAGGACCCGCTGTACTCGCTCCAGTCAATTGAAAATCAATAGGGTACATCTGTGAGACACATAAAATTGATCAATCGTATACTCTCTAGAGGCTGTATTGTGCTAACAAATTGAAAATTCTCCAAAAATGACTAAAATCTGGTACTTCAAGTACCATAGCACCCGTTGTATTGGCTTTTGTGCGCTGAATATCAATACTGTTCATCTTTGAAACGCTCTGAATAATATTCAATCATAAAACTGATCACTTGTATATACTCCGGAGGCAGTATCGTGCTAACAAACTGAAACTTCTCTAAAAATGACAAAAATATCATACTTAAAGTACTGTAGCACCTGTTGTATTGACTCTGGTGAGCTGAAAATCACCAGGGTTCATCAATGAGATGTCCTTAACATTATTCAATCATAAAATTGGTGTTTTGTTGAACTCCGGAGGCTGTATCGTGCTAACCAACTGAAATTTCGCAAAAAATGACAAAATGTCGTACTTCAAGTACCATAGCACCCGTTGTACTGGCTCTGGTGAACTGAAAATCAATAGGGTTCATTTGTGACATCTCCTCAACAATATTCAATCATAAAATTGCTGACTTATTGCACTCCGGAGGCTGTATCGTGCTAACAAGAATTGTAAGGAAAAGTGGCCGACGACAACGACGACGACAACATACACACAGGATTTTTTTTCTAAAAACCGTTTTTTCCTGTTGTTGTTGATGGAAAATGTAAAAATAAATCAAAAAAAAAATTTCAAAATTCCAACTTTTTTTGGGGTAACCAATACTTTTCTCGCATATTGAAAGGTTGGGCGGAAAGGTAAAAAACACCCATATACTATCACATAGAGCAAAGACGTTAAAATGTCACAGATACCGATGCGTTTGTAATCCATATCTATCTGTGTATCTATAAGCAATGTATTTGTTCGATATATAATTGAATTACCGAATATTTTTGTTGGGTTAGGTTAGGTTTTCACTTTTTTATGCTGCACAACATTAAATGTGTGCTTATCCTCTGTGTGATTACTAAAACCTTATTACACTAGAGTCAATAATTTCAGCTTGAAAAATTAATATGCTGTACAAACAATTTCACACCCATGTACAAAAAATGTTTGCAGCTGAGCTGCTGGTCAATTAACTATATATGCTGACACATCACATTCCTCTACTCACAAAGATATTTAATACTATGCTAACCCTTAAAATAACTCTTCCACAATCATTCTAGCTAAAAGTAAAATCATTGGTTTTTTTATAATATAGAATACGAATAATAACTTAAAATTTGCTTATTTGTTCATATTTTTTTGTATAGTTCTAAATAAATAAGAACCTACTACTGATTTCACTACCCGCTGATATATTTCTGTTTTGTAATCCCTCATTTATTTTTTCAATGAACCCCGTAGTTACATTTAGCAACCGGGAGACCCTAATAGAAACTTTGTTAACCTGCATGGGTGTCGACAACAGAGACAAATGTCTAGAGAAGTTGGGGAGGACCTTTTTTATAAGGATCAGGATTGGAACTGCCCTTTTGTTTGTTGAAAAATATAAATTATCATGATCTGATGTGGGAAAAATGGTTATTCCAATAAACAAATTCATACATTTTACGAGAAAATATGTTAAATGATCAAAAACACAGTCATAGAGAGCACAGTTGTAAACTAAAAGAAAAGCATAGTACGGGTTATGTATTTAATATTAGTATTACAAGCAAAAGGAGCCAGAAACAAGAAGTGAAAGCAGATACAACCGCAGAAGCTAGGATATCGAGATACCTGCGAATCTGAGGAAATATATTTCTAAGAACTGAAAATAAATCACTAGTGTATAAAACATTCTTTAGGCCCATTAACAAACGCAGTAGAGTCGATTGCAAAGATAGCGGCTACTGAACAGCTTATAAGAATGATCGAGACAAATAAAGGAGCAATGATATCAGAATGACATGTGATGTTCCAAACTCAGTAACGCCAGAAATAAAAGAAGGGTATGGACAGATCATGTCAAAAGGTTAGATGAGATCATGTCAATAGCATATATTATAATAAACTTGTAAAATCGCAAATAACCAGATACCGATCACCAGTAGACCTAAGGGAAGTCCACCAAGACGCCATCAGGTTCAGAACTTAGGCAGCTTCTTGGAAAAAACAAGATGTTCAAGATTGGGAATTATAGATATCAAACGTTCGTTATTGTACATTCAAATCGTAATTTTATTTTATTGTTAAATATTTAGAAAATATCATGTTTCACACTATCATTTTATTGGTGTTAAAAGAAAAGTAGCGCCGTAAAATAGAATTGATTAGACCAAACGAAATATCACATTTTAAAATTCGTAAAAGAATTATTGTCGATTGTATTAGACATTCTATGGTTAAACAACAACAACAATAATGAATCAGTGTCGGAAAGCACATTTGAGTAAAAGGCTACAATAGAACGGTCAATCGTAATTGAAATATATATTGGAAGCGTCCACTGTTGATTCTTGTCGATGGTTCCGGCCAAATCAAATAATACTGACCAAAAGGAAAGTTTTTCTGATGATGAACCGAATACATCTGAAGAAGAGTTTGAAGCTGGCCCAATCAGTGCCATTATTGCAGTTCCTGAAGGGTATTATGCAGTTTGCTACAAATTCGGGTATATAGGCAGAGTCATAAGAGCTGTAGATAAATAATTTTATAATAAAATTTTCAAAATCAGACCTAGATGTATACAAATAGCCAAATGACGTTCAGGCTTTAGATAAAACATTCAATTTTTATGGACCCATGAAGTTATTCGGAAATGGCCATTCCATTTGAAACGATATGAAAAACTAAAAATCGTTCAACATTTTAAAATAGTAAAGCGTACTCTTAAAAATCTTTTGTAATGCATTACTCAATTTTTAAAATGTTAGTGTGCTTAAATAAATAACATCATAACACTGTTTTTTAATTTCAATTTATTACTTATTAACTTTTCTAATGAGGTAAGTATATGGATCATTTCTTCCACTCAAACAATTCCGAAATCTACAATTAAATAATGAAATCATTGTCGCAATCCCGAAATCATTTGTCAAAACTCAAAATTATTACCGTAATCTCGAATCCAAAATCCCAAAATCATGCACAAGTACCCGAATCGCTGAAAATCCATAATGGATTTCGTGAAATCTACGAAATCCCTATGAATTTGGAAATACATGTACAAACTTTTTCTTAGTAGTTTCTCCTTCGTGAATTTCATTAAATAATAACAGATGATAAAAATGATGGTGATGAGGACAACAGAAGATAAAGTAGTACTAACATTTTTGAGAGCAATAAGGAAAAAGCAAAATGTATAAAAAAAATAAGACGTAACAAAAATTAATTGGACATGTGAGGAGAGTGGAAAAAATTATTAAAGAAGACAGACATCTAAGTGAATATATTAAAAAGTTGACAATATTAAGAATGTAGAAAACAATGCCAAAAAAATAAGAAAACCTGCTAAGAGATGCCCTTAAATCTTATACAAATTCTAAAAATGATAATGATTAAAAATGTTAATGGCTGAAGACCATTCTAAGAATAATCAGACATAGGTACTTGGAAAGTCTGGCGACAATGTCAAAGAATCACAATAACGATCATCTGGACTGGTTGAGTATACATTTTTGAACATCGAGATAGCTTTTGACAATATGCCACACAATTTTTTTGGGTAGGTATCGTCTGAAAGTGCGTCTCTGTTCAAAGGGTGTTAGTGTTAAAAGTAGGATGAAAATGGAAGAGTAATGGAAATGTTGGGCTTTTACAAGATAATTCGTATGAAATTTGAAAGAACAGACGCGTGTTTAAGTCATAATTTAGGAGTGACTCGAGAAACGGTCTGTGAGGTGAATTAAGGAGACAGTTCTGTTCACGAAGGTGTTAGGAGAGGAATAATGTAAGAAAGGACACTGAATGAGACATCTTTAGTATATAAAACGGGTTTAAAAGCTTTGCTTGGGTTTTTTTAAGTGGATTAAAGTGATATTTCAGAGAGTGTGGATAACCTAAAAAATGAATGAGTATATTTTTTGAAAACATTTCAGCCGTATATTCAAAGGATTTTCGCCCTTTTTTAGTAAATATATTTTCTGTTACTGGATAAACTTTTTTAGAGTTCACATGCGGGTGAAAGTTGGGATATTTCCTGACGGTAGGGTGCGAACCAGAAAAATGATAACGATGCAGAAATGGAAAAATATGTTGTGTATAACTTTTTATTTCGGGAGCAAAAGGGAAATAGCAAACTAGTTTTTCTTTTGACAACTATTCTGGCATTTCCAAGGGCTGTTTTTAAAGACACAAATTTTATACGAGCTGTTTTTTTTCTTTGAACGAAAATTTTATTACCCTAATGTCTCCTTTTTAATTTGATTAGGTTAGCTATTGCTATGCTATTGGTTTTCTTATTTACCACGTCAACAAGCTAAGAATAATTGGTTAACGTGGAATCCAGCTTTCAGTGAGTCATTTACAATCAGCAATATCTGTAAGTGTTTTGGAAAAACTGGAATATATCGATCTTCACTGACGACGATTATCTCCCTTCAAGTATAACTGACAGACCTGATCCCACATCTGTAATAAATCAGGAAACCCTAACCATCTCACAATCGAAAGGCAACCTACCAGATAACGAGACCATTTTAGCCATCTATTTCCGCTGATCCAAATCGTCCTTCTACAAGCCGCATCGGAACTGTGAAGAGAAATCTTACGAAGGAAGGAAGAGATGAGTTAGGAATAGTTTCTCCAGAAATGTTAAGACCATATCCTACAGCACCAACAAAGTGGCCGAAAAAAGGAAAATGTTCTTGTTTGTAAATGAAACTCACGGTCTCTAGTTAATTCCACAATATAATATTCCACGAAGTAAGGGTCGAGACAGTTAATTTCAGGATAATGTTCTATTATTACAGACACACCCGAGAATTTATCAAAATGTTATTACATGGTTTACATAAAAAATGTTGTTTACATGTAAATAAACATGGAATTCCCACTAAAACTAAAGTTGCGCGTGGGTTTTACACATTTAAATTTCTGCATAAATATTGACAATGTAAAGTAGGTTTAAATTCACCTTTTTTATATTGATTTCTAACATTTGGACATTCAACACATTTCAAATATAGATAAGAGAAAATTAACAATAAAAAATATAAACCATTCACTATAAAATACAAAATATTTCCCAAGCACATCAGATATTCAGAATGTAAAACAGGTTACATTCACGTTGTTGTTTTCCATCTTAGGCATTCAACATATTTCGTTCATAAATTCAAGAAAATTAACAATAAAAATAGAAAACATTAACAGTAAAATATAGAAAACAAACACTTTGTAGATTATTCCAATTGACAAACGACATTGAATCATATAACACAATTAATAGTAACATGAAGATTCAAAAAGTCTGTCAGTTAAAAAGAGATCGAACCAGATCTCGATTTAAGTTAAGAACATATTTTCTTATTATTTTTCTCAGCATGTGACGAGAATTTATATTCATTTTTTGTTCAGGGGGTAGAAACTTAAAAAAATTTTGGAATGAGATAATATTATTAAGAAATATTTGTCTTACATCGAAGATTCTTGCTTGTAAAAAAAGCAAATTGCTTCAGAAGGTTGGTTCTTTTCGATACATAATTTTCAGAATTCGTTTCTGCACCGTTTCCAGCTTTTTCAAGTGAGTAGTAGCAACTCCTCCCCAGCTCAGTACAGCATATTGAATACAAGATTCTACCAAAGCGAAGTAAATGATCCTCAAGTGATAAGTGTCAAGTAATTTGCTCAAATATTTGAATTTGAACAGCATACTTCTTAAGGTTTTTGTCACATTCTCAGTGTGAACGTCCCATCTCATATGACTATCTATCGTTACACCCAAATATTTAATGATATCTGTTCTGGAAACATCAACAATTAACTCGCCGTTCCGTATATCGAGAGTGTTGAAATGTGGCAAATGATTCCTGTAAGCCGTGAAAGTCATAAACTTAGTTTTTTCATAGTTAATTGTCAATAGTTGATGATTAAACCAATTGATAATTTGTGTCATATCAGCTTCCACTTTTTCTTTCAGGTCATGCCAATTTTTATCCTCATAGAAAATCACTGTATCATCTGCGAAGCTGATTATAGTTCCTGTACTATTCAAGGTGAGTAAGTTGTTAAGATATATTGAGAATAATAGTGGCCCAAGGACAGTGCCTTGTGGCACACCAAACTGAACTATTTTTATTTTCAATTTGTACAAATTTTTTTCTCTGGTACAGATAGCTTTCCAGAAGATTATAAGTTGTTCCCCGAACTCCAATATCTTCCAAGGTTTCGAGAAGCTGTGTATGGCTTACAGTATCGAAAGCCTTGGATAGTTCTAAAAATACACACAGACTAGGTTTTCCGTTATCTATCGCTCTATAAATTTGGGATCTGATTCGGCCAGTTTGGATGTACCTACAAGAATTTTATTTACTCTTAAGACCCATAAAAACGGCATTATAAAAATGATTCAAATTTTAATGATAGACTTGGTTTAACGACCCTTTTAAAAATTCCGATGAGAACTTCAGATGGATTATACCCAGTTTTTAGGAAAATAAGAATACCTATGTCATCAATTTTGCTGCCTTCCATTTAATACCCATATTGTGAGAAAGCAAGAAAATTAGTCCACTTTCTTTGGTCCGCCAACTTTGGTGATCCGCCATGTTGAATGTAGAATGACGTCACATACCTAATCATGGATTGGCATGCAAACTAGACGTATATACAGAATTTCAAATCAATCGGTTGAAGATACCTGCTTCAAAACTGAGTTGCATGATTGCAACCGAACAAACATACATTGCCAGTTACATACTAAAAACTTTGAAAAATGCATAGTAGTGTTGGTGTCTTATGATATGCCACAGAAATACTCGAGGCTCTTATTAACCGGTTCTATGAATTAAAAGCTGCACGTTCTAAGTTAACTTGGGAATTTAAAAAAATCTGATAGTGAAATGCAAAATTTATGTTATCATTACAATGGTTAATTAACCATCAACTTCGACAATAAATATTCTGGCAAATTAACTATAACGTTTGAGTGTTTCTTTTAAATAAGGACTACAGTGAACCAGGATCAGTCTAAAACATGTATTCTCAATATATTGGAACATTTTTAGGAATCTCAGCCGCCCCTTCCCAGATTGCACAACTTTGTCCAAAGTACATATCCAACACGGCTTCGCTTTTTTGGACATTTATTTATCCAACATGTCTGTACGCAAACGTTTGTCGTTGCCTTTTTTATAGTGTGACGTAATTTGCAACTTCGTGCACGGATTGTTTCTGATTCCGTGACTAAATGGTTGAATTTAATTATTTTGTTTTATTAAAATTACTATTATTTCAACAAAATTACTTTTAAAAGGTTTTTTATATTCTTTCGTTTTTTAGCATTAATTGAAAATAAATAGATAATTATTAATTAAATAATAGTTAATTATCAATTAAATAAATACCCTGCTAGATGGGAAAATATAGATATCACGCACAATCTGGCAACATCTGTTTAGGGGCCATTTTTTATAGGAAAATGATGTTTAGGGACAAATACATCCAACATTTTCATTCATTCGTGTAACCATAGCATTATTTTGCAGACGCCACCCCTGAATTCAAAAGCATTGTTGATGTACTAGCTATTAAAAATTTGGTGCTGGGTTGTGCTAGGTGTTTTTTCTTTGTGCTAGCATTTTGGCGAAAAAATTCCAACCGGGGGGGGACTAGCGTTAACCTGGCCCCTCCCGAATTCAAAATCATTTTTATTGTAAGCTGTTGGTGTGCTAGCTATAAAAAATGGTATGCTAGGTTGAGCTAGGTGTCCTTTATCTGTGCTAGCATTTTGGCGACAAAATTCCAACCGGGGGGGGGGCTAGCGTTAACCTGGCCCCATCCGAATTCAAAAGCATTTTTATTGTGAGCTGTTGGTGTGCTAGCTATAAAAATTGTTGTGCTAGGTTGTGCTAGGTGCCCTTTATGTGTGCTAGCATTTTGGTAACAAAAATCTAACCAGGGGGGGGGCAGCTTGACGGAGCTCATCTTGGGTAGATTTGCCTTCTCTGAACCCAAACTGTTTTTCTGATAGCAAGTTGTTTTTCTTTATATAATCATTGAGTCTATTCTTGAGAGCTTTTTCAAAAATTTTCGCGATGTTGGATATAAGTGAAACTGGTATATAATTATCAATCAGACATTTTTTTCCTTTTTTATGAAGTGGTTTTATAACAGCTACTTTGAGTATAGAGGGATATACACCAGATTTCATTATTTTGTTAATGAGGTATGCCATGGGTTTGGCGATTTCTATTTGAATTTGTTTGAGAGTTTCAGCCTTAATTTTATCAATTCCTGGCGATTTATTTGGTTTCAATGAATTTATGATCTGGCATATTTCATCCTCATCTACAGGTTTAAGAAACATTGAGTGTGGCAGAGATTTTCTTCGCATTGGATCAGTAATAGGTTTTTGAATTGATTAAGCCAGTTTTTTCCCACTATCGCATAATGTTCATTGAAGGCGTTTGCAATTTTTAGGTCATCGGTCAATACATCATTATCAGTGATAATTTCTTTGATAGTTGATTTTTTTTTCTTACATTTCATACTGTTTATTGTGTTCCAAAGATGCTTTGAGCTTTTTTTCAATCTCCGCTCTAAAATAGTTTGATTTCGAAATTTCCATTACACGGTTTAGATGATTGCGGTAATTCTTAAATTCATGTCCGTAAGCTTCTGGGTTCTCCCGATATTTTTTGTACAGTTGATTTTTTGTATTTATTGATTTCATTAGAGCTTTTGTGACCCAATCTTTCCTTTTTTTATTCTCCTTTTGTATGCTTTCCTGTCAGTCCAATGAAGAATATAGTAGCTATATCTATATATATTATCTCGTTAAATTAATGCCAATCATATTTGTATAATTCCCTTCTCAAGTTCTTGTAATCCGTGTATTCTATATATGAGTCTGTTAAAGCCCTAAGAGGTTCCGACTCAATCGGCATTTTCAGGATTTGAGTGTAATGGTCTGTGATATGTGAGCGTACAATTATTGGTATACATTTTTCCTTGAACTCAGGTGTTTTACATTTAAAAAAAATATGATCAATACATGAAGCAGGCTTACCCTGAACTCTAGTATCTTCATTTATCATCGATTCAAAATTGTTTTCACTGTGTATATTTAAATACTCTTAAACAATGTCGTCATCCTCAAATTTGATATTTATGTTTATATCACCGACAATAATATGGTAATCTGATGTTCTTCGTTTTGACTGTTCCAAGTAAAGTTTGAGCTGATCCAGAAATGTTATTACATTCGTGAAAGGAGGTCTATAAAGAGCTGTGATTATTAATTTATTTTTGTTAAGAGTATTTCTATTGCTTTGCATTCATCAATGCTGATAATGTTAATCGCGTAATTTGAATTCTCCCTCATATACACAACAACACCATCGTTTTTATTGATATTCCCCTCGCTGTAAATAGTATCGTATCCACTTTTACTGAAAAAATTAATATCCTGAATCAACCAAATTTCTGTTAGAATGATACAATCGAATACTGTATCTGTTTCTCTTATAGTATGTACAAAAAGTACGAGGAGTAATAAACCCTAATTAAGTATGCAAAACCTTTACAGGGAGCACCATGAAATGTTTGATAAATCTCTTACTTTAAATTACATTTCTTCCGTAAATCTAAAAACCAGGTAGATCGACCCCGTATTGGTTTCAGTTGTAGCAAAGTTTAGGGTTTATTCATTGTTAAAGGATTAGCAGATAAGCAATAACGCAATGCAGTGGTGTGTATTTTGGGATAAAAATACGTTTTAAATTATAATATAATGAAAAGAAATAATTATTGGAATACATTTATCTCTTACATTTTATTCTATATCCGACTCGGAAGAGGAAGAATCGTTGTTGACATTAATAATAATAGAGTCGATTAAATCATCACAAATATTGTCAATTTTCCAAATATTTGCCTCTACTTTGATAACATGCTCGATACAGTTTGTCCAATTTTCCTTACTCACATCACTTACAGCACTCTCAAACAATTTCACAACATCGTTTATTTTGGAAGTAGTATTTTTTTTTCCAACTTCTCCCTTTACCTGAGCCCATATTAATTCTATGGGATTAAGTTCACAATGATAAGGGGGAAGTCGAAGAACTGATATACCACGAGAAGAAGCCATTTCTCCTACAATGTAGGTTTTGTATTTATTCTTGTTCATTTTTGCAATTCTGTAAAGTTCTTTCCTTAGTGGATCTTTTGGAAACTTAATATTTTTCGAAATAAGCCACTCCAAAAGCTCTGCTTTACGCCAACGACTTGTGGGCAATGCTTCTCGTAACCGTGAATGGTAACTTGCGTTGTCCATAACAATAACAGCCCCTTTTGAAATCAGATCCAACATTTGAACAAACCATTCCTCGAAGACATCCCCATTCATATCTTCGTGATAGTCCCCCGTGCGTTTTGAAATAAAAGTTAATAATCCACCATCAACAAAACCTTCAGAACTTCCAACATGGACAATGATAAGTCTTTTTCCTTTTCCAGATGGTGGCTGCAAACCTAACGACAAACCTTCCACGAATGCCTGCCTTCCGCTTTTAATGTTTTCATCTTGCCAAGATTTGGAAACTGTATATCCAGCATTTATCCATGTTTCGTCTAAGTAGAAGATTTTCAAATTTTGTTCTCTGGCATGTCGAATGCTTCTTAAATAGTCTCTTCTCCAAAAAACTATTTCCGGTTTATCTATCAAGAGAGATTTTCTATTATGTTTTGTATATCTGAAACCCACATCTTTCAAAAGTTTGCATAATGTCATTCTGGAGAATTTTGGATAGTCCGTATCTTCTTGCACTGATGTCATAATTTTGTCAAGTGTTGGAATTTCCCTTTCGTAAGTAAAATCCATGGACTTTACGCCTTAGTCTTTGTTTTAATGACTTATCGATCTCAATTGGTTTTCGACCTGAAGGAGTTTTAGGGGGTTGAAGAGTTCCATTCTTGCTTTCTTTTAGTAATCTATAAATTGTTGATTTAGCAACACACAACATAGCAGCCGTTAATTCCACAATATCATCAACACATGCACTTGGATCCTTGTTTTTCAATAATATATAACAATTCAATATCAGAGTTTTTTCATTTAAAGATAATGGACCTGTTTTTGGTCGTTAAGATGGTCCTTGGCTTATCGACATTGTTTGGTACTTGCACAATTAACATTCAACAAATGTTTTAAATATATTCCAACTGTTTACAATATTATGACAACCATACAACTTCATACAACTTTACTCAAAGAACTAATACTAAGTACTGATTTAATGTACCTACTTTCTTTTAAAATAATATTCCCGATAATGTTCCTAAGAAAACTGGGTTGTTTGGAAAATCCCTCTCAATAATCGAATAATCTGTAAATAGGTGTAATCGTATTAAGCCGATTACAGTAGGCCACTTGCCATTTGAAATTTCTGAGAAAAATTCCCCAAACACTACATATAGGAGTAATACAAATAAAAAATATTATGAATAAACGGGCATATCCGAACTCTGCCACAAAATAAAATTTTACCTGACTTGTATCAATTTGAGGATTACTGAAATGTTCGAACTGTGCCGCAACCATTTAGTTTAATCCTATTAGAGTCATTAGGGTTTATAATAGATAAAATCGGAGGCTCATAGAATTATGTATATTTCTGAAAGGTTTCAAAGATTTCTTGAATTAAATATTTTGAAGAAATCTTGATTGTTTCGATCGATATTTAGGGGATTAGGGGAAGGATGTTGATGCACTTACACTATTGCCTAAAAATCAGGAAGAAGTATTTAATAGTGTTCGTGAATTACAATTACGAACGAACCGAGAAGAGGAATTTCTATTAACAGCAGACCAGACTTTTTTTTACCAAATGTGTACCATTCATGGTTTTAAAAACGGCTATTACGTACCTCTTGTTTTTTGTTTGCTGCCGGACAAATCAAGTCAAACATATTCAAATTTGTTTTTAATTTTAAGACAAAAATGTAAAGAAGTAGGCTTAAATTTTCAACCTAAAGAAGTCGTAGTAGATTTTGAACTAAGCATTCATAACGCTATATATGAATGTTTTGGAAAATATCAAATTCTTTTTGGTTGTAAATTTCATCTCTGTCAAGCTTGGTTTCGTAAGATTCAGGAGTTTCATTTGGTACAAGAGTACAGACAGAAAGATTCTGTAATTGGCGAATACTTAAAAGTACATTTCGGTATTATGTATCTTAGTCCTGAGGAAGTTGTAGAATTTTTTTATAATGAACTACATTTTTTGCTTCCGAATGACCTCTACCTCTATCACTTTTTTTTATTAAAATTAGTACATCCCGTTACCTCTGACCTGAATCGTATATTCTTTAGCATAGCTGCAACTCATTCGTTCAATACAAAATGTACCTTACGGTATACCCTCTTAAAATATATTTTGGTACGTCTATGAAATCTACTTAAATGAATGATTTATTACTCCTTGTCCTTTCTACATAGACTATGAATATAAATCAAATTCATCACTATTTTTCGCTATGCTTCTAATATTTTGATGTAACAAAGAAAAGTTGTTATTGCAAGTATCAACAGGGTGATTTGATATGCTGCACAATTGCTCGAGTTCGATTGTATTGACTGGTTTGAACTCGTAATCTCGAATGTACTGATCCATAACGATTATACAATATATAGAATGGCGATGTATTAGATAGTAATCCAGAATAAAGCAGTATTTATATAAATAGGTAGGTTAAAATTAGTAAAGACTTATAGTAAGGATATTGATAATATAATATTTTTCTCCAGTATATGATGAAGACGAATCAGAGCGAAGTTTCATAATTTTTTCTAGTTTTTTTTGGTTTTTCTTGAATGCGTTTGATGCATTCTCTCTCGAAGTCACTAATGAAGCTTGTGGTTGTTTTTGTGGACTGTCAGAGTGTAGGAGCAGTTTTTGCGTAGGTGTGGCAGGGGTACTATTTGCTTTCGGCAAAACTTCGTCTTCTTCGATTCTTTGTAACTCCTCAACTGTATACTCATTGCCATTCACCACCAACTTGTTCCTTCTGATGAAGCAATTCCCTTCTCCTTTCTCCCTTTCTGCTGATAGGTGCCTTCTCAAAATTCTGTATTCTTCTTGTTCCTTTTTTGTGAGATCGTGTACGATGGAAATACCAGAACCTTTCAATTTCTTAACATTTTTTTTAGGTTAAGTACGAATGAACTCAATTTTAATAGGACATTTCTTAGTTCTTCCTAATTGGTATATGTTATTTATATCCTTGTAAGTAATATCAATTTGAAGACGGTTACTTAGTTCTTGAAGAACATACTCCACTGATATTTCCTCTTCTATATCTATTCTAAAAACAACAATATTGTTTTCTTTATTACTTTTCTCGAGAAATTCAACCTTTTTTTTCAAAGAGAAATTCTCTTTTTCCAAGTCATTGATTCTTGTTTTGAGGTTTTCAATAGTCAGCAATAACCTAGTTTCACTTGCCTTTATTGCATTTTCTAATTCCTCCTTATTTTTGTTAATTTCATCTATTATTTTTTTAACGGTAGCATCATTCATAATTCTGGTTGTTTCAAATATATGTAGTGTATGGACGCCTTTATTTAAAAGTATTGTTGTTGTCTTTTTGTAAGGTTTATCGTAATTGTTTGCTTTTTTGCAAAGTTTAACATTCTTTGACAATATGTATGAATATTTGAATAATTATACTTTTATACAATGCTTTTCCATGGATTTGAATCAAATGAATTTTTCACTTTATAATGTAATCTGTTGTACTCACGTGTGTGAAAAATTTGGTTATTTTTTAAGCAGATTATCCACTATTTTAGAATACTTTTTCACAGCAGCAGTTATGAGGACATACCACACACAATTGTCAGTGAAAGATGAGGTAATGAAAGCAGAAGGAGAAAGAAATAATAAAGGTAAGAAGGTAGGTGCCAAGGCTAAAATAGTTACGACAGCTAAAAAGAAACATTGCTTTAGTGACTCTGATACAGACGGAAACATCTCTCTTCTTGATGAATGTCCACCTCCACAGGATCTTAATGAATATTTGAGTCAAATAGAACAAGAACTTGATCATTCAAATGTCGAAGAGAAGAAATATTTTGAGGAAGATAATTCTACATGCGTAGCTTGTAGTAGTGAATATCGACTAAGTAAAGAATAATTAATTCAGTGCCGCTTGTGTAATCAGTGAGCCCACAAATCTTGTGGAATAATTGGAAATTCAAATTTCTTCTGCAAAAAGTGTTTTTGAATTTTTATTTTACCTCATGTTTTGGTACCATTGTTCACTTCATGGGAATAACTGTCCATAACAAGGGCAACATCCCATGAAATCGACATTTTATATAATAAACAGACTTATTTTTTCGAGTGACTAGCTTTTCTTTTTCTAGCTCTTTATGAAAAAGTGAATCCACAAACCTTATTTTCATATTAGGACGGTACAATTTGAACCTTTTTCCTTTGAAAATATTTCACGCCAAAAATAATTAAATTGCCCGTTTCAAGGGAACTCTTCCCTAGATACTAGTTGCTCCGAACGCTAATCGTAGACTGACGACTGTTGAAGCGCGATCGTCACTTTTATAGTACTAACCTCGATCTCGAACGACGAACGATTAACTCGAGAGTAGAGTATGGGACACTTGACGCACGTTTTAGGTAGGGGGTCGTGACGCACCAGAGACATACCAGAGACACGCCAGAAACATACCAGAGACGTGCCAGAGACATACCAGAGACATACCAGAGACATACCAGAGACATACCAGAGACATACCAGAGACATACCAGAGACATACCAGAGACATATCAGAGACATACCAGAGGGTCAACATGTATATACTGCGTCATCTGTCATATGTACCGTATGCCTCTGGTATGTCTCTGTTATGTCTCTGGTATGTCTCTGGTATGTCTCTGGTGGGTCTCTGGTATGTCTCTGGTACGTCACGACCCCCTACCTAAAACGTGCGTCAAGTGTCCCATACTCTACTCTCGAGACTGGCATTTCCAACGGACTCAATCTCTATTCGATAGATCTTTATACAGAGGATTTGAGAAAGCGGGTTCAACCTTAGTAAAATATACGAATTTTGGTATCACCCAGCCCCTTCAGTCCACTGCTGGATATAGGCCTACCTTGATTGCTTCCATATCTTCCTATCCTGTGCTGCTTGTATCCAGTTTTTATGGATATGTCTCAAGTCGTCATGCCAACGTGTTGGCGGTCTTCCCCTATTTCAAAATGCTTCATGTCTCGGTCTCCACTCCATAATCTTTTTAGTCCATCTATTGTCTGTTAATCTAGCTATATGATCCGCCCAGTTCCATTTTATGGATGCGATTCTCTCTATGGCATCAACTAGTCTCGTTCTTATTCGAATTTCTGCGTTCGGTATTCTGTCTCTTAGGGAGAAACCCAGAATTTGTCTTTCCATGGCACGTTGAGCTACTCTTATTTTAGTTGCTTGTTTTTTGGTTAGAGTATGTTAACACAGATAAAACACACTGGTCAAAAACTTTTCTTTCTAGACATATGGGCAGTGAGGATTTTAGGATATGTCTTAGCTTTCCGAAAGCAGACCATGCTAATCCTATTCTTCTTCCCAGTTCTCTTACCTGATTATCTCTGGTTATACTTACCTCGTGACCTAAGTACTTATAGGACGTTGTTTCTTGGACTTGATTTCCTTCCAAATATATACCTCCTGCCAATACGAGATTTGTCATCACTTTCGTTTATGAGATGTTTATTTTGAGACCCATTTTCTTTGAAATATTCTGTAACAGTCTCAACATGGTTTCCGCCTTGTGAATATCATCCGCTATTAAGACTATATCATCTGCGAATCTTAAGTGACATAGGTTTTCGCCGTCTATGTTTATTCCTCACCCATCCCAATCTATTTGTTTACACATGTATTGCAGTAGTGTGGTGAATAATTTTGGCGAGATTGTGTCACCTTGTCGAACACCTCTCTTTATTTTAAACTTTTTGGTATGTTCATGAAGACTTACGCTTTTTCATATATGTGTTCTATCATGTCTGTGTATCGGTGATCTATTCGACAATCAGCTAATGCTCGAAGCATTTCTTTTTGATTTATGGTATCAAACGCCTTTTCGTAATCAACAAATATTAGAACCAGTGGCTTATTGTATTCTATTGATTTTCCTATTAGGATTTTCAGAACTTGAAGATGGTCGTTGGTTCCGAACCCTGACCAGAATCCAGCTTGCTCCCGTGGTTGGTATAAACCCAATTTATTTTTTAATCTGTTCGTAATGATTTTTGTAAACAATTTGTAAATGTGTGATAACAGACTAATAGGTCTATAATTTCCAAGGTCGGTAGTGTTTCCTTTTTTGTGAAGAAGAGTGATAATTGCATTATTCCATTGTGTTGGAGTAGATTTCATCTTAAGGCACTCGTTGTAGAGCGACTTCAATGTTGTTAATAACTTTATTCCTCCTAGTTTAATTGCATCTACGACTATTCCGTCTTCTTCCGGGGACTTTCCATTTTTCATCTCTTATTTCGTTTATGGTAATTTCGGGCATAAGTTCCGATCATTGATTTTGGACTTTTGGTATATCCCTCGTAAATAGAGTAGTAGCTTTTTTAACGTGATAATAATGAAAAAATATAATGCAAGATTGGTTGTTACAATATTTGTATCGGACAAAATCACTCGAAATCACATTTATGGTCGGTTTTCTCCACCTATCAGTGACTTATATTTTTCAACATTAAATTCAGAAATTTCATATAAAAACGCAAGCAAAGTTGTAGTAAACATCGAAGTATATGACTGATATGTAACACGGAAACGCTAATAAATCTACTTTATCTATTTGAAAGATTTATGCCTTTTCGGGGTGTGTGTTTTTTCTACTTAACTGATAGGAGTGGCGAACGTTTGTAAGTTTCCATGATCTACGTCAATTCCACACGGCTTCGTGCGAGTTTTCAAATGCTGTCGTTAATGTGGGGCGCGACCAGCATAACTCTACATACTTTTATATGTATAGTGATACTGAGTAAACATTTCTTTTCGTGTTCGAGAAATTAATATGAGTTGTTGAGTAAAATAAAAAAAAATTGCAATTAAAGACCGTCTAAAAATATTTTGTATATTTATTAACCCCATGTACAAACATATACAGTTACTCTTTTTCCAGTAACCTTTTCTGAAATTGCCTCAACGTTATCGACTCATCTAGATCTCCTGGAAAATATACTGTTTTGCGAGAAGTCAGTGGCTATGGGGGGAAGAGGTTTTCGAGCAGAAGCCCCCACAGACCTCCAAAAAAATTTACGAACGTAAATTTTAAGTAAAAGATTTATTTTATCAGATACTATTATTTTAAATTATAATAGGAATGCCTTGCAAAATTATTTTACATAAGATTAAAAATAATATTTTCACTAATTGATAAAGTCAATTCCTGCATTAGGTTTTCACAATAGCCGATTTTTCTTCTCTGATAAGCCATTATTAGGACCATGTAGTTTTTTTTCTTTTCGCGAGATCATCGTGATGATGGTGCTCTGGACTTACAAGAAGAAGGGAGCATGAAAGCCAATTCACAGCGTTATTGAGATTTAGGTTTGATGCTGGAGATTCGACATTAAAACATCAACTTCAAAATGCTCTAAAACTGACAAATCTGGAGACCGAGGTGCCCATTCAATCTGTCCGTTTCGTTCAATCCGTGAATTGAGAAAACGGAAATTTAAATGATTCCACACTTCAATATAATTATATATGTCACATACGACGCAATTCTAAAGGAAAGTCGTCCAAAATTTCCTCAAATACAAATTGTAAAAAGTGAATGTAACAGTTTCCAGTCAGAATAGAGCCAACGCAAAACTTTTAAACCAAGTACACCACACCAAACGTTAAATCCAAATTTAGTTTGTGGTCTTCTTTGGTCGATTTCATGAGAATTTATTTGAGCCTGTTAAAATACCACAATTTATGAAACGGATTTCATCTGTGTATAGAATAGAATTAATTGAAACTGTAGCTCAACAATGCACACATTCCTAAAACAGTTGCAAAAGTCAAGTCGTCGAATGGCATACTCTTTTAGCGGCCTGAGATGGTCGAATGGGTCTTCTTTAGGCCCCAAATAGTGTTGAATTCATCTCCAAGGGGATGCCTACCAACCAAGCCCCCGCCTTGAAATTACTACCCTAGCATACTTCTAGACGGGTGAAGGTAATCTTATCTAGCCCTAATCATGCTCTTCACTACGCTACTTACCTCCATCCATTCCTTCTCCCCCTCTCAGCATTATCTCCACCATGTTCTCCCAATACCACCACCTCCCCTAGTTTCTTCTCCAATTTCTCCTCGTTCTTCCAGCATCTAAACACATGCCCCACATTATTCTCCACTTCACACCTCTCGTACACTCCAGACTCACTTTTCCCAATCTTGAGAAAGTACCCACTCTCGACCCACGTCCAGTGAGCACCTGTGTCAATAAATAGTTCACCTCCCCGAACTTCCAGTCCATCTAATCACTCCTACTCCCACCTTCTCTCTATTTACTCTTCCATCCATTACTGTGCTTCCTCTCAGGTCGCACCCCTCCAGTGTTTATTCCTGGCGCTAGTCATCACGTCCAATTGGTAGTCCACTGCCAGTTCACCCACTGTCCAGTATCCCTGTATCACCCTCAGAAGTATCCCTATCTGCACCGGCAGGAGTAGCCTAAGCCTTGCATCCGCCCCTATTCTTTCACCCCACACTTCAGCTCCGTACAACATACTCTACTCTACCGTCCTCCAAATTACTCTTCTATTCCACTCTCCCAGCCCTTTCACATTAGACATCAATCGCCACAGCTATGCTGCCCTTAGTTTCGCCTTTTGTGCCGTCTTTACCATATGAGCTTTGAAGGCTATCCTGCCACACCCCTAGGTAATTCACAGACTCCTCCATACGAATTCTCCTATCCTGCACCATCAACCCCACTTCCCTCGTCTTGCTCCATCCCACTGTCTTTTTTCTTCTGCTATTTCCAGTCCGCACCGCTCACATTCTCCACGATCTTCCTACACATCCTCTCCGCCTTTCTTTCTAGTTCTGCTTCTCCCTTTGCCGTACATACCAGACACACGTCATCCGCATACACCATAACCTCAGAGCCCTCTCCACATACTATCCCACAGAACTTCATAACCTAGGCGTAAAGTTTGGGCCACAAATATTTTGGAAGGACAGAATTTATTCTTTTTAACCACTCGAATTAGCGATATAAACTTTTGTTACTTTTGAATACTTTTAATATCAATACTCGTTACTTTTAGACTTCAGCATTTTATTATTTTTCATTCATATAAGAATCATAGGTTTAAAGAATTTAGTATTTGGTAATGGTAATAGTTTTCGGTACTTATTAATTATTAATAACAATATTCAGTTAATACTAGTTTTCTTGTGTACTTTAATGAGAAACTGGTTTCATTTATCATTATCTCTTTCATTGAAGGAACAACTCGTTTCCGAAATAAATTTCGATTAATTTCTCGTTGTTAAACAGCTTTAGGATCAGTTAAAACCGCTACATGTGTAAATTCTTATAGAGTGTATTTATTCGCAAATATAGACATTACATCAACTTCATTTCGTCTCACAAAGGGCAGAAATTAACACTAGAAGAAAACGATCTACCGTTGAAACTGATGAGTGACTTGCAGAAACCGTTATCTCTTAGTAAGTCCCTTTAAATTAAAGTTGTTATATTTGTTCACGATTCACCAACTGCATGACATTGTTCAACTACAGTCTATTTCAACCCGTAGTGCTCACAATCAGAAAAACACTTGGATTACTGGGATTTTATTAAAAGTAAATAAAAGTTCTTCATTTTCACAAAATAAAAAAATATGATAAAATATAATCGATGAAACACAAGAATAAACTGGAAATTGAAAATTACATAAAGAAAACCTGCTTATTTTTATAAATCATTATTACAATGCAAAAATAGTAGTTTTTCCAAATTTTTTTATTTTAATCGGTTTCTGGGTTCGGTTAATATTTGATCGGTTTTAGAAAATAAGCGTTCGTACTGAATATAAGTGGCACACACATAAATACTTTTTGGCTAGTTTAGATACCTAGCGGTCGTTTGGCACCAACAAACGAGCGAATCCTTTTTTATTTCAAGGTTCGATTCGTCCGAAAACATTTTGATTTAATCGATGGCGACTGATGTTGGGCTTGCTTTTTATAGGCAAAGAATTTTTTACACATGTATCAAAATCGTGCCAAATCATATCGTAATTTTCTGTATTGTCCGATGGGTCCTTAGTATTTTCATTTGTTTCATAAACTGTTTCATTATCAGTACCAGTAGGTTGACGTTCAGTATCTTTTTTTATAAAATGAACTAGTTCATCCTGAATTTTATTTTTAATTCTTGTTAAATTGCCTTCATTGCTGAATGCGTTTGTTTTAAATCTCGAATCCAATAAAGAGACTTTGCTCATCACAAGATTGTTTTCAGGATTACCAAAACGGGAAATTATAGAGGCAAGTAGTTTTTTCTATTTTAATAAGTACCTTACCTTTTGTCCGTTCTAAACACGAAAGTAATCCTTTTATAATGAGTATAATTTGGAGAGGGTTACTTGTTTCTCTGCGCTCATCTCAACAGTAACTGCTTTGAAAGACTTACAAATACGGCAAAGTTCTCTTAATATTGTTCATTCTTTTTCAAAGATTAATGGGGTTGAACAAAAGACCAATTGTTGCAGCCAAAGGTTCCGATAATGTAACTAGTATCTCAAACATAAAGTACGTATAGTTCGAGTAAGGGGTATTGTGAACAACAAGGTATTGGACAAATACCCGTTACTTTGTTGTAGCGGGTAAGTATTTTTTTACATCACTAACCCGAACTACTTTTCTTTGTATTAGTGTTTCAAATTAAACTCAATGTTTCTAGCTAATTCCACAATATAATGAAAAATGTTGAGAATTCTAAAAAATTGACAATTGTTTTGATAACTGAATACCATCGTCAGAATGACAGAAGTTACATTTCATTTCATGCCTACCTGATGTTTAGTAGTTATTTTTGGCTAGACCAAGAAGTGACCTACCTTGTGATTGACTTAATATATGTTAATAAGAAGGAGATGTGATATTACAAATATTGAAGCTTAGATATTATTAGCCCTATGGTGATATCCTGGATATTATTTTTCCAATTAAGATCAGTATAACTGTGCAATGATAAAGAAAACCAGGGAAACTATATCTGCTGATCTTTACAATTATCACTTAAGAAGACAGTTTATTAGTGGAGAACTCCCTAGATTTATCTGTTCATTGACAACTTCATATTGTGGGTTTCTTGAATGTCTTCTAATTTCCAACTCTTCAAGGAAATCCAGTTCTTGTTTCTTATAACAAATATGTAATACTTCTAGTTCTGTATTAGGTGTCAATGAATGATTGGTGTCAAGTAAATGTACTCACGTTAGTTTCTGTTTTAAAAGAAATTGTTGTATTCGTTGCTAAAGATATTATCTTTGAATTATTATTAGAAATATTTCCTGCATATGTGATGGTTTCATAAGTTTTTATTTCTTCAGTTTGTCTAGGAAATATTAGTTGTAATGCCACTTTTTCCTCTTTTTTATTAATTAACTTATTTATCATATGTAATGGATAACCGTTGGATGTTGCTATTTGTCTAATTATATTAATCTATCTATCAAAATTACATTTGTTCATAGGAACTGAAAATGCTCTACGTATCATTGAATTATATGCCACTAGTTTATGTGACGTGGGGTGATTCGAACTATATGGAATTGTCACATCAGTGTGTGTTGGTTTTCGGTAAATTGAATAATCAAGTACATTATCAACTCTTTGAATTTTCAAATCAAGAAAATTGATTGAGTTATTTTCTTCAACTTCTAATGTAAATTTAATTTTTGTGTGTAAATTATTAATGTGGTTGAAAAATATATTTAATTGTCGTTCACTACCTATAAAACAAGCTAATATGTCATCTACATATCTATACCAAAATAAAGCATTTTTGAAATATTTCTTTCAAAGATTTTTCTTTCTAAACTGTCCATAAAAATGTTTGCCATTCGTGAACCTTCATTTTGAATATATATGTGATTGTGAAAAGTGAAATAATTCTGATTAATACATACATCAAATAAATTAAGTATATCTGATATTATTCCTGGATTAATATTTTTATCTTCTAGTTATTTTCTTACAAGTATTAGACATTCTTTAGGAGGAATTTTAGTGAACATATTAGTAACGTCAAATGAAATAAGTTTAGAGTTTCCTTGTAAGTTAAAAATGCTTTTAATTTTTCAATTAGTTCTATTGAATTTCTAATTGAGTATTTAGATGCATATTCGTAACTATTAAGTATATTGTTAAGCTTCTTTGCCAATATATTATTAGGAGTATTAACATAAGAAACTACAGGTCTAATTGGTTTCGTTATTTTATGTAATTTAACGGTTCCATATAATTGTGGACAATGAGGATTTTTTTTACGATGGACCTCTTTTCGTAATCATTTAAAAGATAATTTGAATTATTAACAATATTCCTTACATTATTAGAAAACTTTTTTGTTGGGTCTGTTCTAAGAACTTTTACATCGCTAGATTCTATAAAGTTATATATTTTTGAATTATAATTTAATCAAAAATATTGAACTTTCAAAAGTTAAACGTCAAACAAAAAATGACATTACAGTTTTAAATGCAATTAAAGAGAAAGTAGAACATAATAACCTAACGGTTACAAAACATGTAGATGACATATTAGCTTGTTTTATAGGTAGTGAACGACAATTAAATATATTTTTCAACCACATTAATAATTTACACACAAAAATTAAATTTACATTAGAAGTTGAAGAAAATAACTTAAATAATTCCCTTTATTTGAAAATTCAAAGAGTTAATAACGTACTTGATTATTCAATTTACCGAAAACCAACACACACTGATGTGACAATTCCATATAATTCGAATCATTTCATGTCACTTAAACTAGCGGCATATAATTTAATGATACATAGAGCATTTTCAGTTCCTGAACAAATGTAATTTTGATAGAGAGGTTAATACAATTAGACAAATAGCAACATCCAACGGTTATCCATTACATATGATAAATAAGGTAATTAATAAAAAAGAAGAAAAAGTGGCATTACAACTAATATTTCCTAAACAAACTGAAGAAATAAAAACTTATAAAACCATCACATATGCAGGAAATATTTCGAATAATATTTGAAAGATAATATCTTTAGCAACGAATACAACAATTCCTTTTAAAACAAAAAGTAACGTAAGTATAAAATCGTCAAATGTAAAAAAATACCACCAATAAAGAAATCAGGTATATATAAACTCAAATGTCCAGAATGTAATGCTGTCTATTTGGGTCCCCTTAGAAATTTTGAAATCCGATACAGTGAACACTTACGATCATACATATTGAAACAACCAGATAACTCCCATTACGTAAAACATTTAGTTGACCCCAATCATTCATTGACACCTAATACAGAACTAGAAGTACTACATATTTGTGATAAGAAACAAGAACTGGATTTCCTTGAAGAGTTGGAAATTTGAAGATACTTAAGAAACCCACAATATGAAGTCATCAATGAACAAATAAATCTAGGAAGTTCTCCACTATCAATTTGTGTTCTCAAGTGATAATTGTAAAGAACAGCAAATATAGTTTTTCTGGTTTTCTATATCATTGCACAGTTATACTGATCTTTATTGGAAAAATGATATACAGGATATCACCATAGGGCTTAAAGTATCTAAGCTTCAGTATTTGTAATATCACATCTTCTTCTTTGTTCTATTAACATATATTAAGCCAATCACAAGGTAGGTCACTTCTTGGTCTAGCCAAAAATAACTACTAAACATCAGGTAGGCATCAAATGAAATGTAATTTCTGTCATTCTGACGATGATATTCAGTTATCGAAACAATTGTCAATTTTTTAGAATTCTCAACATTCTTCATTATATTGTGGAATTAGCTAGAAACATTGAGATTCATATAAAACATTAATATGAGTAGACTCCACCAAATAAGGGTCGAGACAGTTAATTTGAGTTTTCTTTGAGATGTGCCAGCTTCATTTGCAATTTCGCGAGTAGACCTCTTTGGATTTTGATGCACATGTATTTATTTATGCACCTGATATCATTTCTGAATTTTAAAAATTAATCCTATTCTCCTAAATTGTCAAAAAGCCTTTGCAATGTTACTATACTAGGTTGGCGACTATCAAAAAAACGACTCCAATGTTCCTTCAGCAGCTCGTACAGGATTTTTACGATTTGCAATGTAACAATATCGCTTTTCTTCGTTTAAAAATTGCATTATGCCTGTTTAATTGCAACTGCTTAAAAGAATAATTTTGTAGATATCTGTTATAGCAATATTAGCCTTATAACATAAATTCATAAAAAATGAGCTACAACTTTATTTTTCAAAATAGCAAGAAACATGTTTATATCATTGAAAAGCACTTAAAAGGGCCTTCTATGGGTTCCATTGACCAAAATACAATTTTGTGTTATAACTCAAAATTTAAATGAGCTATAATAGTATTATTAATTTTTTTAAATAAAGCATTCAAATATCTATAACTTTCATCTTCAAGTTTTGTTTTTCTCGCTTATAATAACGGAGAACTGAGACATTTAAGATACCCATAAAATTTAGTTTATTTCAAATATATAGGGAACCATGACTTTTTTTTAAAATGTTTAAGGTGCTTAGAAATAGGCATGAAAAGCTCCCCTTCAGCTTTTATAGTTTTCGTGATCCCTGCACTAATCATCGAATAAAACTCACCCTATATATATAAATTTGTGATTAAATAAGGCTCACTTTTTAAGCAAATCTTTTTAACTTAACTAAAAATAGTAACAACTTTTGTAACATGTACAAAATGGTTGCATCTGGTAATTTATATCAAGACCATTGTAATTCAAAAAAATTGGAAAGTTGAAACAATAACTGTAGTAATGCACCTCTTAAAGAGAGAGTTGGAGACGAGGAAACAACCTCTACTTCTTTCTACCTAGATGAAGCATTATTTCTAAATTTATTTTTATGATTTGTGATAGTTCTTTTTGTCATTATCCAAAATACGCGATAGACAAAATTCGAACTGTAACGACAACTATAATGTTCCTGTATTTTCCGCTATTCTGAGGATTGACAGCATTCGGCAGTTTGTTCAAATTCATTAGATGCGAGCCAACGTTTCGGATATCAAATCGTTACTAATGTGTGGTATTTTAATAGCATCAATTTTTAAATAGACCAGGACGCAATACTACAAATTGATATTTTGTTCGATATCAATTTATTTTCGATAAAAATCTGCATCATTTCTATTGAGTACATTTTAGAGTTGTTGCTCAAATTAGAAAAATATAGTGAAAATAATTTAAAAAAAGATGTTGGAACGGTAAAGATTATCCGAAATATTCAAACAAATCTAAGATATATTTTTTTTCGGTAGCAGATTTGCATCTTTTTTTCCAAAATTATTAGTTAAATAATGAAGAATATAATATTTTTCTATTAGTTATTCGACGTACCTCGAAAGGAAAAACATTTTTTTATACTGGTCTATCCGAAGCATCGACAGTGTGGAGAATTTTAAACACCGTCGAACAATTTTGGGTGGAAATTAGTAGGATTCCGAATTCCGCAAGGTTTGCATATTCGGGGATGAAACATTAACCCTCGAATTACTCGGTTTTTCATTCGAAAGGAAAATAGAAAAAGTTTCAATCGGAATTCAACCGTTGCTGATTTAACCTGAGTACTATTTATACATGAACATGTACGTAAAATCCATAACGTTTTCAGTAATACTAATATATGCGTAGGTTTTTAAATGTTCTTCTTTCTATTATTTGAAGGGAAAAGTATTGTTTATTAACAAATATTTCAATAAAACCTAATATTTTTCGGTGCCTCAGAATTAGATTTATTGCAAAATGATATAGCAATTTTGATTTTATTATTAGCTGGCACAAAGGAGAATTTAGAAATTAGAAATATTTCAATTACTACAAAATCCTCAAAATTTGAGATTTTTATATTGTTGTAATATATTGCCACGGGCAATATATCTTTAAAATATTAGTATTTTAAATGAAACTAAACGTTTCTAGCTAATTCAACAATATAATGAAAAACGTTGAAAATTCTAAAAAATTGACAATTATTTCGATAACTGAATATCATCGTCAGAATTACAGAAGTTACATTTCATTTGATGCCTACCTGATATTTAGTAGTTATTTTTGGCTAGACCAAGAAGTGACATTCTGTAATGCTGTCTATTTGGGTCAGACCCTTAGAAATTTTGAAATCCGATACAGTGAACACTTACGAGCATACAGATTAAAACAACCAGATAAATCCCATTACGCAAAACATCTACTTGACACCAACCATTCATTGACACCTAACACAGAACTATAAGTACTACATATTTGTGATAAGAAACAACAACTGGATTTCCTTGAAGAGTTGGAAATTAGAAGACACTTAAGAAACCCACAATATGAAGTCGTCAATGAACAGATAAATCTAGGGAGTTCTCCACTATTAAACTGTCTTCTTAAGTGATAATTGTAAAGATCAGCAGATATAGTTTTCCTGGTTTTCTATATCATTGCACAGTTATACTGATCTTAATTGGAAAAATGATATCCAGGATATCACCATAGGGCTAATGATATCTAAGCTTCAATGTTTGTAATATCACATCTTCTTCTTTTTTCTATTAACATATATTAAGTCAATCACAAGGTAGGTCACTTCTTGGTCTAGCCAAAAATAACTACTAAACATCAGGTAGGCATCAAATGAAATGTAACTTCTGTCATTCTGACGATGATATTCAGTTATCGAAACAATTGTCAATTTTTTAGAATTTTCAACATTTTTCATTATATTGTGGAATTAGCTAGAAACGTTGAGTTTCATTTAAAACATTAATGTGAGTAGATTCCACGAAGTAAGGGTCGAGACAGTTAATTTCATTATCTTTAAAATGTTTGTAAGGTTATTTTAGATTACATAAAATAAGTATTTTTGATAGCTTAATTTTATTTCCATTAGTTTCTCTAATCGTCACACAATATTTGATACCTGGCTAACTTCATCGTTCTCATAGAATGATTGTACAGTTTTGACCGTTTCTACTGGTAAACATTTTCCGAGTTTTGGATTTGGACCTTCCATAAAACCTTTTTTCTTTTAAAATCTTTTGGATTGCCCAACAATGTAATCAAGAGCATGAAATTCCCTCATTATCTTCCTAACTCCAATTTTCAGGTAAAATTGTAAGGATCATCAGCTTGTTGAATTCCAAAAGTTAGTTTTTAGGTTTTGGAGAGCAGTTTCATCAATGTCTGTATTATTATCTGATGAAGACGTTTCAGCAGCAACAAAAAGTTTACGTTCCATTAATGAGGATATTTACTTCTGATGAATTTTCTAGAATATCCGTTTATGTGATTATATTCGGTTCCAGAAGGATTAATAGTAAGTTTATTTCTCTGGAGATACGGTATAATTCACCGGTGTGAAGCTAGTAACACAAAGCTGGTAGCTCATTTGCCGAACAATGCCGAACTATCAGTGGCGTGGTTAATATCATTTTTGTTCGCTATTTTTTTCAGCGTCAAAATGACATATTTCTGAAATAAATAACAAAAACTACCCCTTGGAGATTATCTAAGCCATTTTTCCAACAGTGGAGTATTCGATTTATCATCAGGATACTTGTTTAGAAATTTGAAGTTGCTCCGTTATTTTCTTCACCGTCAAAATGACATATTTTTGAAATAAATAACAAAAACTACCCCTTGAAGAATAGCTAAGCCATTTTCCCATCAGTGGAGTATTCGGTTTATCATCAGGATACTTGTTTAGAAATTTGAAGATGCTCCGTTATTTTCTTCACCGTCAAAATGACATATTTTTGAAATAAATAACAAAAACTACCCTTTGGAGATTAGCTAAGCCATTTTTCCAACAGTGGAGTATTCGATTTATCATCAGGAAACTTGTTTAGAAATTTGAAGTTGCTCCGTTATTTTCTTCACCGTCAAAATGACATATTTTTGAAATAAATAACAAAAACTACCCCTTGAAGAATAGCTAAGCCATTTTCCCATCAGTGGAGTATTCGGTTTATCATCAGGATACTTGTTTAGAAATTTGAAGATGCTCCGTTATTTTCTTCACCGTCAAAATGACATATTTTTGAAATAAATAACAAAAACTACCCTTTGGAGATTATCTAAGCCATTTTTCCAACAGTGGAGTATTCGATTTATCATCAGGATACTTGTTTAGAAATTTGAAGTTGCTCCGTTATTTTCTTCACCGTCAAAATGACATATTTTTGAAATAAATAACAAAAACTACCCCTTGAAGAATAGCTAAGCCATTTTCCCATCAGTGGAGTATTCGGTTTATCATCAGGATACTTGTTTAGAAATTTGAAGATGCTCCGTTATTTTCTTCACCGTCAAAATGACATATTTTTGAAATAAATAACAAAAACTACCCTTTGGAGATTAGCTAAGCCATTTTTCCAACAGTGGAGTATTCGATTTATCATCAGGAAACTTGTTTAGAAATTTAAAGTTGCTCCGTTATTGCCTTCACTGTCAAAATGGCATATTTCTGAAATAAATAACAAAAACTACCCCTTGGAGATTAACTAAGCCATTTTCCCATCAGTGGAGTATTCGATTTATCATCAGGATACTTGTTTAGAAATTTGAGGTTGCTCCGTTATTTTCTTCACCGTCAAAATGACATATTTTTGAAATAAATAACAGAACTACCCCTTGGAGATTAGCTATGTAATTTTCCTCCCAGTGAATTTTTTTCCGGACGAATATTTTGTGAATCCTCAAGATGCTTGCGCTGCTGTTTTTAGCTACTTCATCATTCTCTACGTAGTCAAAATGACATTAACGACGCCACTGATCGTTCGTCATTGTTCGGCAAATGAGCTACCAGCTTTGGGTTACTAACTTCACACCGGTGTATTATTCTTTCGCTTAAATATTCTTCAATCCTTCTACATGCAAACCTTAATATATACAAAGCAGGTGTCGTTATCATATATTGCAGATAGTATTTTAGGATTTTTTGGTAAATCATAAATCATGAGAAAGTAGAGGAGTGAGAATGGCCTGACCCTTGGGAAACTCCATCCTTTATGTTATAGGATCCATTTGTTTTCTCAACTATTTTGCAGTACAATTCTTCTGTTTTGTGGGTATGTTTTTATTAGTAGTATAAAAAAAATTGGTGTATTTATTTGGACAAGTTTGTACAATGCCTTACGGAATCAAATTTATTTTGAATATCAACAGTGACCATTATAGACGGCTTACAAAAAATAAATATTATTGTTAAATATTGTAATTGGATCTTCTTCTTCTTCTTTACGATATTTCTGTATAAATTACTTAGTTTATATAAAATATGTCCTTATAATTAATTTCCTTTGATTGCTGGAATAACATTCAAACAAACTCTAGTAATTCCAACGTCCCAGTAACTCATGAATAAACAAAATGGCGTGTTGGATTTTATTCATTTGGTATGTTTCTGAACTGCTGATTTCTGTTATAGCCTTAAATACACTCTTCCGAGCACGAACCACAAACACTATTTAACTGCGCATTGAAGGAAATCGGGGTGATATTGGCAATTGTTTTATTAGGTTTGTTTTCTTTATGGGTTTAATGTTCGCAAGAACGAACATACTTTGTTAAAATTCATGGTGGATTTGGAGTTTTACATTTTGCGGCAATGGGTACTTTAAGATGTTGACAAACACACACTAATACATTTATTCCTTGACTTTAATATCGTTTTCTACAGGAATTGTGTCATATGAATTTAAGAAGTTTAATTTTATGTACCTATTGATTTAATTTTATTGAGTACGCTCTCGAGAATCTCATTTTCAATTTTTAGAACTCTATTTACTGGATGATTTTCCGCGTGTCATAAAAATACAAATTAGTTTTGATAAAAATACCAACAAAGAATAAATCACTTTTATAGACATAGTCAAGAACTTCATCCTTTAGTTTGATCTCCTCCCCATTCTTTGTAGGGCTTCTCACGTGCGCGACATTTTTGTTGTTTTCAATATGTAACTGTCTGAAACCGAGACGAGATTTTTGAAAGTCTCGCTTTATCTCGTCTTGTGTGAAGCCATAATTGTCTAAATCTTTGAATTATAATGAGCGTTCTGCTTTTTCATTGTGAAGTAGTAAACTAACAATAACACTTTCAAATATTAAAGAAGAACTTTGCAGACTTCAGATAACACGCGTTAAAGTAGAGTTTCTATGGGTCCCTTCTCATGTAGGCATACCATACGATAAAAATGTTGATGAAATTGAACCATATTTTGAAAAGCCACCTTATTTGAACGATAAATGAACACCCACCTATAATTTAAAAGAGCAACCCTCTGTCTCTAAATGACAAGTCTTATTCTTTTGTACCAGTCTCAACTTGTCCAACTAATCTACCTCTTGAGTTTAATTAAAAGGATAAGAAAGCCAAGATGTTTATGTTTAAATTGTGTTTATTGTAAGATATTGTTTTGTTGTATAATATCTTATATCAGCATTAGCTGCCTGATGGTATATTTTGTAGAATACTTAAATAAATATTTGCTTGAAGGTGGGGGAACTAATCTTAAACGAACGTTTTTAGTTTTACCTTTATTTTTTAGTTCATCTTCTTTCTTTTTTATTAGTACTTTCTTTTTTTCTTCGGTCTGTTTTATAATCTTATCATCTAATTCTGTTGTATTTTCAGCTATTTCAAAATTATCTGGGTAATTTTTTCTTGGAGTTTCCGGCTCGCTGTGAGTTTATTTTATTTCAACAGCTGCCTGATTCTTTTCAAATCCAATAATATCCTCAACTGTATATGCTATATTGTTTCTATATAGGTTTTCGCCCTTTATATAGCAACGATCTTGGGTTGCGTCTCTTAATGTTCTCAGATAATTCTTAAGTATTTTATATCTCTCCTGCTGAATTTTGGTCAAATCTGGTATTATTGATATATTACTCCATTTGAGCTTTTTATAGCTCTTTAAAATGTCAATTTTTGCAAGAGTAGATGTTAATTCTACCTTAATCGGAGCTGTCGGCTTTTTCCAAGTTTGTAAATGTTGCTAATATTTTGTGTATTAATCTTTATATTTAATAAGGTATCCAATTTACTTCACACGTCGTCAACAGGGATATTATTGTCTGCTGCCGGAAATCCAACTATGTTATTTTTTCTACTATTCCTATCTAACCTTTATATTTCCTTTTTCTGTTCCAAATTTTCTTTTTCGAGCCTTCTTATTTTTACATTTATGATTGTTCCAATTTTCCATAATAAATTTACTTCGCTTGCGTGTATACTATTTTGTAGCTCTTTCTTACTATTAATAATTTCTTGTCTTAATCCATCCATATTTTAAAAACAGTCCGGCAACTATGTTAAGCAATGTTTATGTTTCCACTTTCGATAAAGAATAAAAACTAAAAAATACCAGTTTATATTCATTTCTGGTTAAGGTGGTATTTATACTTTAAAAACGTAATAATTGTTCCTATCAACACTTACTTGCAGGTTTAAGTTTTAAAACTTATCATTGCAAGGTAAACAGACAACAGTGTTACAGGTCACTAACAAAATAAATGCCTTCTTAAGAAAATTAGATTTTTGAATTATTTACGTTGGTGAGAGAGAGAGAGAGAGAAAGTTTGAGAGCCGCTGACGTAGAGGATTTTGATGTACAACTGTCATGGAAATGTTGCTCAAACGTGGAACTAAAAGTGTCTTACTTCCATTCTAGAATTACAAACAAGTAGGGTTGGTGAGGAATTCTATAATTTACAAATTAAAAATCCTCTATCTGTATATATCCGTGCTGTAATTTCCCTACATAAATTTTCGCACTACTTCCAACCAACGAATTCCAATAAGGAAATTTAAAAAGCATCACGTCGAAGCGATGGTAAGAGACACCGAGAACCGATTCTCGAATCAATCGCGTTTTAAAATTGTTTGTTTTTCAATGTAGATTCGTGCAAGTATTTCACTGCATGCCATTTGACGCCCTTTTGAATCAACAAACAACCTCACCCTCGACCTCTTGCGATGCTCTCCTCACCCCTGGGTGCTGTTAGAATAAATAGACTCTCCTAAATCAGCGAAACGGTGGGGGAAATTCGTGCATTTCCTGCGAGATGTTTTTCTTCTCGGATCGTTTGTTATTTTTTACGTTCGTGATTTTCTCCTAAATTAGTCGAGATTTTGCGATTTGTAAAATAAGCGGTAATTCGAGTTTTGGAAAGAAAATAATCTACCAGAGCCATATCAGGGGAATACAGAGGTTTAAAAAATAAATCACCATTAAATTAATTAGAACTGAAGCTATATGATGACCGTACAAAACAGTTTTACCTATCACTAACTTCCGGTCCTTTGATGGCCGCCCGTAGTTACCAAGCAGATATCGATAAGCGGGGATTATTGAATACGTGTCATCAACATTTAGCGCGTTGATGTACGTTCTGGTATTGATGCCACTAAACATTCGTAATTAGCAGGTTGGATGACCGTATGTGTATGTACTGTTATGACAACCATCGGCTCTTTGTAGATATATCACACAATTCATACAAAAACGGGTGGTCGGTTTCAAATATACATCCTTGATTTATAAACTGGAAGAATTTACGGATTAAATTAATCATATATACAGACTATTTCATTTCGAACAGTATCTTGTACAGTTAGTTGATTGAATAAATTATCAATAGTAATACTATAAGTACTTCAAAATAATCAGGTAAATCGGTAACTTGTTGCATAATTACAAATAGTGTTAGTTTGATAGTTTAAATAATGCCACCTCGAAGCCGGGAGATTATTCTATCAAACTGACACGATTTTTTATCATGCAGGAAGTTTGTTTTATAATTTTGTATGTTGAGAGATGAATAAAAGTTTATAGATCAGTTTCAGATGATTCTATTACAGTAGACAACACAAACTCATATTTACATACGAGGTAAAACGTATTAATTAATTTTTCAACAACTACATTAGCAACCGCCAAGTTTTAGGGAAACTATTACATATTTTCCAACAGTTTGATATGTATAACTGTTTTTATTCTGTAGTACGTATTGTATTTAAAACACGTATTCTAAAAAAAACGCTCTTGAGTTTTGAAATACGTTTGTAACAGACACTTTTGCAAAATCTCATTTCAGCGTAAAATGTTTTCTAAAACATCTGGTGTTCCAAATTTCATTACTGTAAGTGCGAGAATGTTTGTTTCCTAAGAAGACACGAGTATTTCTACAGTTATAAAATCTAAGAAACCAGATACACAGAGCTTTGGAACTTCTGCATTCACTTCATACCCGTTTCGAGGTTCTTGTAGTTTTTAATTTATAGAGGCCGACGGTGAACAACAAGGATGGAATGCGACATAGTGGAAAACGTAGACATTTAAAACGAATTCCCGACAAGTTTCGGGATCGGACCCGTTCCGGATTTGCATTTTCGACAGCCATATATTTTCGAATCAAAGTTAAATTTATTTCAAAGGAAAATATATATGTATATGTGAATTGTTTTTCGTCCGTAGGTTTGTTTGACAAAAAGTTTTCTAATATTTCAGAATTGAACAAAAAATAGAAGTGAATACAGGTTGAGACACACACTACAGGACCGTATCAGGACAGGACGACTGCAATGTTACTGTACTGTCTCCGTCCTATGTCACGGCTTGGCAGCAATTTGAGTGCACTTCCAGGACAAGTCTGAACAGGTACACATAAGTTCTTACGGAGTGTCACTAACCATGCCGTAACACTGCAATAGTCCTGTCCTGTAATGTATGTCTCGATCATAAAACTACTCTTATGAAAAAACTATCCAAATTTAACGTCTAGTATTGGAAAATTAAGTACTTCCCTCAAAGACATTGATATTCCTGAGTCAACCTACCGATTAATGCAAAAATCTGTAATCCTGGATGCGACAAACATTGTTAGGTCATTTCTAGAATAGTGACACCCAACGAAAGTCTTGCTGTTGAGGCCGACTGTCGTTGAAACACACCGGGTGTAAATCCGGTGACACAAAAAGGAAAATAATAATAATAATAATAAAAATAATAATAATAATAATAATACACCCCTCAAAAAACTATCCAAATTTAACGTCTAGTATTGAAAAATTAATTGTCTCATTTGTTCTAAAATTAACTCTTACATTCTGTATTCTATTATATTTTCTCACACATAGTCATGTCGAAAACTTGATAAAAAAATTGTTTAATAATAATAATTAATAATAATAACAATAATAATAATAATACCAATCATCATTTCATCAACAGGTCTCACTCACACATCCTTCATCGGACACCTATCAGAACTCAATCTACCCGCAACCATACACAACCAAACACAGAAAGCCGTAATACTGCAAACATGCAATATTGTTAGATCATTCCTCCGACATCAATAGATTCCTCCTATACTTGGCCTCCACCCGTATAGGCGGAACACACCAGGACAAACCTGTGCCTCAGTTCCAATAATAATAATAATAATAATAATAATAATAATAATAATAATAATAATAAGTAGAAGTAGTTTTAAGAACGGACAAATGTGCAATCAAAACGGACCATATCTCTATCCAACGTGGAATATTCCAGGGGGATACATTCAGCCCACTGTGGTTTTGCATGGCCCTGAATCCCTTGTCCAGTATGCTGAATCACACTAATGCAGGCTATAAGATCACAGCAAAGAGGGAATTACTATATGAAATAAATCATTTATTGTATATGGATGACCTCAAGCTGTATGCCAGTAACAAAACTGAGCTAACAACACTACTCAATATCACAACACAATTCAGCACTGATATACAAATGAATTTTGGTCTGGACAAATGTGCCTGTCTGAACATCATCCGTGGAGAAGTATCGGAACCAGAGACCATAACCATAATGCTCAACGAAATGAATTTTCCTGCGATTGACCCTGAAAATACTTACAAATACCTTGGTTACGGTCAATTGCTGACAAAAAATAATAAAGAATTGAAACAGCAAGTGCAGGCAAAATTTAAGAACCGGTTGCATAAGATTCTTAGAACAGAACTCATAGCCAAGAATAAAATAAAAGCAATCAACACCTGGTCCATTCCAGCTTTGACTTATTCCTTTGGAATACTAAGCTGGTCACAAACAGAATTAGACGCCATAAACAGACTTGTCAGAACAACTTTGACCAAATACAGGATGCATCATCCCAAAGCAGCTATGGAACGACTGTACTTATCCCGAAAGGAAGGTGGCAGAGGATTATTAGACATAAAGAATCTATGCAACAGACAGGTGGTTGCAATGAAGAAATTCTTCACCGTAAAAGCACGACATTCTCCGCTACACGACGCCATTCTTAAAAGCGATATATCGTACACTCCTCTTAACCTCTCTAAAGCTGAAGTCTTACCGACAATCATAACAACTAAAGACCGAGTTGTAGCCTGGAGATCGAAAGCACTCCATGGAAGATTTCCCCAATCCCTAGACAATGCCGATAAGGAAGCATCAGTTCGCTGGCTAAGGGATGGGTTTCTTTTTGGAGAAACTGAGGGCTTCATACAGGCCATCCAAGATCAAGTTATAGCGACCAACAACTATAAGAAATATATAGAAAAACTAGATGTGGTTGACCGATGCAGGAGGTGTCATAGAGAGTCTGAGACAATAGATCACCTAATATCAAGCTGCCCAAGTCTCGCGAATACAGAATACATCCATAGGCACAACCTTACAGCGAACATTCTGCATCAAGCACTAGCCGTAAAGTATAACCTCCTTTCAGAAAAAGACATGGTACCATACTACGATTATGAAGCAAGACCGGTATTAGAAAACGATTCTTATAAACTGTATTATGACCTCTCGATACATACAGACAAAACAATAACAGCGAATAAACCAGACCTTGTACTGCACAATATGAAAGACAAAACAGCAATTTTCGTAGATATAACCCACCCTAATGACCACAACATCAATAAGGCAGAAGAGGAAAAAATAAAAAAATATATTCCGTTATCAATAGAATATAAAGAAATTCATAGATTAAAATCAGTACAAATCGTTCCCATTGTAATAACGGCAACTGGCTTGGTCAACAAAAATCTGTCACAATTAATACTGAAAATGCAGCTCGACCCAAACACACTGATCCCAAAAATGCAGAAGAATGTTATCCTCGAAACGTGTCGCATCGTACGAACAGTCCTGAACATGCCTAATCAGGAATTTGAGTAAGGTTTGCTTGGGCCCCTTACTTCTTGAACCAGATGTTTAACAACTCTGAGACTAATACATGAAATAATAATAATAATAATAATAATAATAATAATAATAATAATAATAATAATAATAATAATAATAATAATAATAATCGAAAATCAGTATGTTAAGATCTACTGGGATAAAACTATCATGACGGACGTAACAGTACGACACAACAGGCCGGACATCACAGTCATTAATAAACAATCCAAGCAAGCTCTGCTTATTGACATATCGATCCCAAATAATTCTAACACAGAAAGCAAATACAATGAAAAACTAAGCAAATACGCCGAGCTAAGGACTGAAATAAAAGAATTGTGGAATCTTGAAGAAGTCAAAATCATTCCAGTTGTTTTATCCTGCATGGGGCTAATTCCCAAGAAACTAAGTACTTCCCTCAAAGACATTGATATTCCTGAGTCAACCTACCGATTAATGCAAAAATCTGTAATCCTGGATGCGACAAACATTGTTAGGTCATTTCTAGAATAGTGACACCCAACGAAAGTCTTGCTGTTGAGGCCGACTGTCGTTGAAACACACCGGGTGTAAATCCGGTGACACAAAAAGGAAAATAATAATAATAATAATAAAAATAATAATAATAATAATAATAATACACCCCTCAACCTATCCCAAACAAACCATCCGGCAGACACATACAATGATGCGCAACTACAACAAGAAAAAATGAATACTTGGTCAGAAAAAGTACTACATGGAGAACACAGATACCGCATGAAATAAAATTTTATTGATAAAAAATCATCATACACATGGTTAGAAGATGGTCAGCTCTTTCCCGAAACAGAAGGATTCCTACTTGCTATCCAAGACCAAGTCATTGCAACTAGGAATTATAAAAAACATATAATCAAGGACCCAGCTACTGTAGATGACCTATGCAGAAAGTGCCACCTCCAGAAAGAAACAATCGAGCATATTACAAGTGGATGTGAAATCCTAGCTGGCTCAGAATACACAGCAAGACACAATGCAGCAGCAAAAATAGTTCATCAAGCATTAGCTACAACGTATAAACTTGTAGAAAACACCGAGCCATACTACAAGTACACACCAGCTTCGATAATTGAAAACAAAGACTTTAAACTGTACTGGGATAATAATATTCAAACAGATAAAACAATACCTGCCAATAGACCAGATATCACTTTTCAGTTAAAGAAAGAAAAAATCACATACTTAATTGACATAGCTATTCCCAGTGATACAAACATCCAAACGAAATATGATGAAAAAGTCCCCAAATACATAGACCTGGCAATGGAAATGAAAAGGATTTGGAAGCAGGAAAGAGTAACTATTATCCCTATTATTATGTTAGTGACTGGCCTCACACCAAGAACATTCAAATCACACCTGAAACAGCTGGAACTCGACACAAACATACAAAGAAACTTTCAGAAGGCAGTCATTTTAAAAACTTGCCATTCCTCAATGCACAATAATAACAATAGATTTTGCACTGACTTGGCGTAGCCCGTCAGTGCAAAATAAAACCACAACTATATGAGAAGAAAAGAATAGTAATTATAATCATAATAATCATGATAATAATCAGCCCAACAATCATTCACTTCCTAAAAACCACTATACAAAACTGTTGCACTAACATTCACATACAAACAGCAACAACCAAACTAACATCCGACGCAATATCAATCAATGGAGGCATCTTTCAAGGGGATTCCTTGAGTGCCCTCTGGTTCTGTATATGCCTCAACTCAGTTTCACATGCCCTCTCTAACAAAAGCTGCTGTTTCCAACTCAAATACAGCCAGAACAATAATTATATAGCCAACCATCTGTTTTACATGGACGATATAAAACTATACACATCTACTAAAAATCAAAATCAATATCGACAGACATACAAATGGAATTCGGACTTAACAAGTGCAAGACCAATAGTCTAGAACGAGGTAAATGGACAAACACCAATGGAACAGTCACAACAACTGGCAAAATAGAGCACATGGATGAAGTAAACTCATACAAATATCTAGGATTCGACCAGACAATTAAACTAAACCACACCACACCCAGACGAAAAATGGCAAAGCAGCGGGAGAAGACAACATTCTGCCTGAAATGCTTAAGGAAAGCGATATCAAGACGAGACAAGAACTACTAAAGCTATTCAATGAGTGCCTAACAGAAGAATATATACCCAAAAGTTGGGAGAATGCTGTAGTTGTTCTGATCTACAAGAAAGGTGACCCAACTGATCTCGAAAACTACCGGCCGATAAGCTTACTATCACAGATATATAAATTATTCACCAGAATCATTTCAAACAGATTAGAACGAAAACTCGAGGCTTACCAACCAAAGGAACAGGCTGGGTTCCGAAGCCATTATAGTACGACAGAACGTCTACACACCGTAAGGCAGATGATCGACAAAGCTACAGAATATAACATAAGCCTATGGATGGCTTTTGTCGATTTCCGAAAATCTGGGCAATAATAAAATCATTGAGAAATGCTAGAGTAGATCAACGTTATATAAACCTCAGCGAAAACATCCATAGAAATTCTTCAATGTCGATAAGACTTCACGAATCATCTGAAAAAATAAACGTAAGGAGAGGAGTTCGGCAAGGAGACGTTATATCTCCAAAGCTATTCACTTTAGTTCTCAAGGACATTTTTAAGAAGCTACAGTGGGAAAACAAAGGATTGAACGTACATGGTGAACGTTTACACAATCTGAGATTTGCTGACGATGTTGTACTGTTTGCAAAAGATAAACAGGAATTGATAGACATGTTGGAAGAACTACAAAATGAGGCTGCAAAAGTAGGATTACACATGAACAACACAAAGACCCAGTTTATGACAAATATACCAGATGCAGACGATACAATACCGATTCATGACAGCACAAAAAAAAGGACGGAAATATACATATACCTGGGTCAAGCTATAACACCAGGCAAATAAAATCAAGAGATGGAGATTGATAGAAGAATTATACTGGGATGGGCAGCCTACGGCAAATTAAAGTAAATCTTCAGCATAAATATTCCAATGAATTTGAAAACAAAAGTCTATAACGAGTATATACTGCCACGTATGGTTGTGAGACCTGGGTAATTACCAAGAAGATAAAATTTAAATTGGAAGTACATCAGAGAGCCATAGAAAGACGTATTTTGGGAATTTCCCTGAGAGACCACAAAACAAATACTTGGATACGAGAAAAAACCAAAGTCTTCGATATAATATAAAGAATTGGTTCCCTAAAATGGCAAAGGGCAGGGCACGTGGCCAGGCATACGGAAAGCTGGAGCGGGTATGCCAACAGATGGAGACCTTGGGCAGAGAGGAGGAGTGTTGGAAGACCCCAGCAAAGATGGTACGACGTGATAAAGAAGGTCGCTGGCCTGAACTGGTATCGAGTTGCGCAAGATCGAAGCCGATGGACGAATTTGAAAGAAGCCTATATCCTAAGGTAAGAAAACTGCTAAAAATGGAAATGGAAAATGGACACAGAGCTCAAACAAAAACTCACCCAGAAATTCAATTCAAAACTCACCCAACTACTTAAAAGCAAACAGCTCAAAAAATCTCACAAAAGCTATAAATACGTATGCAGTTTCATTACTGACATACTCATTTGGAGTTTTAAAATGGACACACACAGACCTAGGCAACATAAATAGGACCATCAGGACGAAGCTCGCCAAACACAACATGCACCACAAGAACGCTTGCATTGAAAGAATCACTCTCCCCCGCTCTGAAGGAGGAAGAGGTATTTTGGATATGCACCCACTTCATAATTCACAAATCATGAGTCTCAGGAACTACTTCTACAATAAAGCTACACAAAGTCCTCTTCACTTGGCAATCACAAAAGCCGACAAAAAATACACCCCACTGGACATTTGTAACAATAGGTTTTGTTTAAAAGACGAAACAACCATACACAACGAAAAAATTAACCTATGGCCAGGGAAAGAAATATACAGACGTTACTACAACCACTCTAAAAATACAAACATTGACCAAACACACTCCCACATATGGCTACATAAATGTATCCTATTCCCCGAAACAGAAGGATTCATGTTAGCGATCCAAGACGGTATAATCAACACACGCGCATACATTAAATTCATCATTAAGGAGTCGACAGTAACAGACGATAAATGCCGACGATGTCACAACGCACGAGAAACAATTAAACATATAACTAATAGCTGTAGCACACTAGCACCCACCAAATATGTAGATAGACACAACGCCGCCGCAAAAATCATACAAAGCATACATTATTGAACAAACATACGCCCTACTGACATACTTGAAAACGAAGACTACAAACTATATTGTTAATGACAAGCCTGGTTGCAAGTGGTTAGAATCCTTTTTTAAAAGAAATCCTACTGTAGTGGTCAGTACTCCTAAAACTTTGACCACAACAAGAGCTCCGGAGAAAATTTAGAGACTATCTCGATCGTAGCTTGTTGTAATGCTGAAGGCGTTCTCATTCCTCCCACCAAGGCAAGAATAAAAAACAGTAGTTTCAGAATAGAATGCTCCCAAACAGTGACATAATTTTTCAACGGCTCAATAATCAATTTTTCCCAGGATGCTGACAGGGACAGTGTGATTACCTGATGGTCATGCTCCACACTGTAGTGACGTTGAGCTGCTAGAATAATGTGTTAACACAACATCATACTATTTTACTAGCCAAGTTACACGACACAATTTTTGCAACTCCTAGAGTTTCTTCAGGTCCTTAAAATTAAACTACTATTCAGCTCATAATTTATACATTAAAAATAACCCAGGTTGAAAGCTCACCAGATTACAGTTTGGAAAGTTACTTGCTGAAGGTTGGAACAAGTTTGCTACTGTAAATAATGGAACTTCAGCATTTAAGCCTACAAGAAATGTGCATTTTAACCCCTCTGCTATCCTAGATGACGCCTATTTGACTAAAAATAATAATATAGCTGATATCCCTGATGTAGCTATCGTAGTTGAAAAGGAATAACATCCTGATGCTAGTTCTCAAAGTTTCCCCAGATATTGAGCTGACATTCAACAACCTTGCTGCAGTTGGCAGACTATAGGTGGAAGTCTAACAGAATGAACTGTCTGCCGAAAATAATGGAAATATTCTTATACCTACTCCTGGAAAAATACTGGATCTGATCTCGCCTGTTTCAGTTGTTTCTGCTGAAGTTGATTCGGTTCGAGGAGGAAGCAAGCAGCTGACAGAAATTTCAACCACAGAGACAATGATTGACGCACAGCTAATATTGTCTGGAAGGAAGTAATGTAAAATGATTTTATGTCTATCCTAATGTTGCGGAGCAGCACGGGTCCTCTAGTTGTTTTTGAAATATCTGTTATAGTACATTTTTTGACGCCAATAAGTGTAAATTTAAATAAATATTGCAAGTTTTGGAGAAGCCACTTTATTTCAAGTTTTGGCGGCGGCGAAATATTTAAAATTTTGGTGAGAGCGACTTAAAAAGTACAAATCTCAAACATTGACCATTTAAAACCGTTGTTAATTAGGATTTGTATTGCTAGTATCCAATATCTAAACTTAGAGCTATCTAGAGACTAATAAAACATGCCTGTTATTAATTACAGAAACCTAGAGCGATGCTAAACATTCATAAATGTGTAATATAAAATGATACGAATAAATACTATACAAATGATCGGCCTTTTGATTTAAGTAAATGATAAATTATAAAATCATATTTCCTACAATTATCCGCAAGAATCTGGTTAGATACAGTATGAAACGCTATTTTCTTTAAACTTGACTAGTTTAAAAAATTATTAAAAAACTTTTTTTAGAAACAGTAAATCTATTCATCAATAATAATTCCAAAAGTTTATTATAATTGAATATACTAATGTTTGTTATAAAGTTAATGAAAGATAAATAAGATTAATTAATTTGTTTTTGAATGTCTACTGTAAAAAATGCAAGCTGCCGTTCTCAGTAACCAATTATTTCTTAACCGCTAATCTTTCATTCGATCAATCATTAGTTTATGTTTACAAGCATTCGATCAGCTGGAAAGAGAAAACTGAGATCGAAATTAGCAGAACCGTATCAAAAGTCCTAATGTATTTCGCGTTCTTCACTACCAGTGTCGGTACAGAAGAATTTTATTTGTTTATTTATAAAATTCATGTTAAAATGCCTCATTGATCTTTTCAGAGCTTTCCAAATATGTATATCGAGATATTTTGGTAATATAATCAAATAATCTTAATATTGAAACATGGATAGTATTTTCACATTCCTCTCCATAACAAATTCTATTACTGTCAGATCATTATCAGTAAAAATATTATGTTTCCAGCTGTCTTTCAAAATCTTCTTCTTTTCTTATTTTGGCGTTAAAGTCTCATATTGCTATTTTTGAGAATTTAGTAGATATTAATACAGTTCTTTTATTTAAAATTTAATAAAAACTAATCTTAGTGTTTTTAAATGAAACTCAAGGTCTCTGGTTAATTCCACAATATAATACAAGTTATTGAAAATTCTAAAAAATTGACAATTATTTCGATAAATCAATATCATCGTCAGAATGACAGAAGTTACATTTCATTTTATGCCTACCTGATGTTTAGTAGTTATATTTTTGGCTAGACCAAGAAGTAACCTAACTTGTGATTGGCTTAATATATGTTTATAGAAAAAGAAGAAGATGTGATATTACAAATATTGAAGCTTAGATATTATTAGCCCTATGGTGATATCCTGGATATCATTTTTCCAATTAAGATCAGTATAACTGTGCAATGATATAGAAAACCAGGAAAACTATATCTGCTGATCTTTACAATTATCACTTAAGAAGACAGTTTATTAGTGGAGAATTCCCTAGATTTAACTGTTCATTGACAACTTCATATTGTGGGTTTCTTAAATGTCTTCAAATTTCTAGTTCTTCAAGGAAATCCAGTTCTTGTTTCTTTTCACAAATATGCAGCACTTCTAGTTCTGTGTTAGGTGTCAATGAATGATTGGTGTCAAGTAGATGTTTTGCGTAGTGGGATTTATCTGGTTGTTTTAATCTTGGTCTAGCCAAAAATATAACTACTAAACATCAGGTAGGCATAAAATGAAATGTAACTTCTGTCATTCTGACGATGATATTGATTTATCGAAACAATTGTCAATTTTTTAGAATTTTCAATAACTTGTATTATATTGTGGAATTAACCAGAGACCTTGAGTTTCATTTAAAAACACTAATATGAGCATATTCCACGAAGTAAGGGTCGAGACAGTCAATTTCATTAAAAAATCTTCGAGAGAAGATTTGACCCGACTGTACCAGAAGTTACTACAAAAACGTTACAAAGCATCACAAAACATTTGGTTTAACCAAGAATGCCTTAGAAAAAAGGTAATACCAAATTATGTGAATATAAAATGTCACACTAAAACACCACAAGCACAAAAAGCTATAAAATGTGCTCAACGAGTTTGGATAAAATCTGAATGTAAGAAATGGTTCAAAGTTAGAGACTCCTTAGACAACTACATAAAAGTTGTACATTCAGAACTCACATTCCAATTACATCCAGTAGAATTTGACTGTTTGGATGACAAAATTAGAAAAAATATCAGCACTATGAAGCATATGAAATTTAAGAAACAAGAAAAGAAGCTACATAATCTTGAACACACACAACATAAAATTCAATACTCAAAACATCATGAAACTGTAAGTACCTACATACCAACACACTTTGCACCACGATTTGAAAACCTTTCAGACACTAATTTTACAAATAGTGAAATAGAATTTTTAAATAAAGGTTTAAAGTACAGCATACCACCTAAATTTACGAATAATATTAAACAAATTTTAGCTACAGAGTCAGAAATAACTTTAAAATCTAATTCAAATAATTTTCTTTATGAGAAATTAAAAATTGCCAATTTAATCAAAAATATTGAACCTTCAAAAGTTAAACGTCAAACAAAAAATGACATTTCAGTTTTAAACGCAATAAAAGAGAAGATAGAGAACGATAACCTAACAGTTACAAAATCCGATAAGGGGGATGCTACTGTCATTTTGACGACTGAAAATTACAATTCCAAAGTATATAACTTTATAGAATCCAGCGATGTAAAAGTTCTTAAAGCAGACCCAACAAAGAAGTTTTCTAATAATGTAAGGGATATTGTTAATAATTCAAATTATCTTTTAAATGATTACGAAAAGAGGTCTATCATACATAAGAATCCTCATTGTCCACAATTATATGGAACAGTTAAATTACATAAAATAACGAAACCAATTAGACCTGTAGTCTCTTATGTTAATGCTCCTAATAATATATTGGCAAAAAAGCTCAACAATATACTCAATACTTACGGATATGAATCTCAGTACTCAATTAGAAATTCAATAGAACTAATCAAAAAGTTGAAATCAATCCACTTGCAAGATAACTATAAACTCATATCGTTCGATGTAACTAATATGTTTACTAAAATTTCTCCTAAAGAATGTCTAATACTTGTAAGAAAATTACTAGAAGATAAAAATATTAATCCAGGAATAATATCAGATACACTTAATTTATTTGATGTATGCATTAATCAGAATTATTTCACTTTTGACAATAAGATATATATTCAAAATGAAGGTTTACCAATGGGAAGCCCTATATCACCTATTTTAGCAAACATTTTTATGGACAATTTAGAAAGAAAGATCTTTGAAAGTAATATTTCGAAAAATATTTTATTTTGGTATAGATATGTGGATGACATATTAGCTTGTTTTATGGGTAGTGAGCGACAATTAGATGTGTTTTTCAACCACATCAATAATTTACACCCGAAAATTAAATTTACATTAGAAATTGAAGAAAATAGCTCAATCAATTTTCTTGATTTAAAAATTCAAAGAGTTAATAATGTACTTGATTATTCAATTTACCGAAAACCAACACAGACTGATGTGACAATTCCATTCAATTCTAACCACCCTGTCTCACACAGACTAGCAGCATATAATTCAATGATACATAGAGCTTTTTCAGTTCCTATGAACAAATGTAATTTTGATAGAGAGATTAATACAATTAGACAAATAGCAACATCTAACGGTTATCCATTAGATATGATAAATAAACTAATTAGTAAAAAAGAGAAAAAAGTGGCATTACAACTAATATATCCTAAGCAAGCTGATGAAATTAAAACTTATAAAACCATTACATATGCAGGAAATATTTCTAATAATATTTCAAAGATAATATCTTCAGCAACGAATGCAACAATTTCTTTTAAAACAGAAAGTAACGTTAGTACAAAATTGTTAAATGTAAAAACAAAAATACCACTATTAAAGAAGTCAGGTATATATAAACTCAAATGTCCAGAATGTAATGCTGTCTATTTGGGTCAGACCCTTAGGAATTTTGAAATACGATACAGTGAGCACTTACGAGCTTACAGATTAAAACAACCAGATAAATCCCACTACGCAAAACATCTACTTGACACCAATCATTCATTGACACCTAACACAGAACTAGAAGTGCTGCATATTTGTGAAAAGAAACAAGAACTGGATTTCCTTGAAGAACTAGAAATTAGAAGACATTTAAGAAACCCACAATATGAAGTTGTCAATGAACAGTTAAATCTAGGGAATTCTCCACTAATAAACTGTCTTCTTAAGTGATAATTGTAAAGATCAGCAGATATAGTTTTCCTGGTTTTCTATATCATTGCACAGTTATACTGATCTTAATTGGAAAAATGATATCCAGGATATCACCATAGGGCTAATAATATCTAAGCTTCAATATTTGTAATATCACATCTTCTTCTTTTTCTATAAACATATATTAAGCCAATCACAAGTTAGGTTACTTCTTGGTCTAGCCAAAAATATAACTACTAAACATCAGGTAGGCATAAAATGAAATGTAACTTCTGTCATTCTGACGATGATATTGATTTATCGAAACAATTGTCAATTTTTTAGAATTTTCAATAACTTGTATTATATTGTGGAATTAACCAGAGACCTTGAGTTTCATTTAAAAACACTAATATGAGCATATTCCACGAAGTAAGGGTCGAGACAGTCAATTTCATAAAAACTAATCGTTTATTTATTTATTTATGTGCAATACTTTTGGAATACCTAGTATTACATACGAGATCAAAATGGTTGAATGACCCAGTATATGTCAAATTTGGCATTATTTAATTTTGAATGACATTTACATAGAATATATTCAATAATAGAAAGTCTTGTCATAATTTAAAATTAAAAACAGAGGTCACTGTAGGTGTTTATTAAGAATAAATGAAAACAAACCTCTGTAGACAGAAATTATTTAAAAATTAATAGATCAGAGAACAAATTTAATAATTTTTTTGAAAAAGAGGAAGGTTTTAACCACAATAGAATGTTTTTGTTGATTGGGAAAAGGTAGTTTAGTTGAACTCGAAATCCCATACGGAAAACATCATATTTGAGATTTCTCCAAATATTTGGAAAAACAGTATAGCAATTGGAATAGTGTAATCAATACTCTAAAGCTTTATTAGATACCCATTTTAAATTTTGTGTGGGTGTGTGTTTTGGAAAATTTAATCATATCTCGAAAAAAGTGAAAAATCCAGAATTCTAAATTGTATTTAGAATAGTACGGGTTTGTTGTTTCTTTCCAGAGTACTGGTAAGTCCGTTCCAGTTCATTAATAATCAAATAATGCATTATTTCATCGAAAACATCAGGCCTTTAACGAAATTAAGATAGATGCATCTAAATTTAAAAAATATAAATTAGAATTCAAATTAAAAACTGAATACGTATTGAACAATTAAACAATTCGGAGAATTTATTAAAACATTTTACGACTGTGATCGAGTAGTTGACATTTGCCGAATCAAGTGACAATTCAAAATTTGTGAACGTTTAGAAAAATTCATAAACTTTCGTAAATAGGTATTAAGTATTCTAGCTCGTAATTTATTTAATTTTAAATTGTATTTGGGTGGATGAAATTTTGTTATTTGTTATAAAAAAAATGAAAACTAAGATTTGATTTTGTGATTTGATAATTGTAGATAAACTTTGAATTTTAACTAACATTGGAAGTTGTTTATAATATTTGGAAACGTTAAAACAAATTAAATTTATTTAGCTCAATAATGTTTTTTTATTTTTTGACAGTGACATTTAGTTGATTTTAAAAATGCTTTCAATACAATTCATCGCGATCATTTATTAAAACTTGTAGCAGATATTCCACCTGAAATTTTTCCTTTCATCAATCAATGTTATCGATTCCCTTCATATCTTTCATTTGGCGAAAACATCATTTATTCGGAAAGAGGCGTCCAACAAGGGGACCCTCTCCTTTTTTGCATATCGATACACAAACTTATTAGCAACATTGATACAGAATTCAATGCTTGGTACCTTGATGATGGTTCTTTAGGTGGTAATACTAATTCCGTGTTCAAGTCTCTTGTCTATATAATAAACAATTCCAAGGATATTGGTCTTGAACTCAATTTCAGCAAATGCGAGTTATTTTTCTTAGAATCACCAAATAATCTAACCATTGATAAATTTAATTCTGTAGCACCAGGTATAACAGTTACCAACAGACAAAATTCATTTTTATTAGGTGCTCCTTTATTAAACGAATCCTTTCTATCAGCTTTCAATGAAAAACTAACCTTTTTCAAAAAAATGTCATCTCGTTTATCCTGGTTACCGACACATATTGATTATTACCTTCTCAAGAATTGCCTATTAATTCCAAAATCAACATATATCTTAAGATGTAGTCCGACCTGGTTACATAATGATATCCTAATCAATTTTGACAATGCCATTCGTCATTCATTAGAGTAATTAATTAACATTAAATTAGAGGACCTTTCTTGGAAACAAGCTTCACTACCTGTTTCATATGGTGGTTTAGGAATTCGCTCAATCGTTTCAGTAGCTCTTCCTTCTTTTTTGTCATCATTAAATAGTTGAAAAAATTTCATTAATTACATTCTGCCTATATTTTTCCACAAACAAGACCCTTTATTAATGGAGGCAGAAAATATTTGTTCATTAAAGTCTAACAAAGTTGTACCCGATGATTATAAATCCTTTCAAAAATCCTGGGATATTCCTTTATTGAACATGGAAAAAGAAAATCTGCTTCAGAAAGCTATCAATTCACTAGACAAGGCTCGTTTGAATGCAGCATTTTCAAAGGAATCAGGAGCATGGTTGAACGCTTTACCGTCGGCTCCATTAGATACGCTTTTAGATGACGAAAGTTTCCGTATTTCTATTGGTCTCCGTTTAGGTTGTCAAATTTGTGTAAAACATCGCTGTCGTTGCGAAGCTGATGTTGATGAATATGGTAGACACGGCCTAAGCTGCAAATTGAGTGCCGGCCGTTTTTCAAGTCATTCTGCAGTAAATGACCTAATCAAACGAGGCATGGCATCTGCAAAGATTCCCTGTTCGTTGGAACCGTTAGGTACTTGCCGCGACGACGGTAAACGTCCAGATGATATGACCCTCATTCCATGGCAACGCGGCAGACCAGTTATATGGGATTTCACTTGCACTGACACTTGGGCTCCGTCCCATGTCCGATCCACATCTACTTCCGCAGGCGCTGCACCTTTACGAGGCGAAACTTTTAAAATCAACAAATACAAAAATTTGGAGAACATTTACATTTTTATCCCTGTAGCAATTGAAACCTCTGGTGTTTTCGGTCATGAAGCTTTAAAATTCATTAAAGAAATCGGTAAAAAAATATCAATAGAAACCAATGATTCAAGAGCAACTTTGTTCTTTATACAACAAATAAGTATTGCAATTCAAAGAGGAAACGCTTCATCTTTCCTCGGTACGTTTCCCCGTTCTAAGCCTCTAGAAGAACTTTTTATGAAACCTTATCATAAGAAACGTAATTCTTCTACAACTTTCAAACTTTCTCACATTACAGACCCTAAAACATTTGATCTTTCCTTTTTCCGAAATTCTTATTTAACATCTTCATACTCTTCTTCAGAATGTGTGCCTTCTGATAATACATGCGTTGACAATTCAATAAATTATGCCCTCAACAAGCTTTTGGGCCTCAGTGTACTAAAAAATACGGATAACCACCAGCCTGATGATGTCCCATTCATAGGAATACTGAAGAAGATGACTATGCTAGAGAATGATGCGATTCCTATACGCAACTTTAAAATTTAAAAAAAATTTAATTGATAACAAATTGAACCCACTTGAGATAAGCGTAAGTATAATTCAAAAGTAAATTCATCTTTCGATATAATAAAAAAATTATTTTGCTAGCCGGAAATTATTTGACAATAAATGTCAATTTGAAGTACATAAAAATACATGTGGTTAAACCGTGTGTACAATATAGATCTTCTCAATGTTTTCAATCCCTTATATCCTATCGTAGGAGCGTGTTCAATATTAAAGAAAACCAAGAAGAAAGCGAATTAAAGCAGTTGAAAGTGACTTCAACAAACTTAGTGAAATTAGCAAAAACAAAAAAGTCGAAAACACTCTTATCGAGTGAAATTAACATCCATAAAAATAAAAAACTCAACTTATCGGTAAACATTCGAATCATATGTAGGTTAAACGAGTAGGCATTCCGAGAAGAGAATTAACCATCATCTCGGTATATTTATTAAAATTCCTTCCGATTCGAATGAATATAATCATTAAATAGAAAGAAATTTATTGAACAATTAAATGTATAAAAAAGGTAATATTTTCCTCGCTGGGAAGTTAAACAGATTAGAGAGGAATCATAAATTTCTTTCCGCGTAATTACAATTTCGCGTTCGCCAGGTAAAAGATTGCATTCTTCAGCATTGGTAATTGTGCCATTTGCTTTGCCTTCGTCCAATTAAATGAGTCAATTGCACCACTCCAACAAATTAATTAATTAAGTTGATAAATACAATAATTGAAGCAAACGGTCATATACTGAAATTTATCAAACTGTTTACAAAAGTATTATTAAAAAAAGGTTTTTTTAAACATAATGATTCTAAATCAACTGATACAAGTGAATTGAAAACTTCTATTTGTTTTTATAAACAATTATCAACATTTTATATCAAATTTGGCTTCAAAACTTTATTCCTTACAAATACTGCTACAAATACAGTGTGGAACTGCTATAGTTTTAAATTTCAATGTAGAAATTAACAAGAAAATTTGAGTAGACAATTCCGCTATGGAATTGATTGGTTACAGAGACAGAGAGATAAGTTGTTCGTCTATTTCGGAGTTGCCGCTGATATCTCAATGTGCCATAAGTATTTTCGGAAACGTAGACATATACGGCAGATGAAGAAAATATACTCTGTGTCATGATCAAAAATTGGTCGTCAAGAAGCTTCTGCGTTAAATTTTAGCATTTTCTCCATTCTCCGCATATTGAAAGAAAATAATATGAATCTATATGATTTTGATATTACGAATTCCCTTTTTGTAAAGAAATGATGTAAATGAGAACACTTCATTTATTTTCTTTACATTTCGGTAATGGTAATCGCCAAAACTATTGTTACTGGTCAAGAAATAAGATAACTGCAAATTCAAAACACTGCGAAAGTTTTTTTTTTGGGCATGAATAATAATTGGTCCCTTTTCCATACTCACAGATTCTCTTAGCTCTTTCCAAACTATCAAAAATTCACACCGCAAATTCTCTAGTAGTTAAAATAGCTAACAATAAAGAAATAGCATTTTGTTGGATCCCCTCCCATATTGGAATAAAGAGAAACAAAGAGGCATATCTGGTTGCTAAGTAAGTTACAAATAGTGCAGAATGCGTGAACTTTATATCGAGCGCCGATATCAAAACAGGCATAAAACATAAAATTTTCAGCGAGTAGGAAAAAAATGGATAACATCTACAAACAAGCTTCAAGAAATGAAAAACCGTGCTCAGTGCTACCCAAATATCGTAGAGACGAGACGTCTCCACCTAGATCCCACGTGACGGCATTCTCAACTGCTCCATAATAATTTCCTGTACTAGGAATATATCGATCAAAATTGATAAAAGCTGGGGTGAAGGTATGAACTTCATGCACAGCAGTGTTCAGTGCAAACTGAATTTTATACAATTCTGTGTCCATCTTTTATGTTCATTAGTATAACTACGGATAGCTTGCCCTATCGTTTTATTTACTCTTTCTACAAAATTACACATCGGAGCATACCGTGGTGTGAACCAAATCTTCTGCACTGTGACGTGCTTCCTTTCCTCAAAAGAGTTACGGACGTCACTATGACCCCCGTGGCTTTACTATCTACCAGATTTTCTCGGGCGCCAGATTTTTGGGATGGTTTACTCCACTGGACTCTCGAAAATGGTAGCGTCAAGAGTTACCAGGGTAGCAACAGATGGAGGTTAAGTAATTCCAGGGGTCTGTTGTTCTAGACCTCTATGCCGTGCGAAATGGGAAACATGCTTTAATTGTTTACCACTGTCGGAAAATGAAACTACCTGTGCTTTATGAAATTATACAATTTATTTCGACTTCGAAATAATTTGGGAAAAGGAAAATAACTAAATATCGATGAAAACCCTTCAGTATTTACGATTTCTATTTAAATTACAACCCATACCAAAGCACTTTATTACAAAATAAATGTTTTACGATTACAAGCCTAACGTGCAAAGCTTTAATAGTTTTCGGCGATTTCCGAAGAAAATCAGTGAAAATTTACTAGCAGTACGGTGAAAATTACACAGAGAAAGCGTTATCAAGGCACTAGCGATGTTTTACGGGAGCGTTTCTTGGTATTTGTGTACGGCGGAAAATCACTCAAATTAAACAAGCAGTAAGCAAAAATAAAATCTATTTATACAGCTACGAAAGACGCTAGGAGCAAAATGAATTTAACACAAGAAGAATGATTTATAAAATAATTTCTAAATTTGCTTACCTTGTTGGCGAAAATCAGTCGGCGTTTCGGAAACGGCGGAAATACGGCGGAACTGTAAAAACACAGAACTAGGAGCTACAGAGCAAAAGAGGCCTATTCCGTCCTGTTTGCCGGTTTTATACATTCTTCTCTCGACCCCACTCAGGAGGTCCCCTACTTAATAATCTTAAGAACGGCGCGGACTGATTTGCGCGAACGGTACAGTGAGCAATACATATTCAATATATACCGGATGTATCAAAAACAGTATACATATTTAAAATTATTAACAACAAATAAATTTACAGCTTTTGATGAAAGAGGAGTGTATAAGTAAATAATAACATAACTTAATAATAATACCAATGAAATGAGAAACTAAAATATATACAGTGGGATGTCGGAACAAAAAAAAGTAACATCGTTACAGCACCTGATACGAGTATATAAGTTTCCTTAATTCTTTACCTGCAAACAATATTGCATTATCACAAATGACAAATTGTGGGGGACCAAATTGCGAAAATAAACTCCATAAACTTTATGTAAAAAACACAAGATATGACATAAATTTTAAGAACGCCCTATATAGACAAATTCTTCTTAATTCAAAATAATTAATAATTATCGACCTCAACTAAAGGAAATAACACAAACAAAACATATTAGATTACGATTAGGTCAGGTTTGTTTACTATAAACAAAAACAATGATATTGCAAACGAACCTTCACACAAGGTGAAATTGAGAAATACATAACGAAAAATTGGGAATCAAAAGAGAGAAAGTATCTCTCCCCCGGTGAGGCAAGTCTAAGTATTGACGGGCCCTCACCCTCCAAACAGTAATAGTGTGCAGTTTGTGTCACTGGTGATAATCCAGAACGTAAGTTTTTAACGTACAATTATTTTATTATATTGTGTATTTGAACTGTGATATTATATTTTTCCTTTGACTTAACCGGGTGTCCCAAGATAGGGAAGGGACCCCACAGTATTTTTCTGGTCATATCTAGTGTTTCATATATATCAGCGCCCCTCATTTACTGGTAGGGCCTAATTTGTAATAGGTATCTTATTTAGCCTGTATTCAGGGACCACTTCCCTATATATAATATATATTAATACATATCCTCTATCTAAATTCTATAGAAAACATTGAAATAAAGAAAATATGCATATGTACATGTAATACTAATGATACACACTGTATTATCAATAATTTGAAAGGTTCAATATTCTAATAAAATTTGACATTTCAATTTCATATGACATTACTGCAGAATAGACTTAATGACAGATAGATTTTTAAACGATTTGAAAAAACCGAATACAGATGTCTCTATTAGCAAATAGCACTTATAAATAAAATAATGAAAATCTCTCTTGGTATATAAAAACGTAAATTTGTATTTTTTAAAAAAAAAAGAATTCTTGGTAACCAAAGGAGTGGAGAATTATTTATTTAAACATTTTAGTTAGTTGAATTTGAAATCCCCATGAGACAACATCATAATAAGAGTTGTCTCAAATTTAATTTTGAATATTAGGGAATTTATATAATCGTTATCAGTTCAACATATCTTGCCTTTTGTAAAGCCAGTGCGTGTATTATTCACAAAGATTTACCGCTAAAGTGCAAGTGTTTTTCGCGTTTTCTAAATTATTGATTTGGAAACGTTTGTTCCGGAAATTCTAAAAATACGTTTTAGAATACGTACGAGATCTCTAGTATCCAGTTTGGTGAGTCCAGTCCATATAATATATTATTCTCAAGAATTAATGGCCTTTGATCAAAATTATTTCGAAAATAGATGCATCTTATAATTAAATTATAGTAACGTTACTTTTATAAAATTCTACGTCAAGTGCAGACAATTTTGGGAACAGACAATTTACAAGAAAATTTACGTATTTTACATTGACAGATATCAAGTATAAATTTAGACATTTTAAACTTTCGGTTAAATTATTGAGATCGGAAATTTCTAATATAGATTGTTTTTAATATTAAGGTTTGATAGAAAATTCTATCGTTGTTTATGCGTTTATGATATTTTTGAAGAGTTTTAATTTTTGTAAGTGTTATTTTGATAATATATTATATAAATTTGAATTCCAAATCTCTTTGGCTCTCTTTTCATATTCATTTTCATTATATTTGATAATTTTTATACTATAGAAAATTTAGTATAATAAGTGACATTTAGTTAATCTCCTGACAGTAAATTCATATATGTCATAAGATAATTTAAATTGTCTTATAGTGTATTGGATAAACAGTTACTGTAGATTTGAATAGTGTGATACGTAATTTAGAAAATTATTTGGAAATTTACAAATTTGAATTATTAGTTGAAATCTTTGATCCCTCCCTGAGAAAAGAGTGAGTTGATTGGTGTTGTATTGATTTATCTTTCATAATATAAAATTTAATATTTATTGAGTCGGGCATAATAATTTGACAACTGCTGTCATTAAAAATTTTATAGGTTATATTTAGAGGTAAAGGTATTTTCACAATAGTGTAGTTATTATCACAAATTGTGATGACAGCTACAAATTAAATTCAGCATCATATAAATTCATATTCATATATAAAATATAATAAAATTAGTAAAACACATTAGATATACTATAATTTGTCACCCGAACGTGGGGCAAATATTAAGTACATTGCATATATTATAATATACATTTATTTGACTATTTTGATAATAGCGCAAAGATATTTATATTTTACTAAGGATCATAGTTAATCCTATTTCAGAGTATTGATAATAGTGCACAGATATTTTTATTTTACTAGGGATCATAGTTAATCCTATCTTAGAATTTTGACAATAGCGCACAGATATTTATATTAAACTAGGGATCATAGCTAATCCTATCTCAGAGTTTTGATAATAGCGTAGAAATATTTATATTTTACTAGGGATCATAGTTAATCCTGTCTTCATAAATTACTTTTCTGAATTTTATTTGATATAGAGGGTATTTCTATAGTTTTATTTCTTCTCTCTGCGAGAAGCGTAATTAGCGCTGGAAATAGGGGGTAAATAATTTCCCTTCCTTTTTTGTAAAGATATATCAGTTGTTAATCTCTTATTTATGTAGGGTATGTCACGTAGGCTATCCTAGAAGCCAGGAGAAAGCCACGTGTAATATTTTATTATATTGAAAAGCGTTCGTATATGGTTTTAATAGTTTTCCTTTTTTTATTTGTAATATATATTTGTACGTATTATAACCTTTCAATTTGTTTCCATAACCTCAATCCTCACCACCCCCGTACCCGTCAAATAGGACGGACCTGCACTACGAACTCGGGCTTGGCACCCTGTATAAGCCCAAGGGGTCCCACGACGTCCTTGATCGCTCGAGCCTGGATCAACCCCTCCCTCGAGGTAATCCCGCAGGAAGAATTCTTGGTTCTACAATTTTTTTGTGCCGCGAGGCACTGGTGACAGCACGCTGCAACGATTTTTTTCTGGGGTAGGAATATACAGTCGGGCCCTTTCGGTCACTACGATCAGAGGGAAAGGAAGCCGGAGAGATACTACAGGAACCAAATACCTTTCCCCGGCAATAACAGAATAAAAATAGGATCTACGATAAATAAGTTACACGGAACAGCGCCGACAGTTATTACACTGGAGGCGGCGGTTTTTCAAACAATAAAATCATTACACTGGAGACATTTACTAGAGTGGTGACGGCGGATACACAAAGAGACCCTCTAATTCACTACACTGGTGACAGCGGTCTCTACCAACAGAAGGAAAAAGGAGTTACCCATTTATTAGAGTTGTGACAGCGGATATCTGACCTACTTTATTACACTATAGAATCGGCTTTAGCATTCCTCATTGCATGCAGTAGAGTATACTTTGAAAAACAATCCGCTACTGCTAACAAGTAATTAAAGCTTTGGGGAGACCTTGGAAAAGGACCCATAATATCAACAGCTATAATCTGGAACGGAAGGTTTGCTACTCTTACTCCTAGAGGTGCTGAATTTATCTCAATTTAGAATTAAAAATTAACGCGTCTGAAAATATTTTCTATAAAAATACTTAACGGAGCTACTGAATTTATCCCTTTTAGCTGTTCCACATTGTATTTTGTTACTCTAATGAAAACCTAAACCTCTAGTGCAGTTCGCCCATTCTTCCACTATTCTCGATCTAAAAGATAAAGATATCCCCATCCGACCTTAATCTTTCGTCCATAAAATTTACAATTCACTTCTACAATCTGCCAACACTGATTTGTAACGACTTAATAGGAGAGTCTGCCTTAGCTAAACTTCCAACTTTATATATATGCCGAGCGGATGTGATCGATATCAGAAGTAATAGAAATCTTCTGTTCCATTTTAGTTGATTCTGCTGACATTTATTCAATGTGGGTAATTTAGTTTGTTTGTTGGTTGTAAAACTTCACGTTGGAATTTTTTTTTCATCGAATGAATTGTTTTAAGAACTACAAAATCTATTGAAATATTGACCAAAATAACAAATCAAAACAGGACTATCGCCAATTTCTAGAGGAAACTACATTTAGATTGACCACCAGCAAACCATCGTAACGTAAGAAAATACAATATAGAGCTGTACCTAGCGTTTACTAATTATAAGAACGCCTTTAGCCCGGTTAATAAAAATACATTGTTAAACTGCACAAAAATAAGAATCTAATTAAGATTGAAAGTACAACTATGGGAATTGTTAAGATTTAAGCCTATAAGTCAACATATTTACTTGAAAATAAAATGGCTATTTGTATGGATGATATTCAAGTTGATATGTTACTATTATGCTGTCCCTATGTCACACATATAATCAATACTAGCATTGTTCAATCAACAATTCCATAAAGGTTTTGAAAGTATCTCCAATTGATCAGTAAGTGTAATTTTTATATATAATGTAATGTTTATGTTATTTATTTAAACAATAAACGGGTGGGATAAATTTTAAACACACGATATGGCTACTTACTAATTTATTTAAACGCTAACTCACTAACACTTAATTTACATGTACTTAACTAATGACTTAAATTTAATTTACATGCACACAAACTTAATTATTAATTTATATTAGCACTTTACTGTTCGGTGTATTTTTGTTTATTTCTCAAGATCACTTTATCAACTAAACTCCTCCGCTGATCGCTCCTTATTTATATTATTGCCTTTCTTACTAGAAAATTCCGGGCTGCGACTTACACACACAAATAATTGATTCTGGCATATTCTAGGTAAGTCTGGTCACAAAAACAATGCTTAGATAAGATAGTCCCAAACAGTTATAAAAACACTGCGTATCCGCCATAATTTTAATTTTCATACCTGGCTTAGACAGGGTCGGATTTAGGGTCTATACCAGTGTGCTGTTTCGTAACATTACCCCCTCCTTAAATGGAAGTTCCTCCTGGAACTTTTGTGTAGCCGAGACTGGATGTTTGAATCAGCAACTGGTCCCATTTCTACACTTTCCGATCTAATGGAAATAGCAGAGCACTGTCTTCATCGGATACTGATAACGGGGGTTGTAGCTGCAAATTAATATCTGGACACCGGTATCTCTAAAGATAACTTCTACCATGTTCCTGATAACTCGCCAATTCAACTGGTTACTCGCTATCTTAGGCATAGCCAGTTTCTTCACGCTGGATTGTAACACATGGTCTCGGAGGTTACGAAGTGCTTCCCACACATCGCGGTAGGTAGATCGATCTCTAAATTCATCTTTAGTTACCACGTAGAAGACGTACCGCGAATTATGTTTCAGTTTTAGTGTCTTGCCAGCGGCTGGAATCTGGTCTTCAAGTTTTTCTAATTGCCCGAACTTCTTTCGAAAGACGGTTGCCAACCCTCGTGCGTTCTTGATACGGGCGGGGATGTTGTATGCCAGTGAATAATCTTCCGAGAGAGTAAACAAATCTTGTTGCTGTTCCGAAGTGACTCCATATCTAGCTTTTCCGGTCCCTCAATACGCGCCCATAAATTCATTGAAGGTGGGGTCAGACACATCTCGAATAAGGTTTACTCCTTCCTCTATGTCGTTGTCTCCTTCGAATGGCGCTAGTCGGTTTTGGTGAACTACTTTTGGTTTTCCGTTGGGGATCTTGCTTATGCGATATATAACGTCATTGATCCTTTTCTTGATTAAGTATGGACCTTCCCAGGATTTTTGTAATTTTGGAGAAAATCCTTTCCTCCTTGCCGGGTTGTGGAACCATACTTTGTCCCCTTCTTCAAAACCGCTTTCTGTGGCCTGCGTGTCGTACCGACTTTTCATTCTGTCGCTGGCAACTTGAAGATTTGTTCGAACTAATTCATGAATATCGTCCAGCCTTCTTCTCAATTGGATTACGTAGTCTTCGCCTGCTAGACCTTCTCCAGGCCGGCAGCCAAATTCCAGGTCACAAGGAAGCCTCATTTCACGTCCAAACAGGATTTTCGCCCGTGGACACATTGACGGCAGATCGATAAGCCAATGCGAATAGGGAAAGATACTAGTCCCAATCTCTCTGATGGCTGGATACTACTTTGGACAGGTATTTTCCAATAGTTCTGTTCAATCTCTTGACCATGCCATCTGACTGTGGATGTAATGCTGTTGTCCTGGTCTTCTTCATTCCCAGCTTCTCGTAAATCACCTGGAATAGATTACTTTCGAAATTTCTTCCCTGGTCGCTGTGGACTTCCAAGGGCGCTCCATATCGGCTGATAAATTCTTTGACCAATACATCTGCTACAGTTGTGGCCTCTTGGTTCGGGATAGCGTAAATTTCCAACCATTTTGTGAAATAATTCATTACAACCAGTATGTATTTGCTACCATTTTCTGTTGTCGGAAATGGTCCAGCGGTGTCTAAAGCAATCCTTTCGAAAGGGCTTCCAACATTGTACTGTTTCATGGGTGCCTTTCTCTTGCGATGTGGTCCATTACTCGTAGCACAAGTCGTACATTCCTTACACCAGTCCTTCACATCGTCGGAGCTGTTCATCCAATAAAACCTTTCACGGACTCGCTGAAGGGTTTTCTTCACTCCCAGATGACCTCCCGATGGACTGTCGTGTAACTTCTTCAGTACCTCAGCTACTCTCGCTCTCGGGATAACTATCTGTCTTCTCTTCTCGGAACCATCATCGTTCTCAAGGATTGTTTTCAATAGGCCTTCTACCAGGACAAGGGAGTCCCACTGAGCCCAATATGCCTTGAGTGTCGGTGAAAATCTTGACACTTCTTGCCAGGTAGGTCGCCCATTTTCTTCCTTCCATTGCCGGATCATCTTCAGGTGAGGACCATTCTCCTGCTCTTCTCTGATTCTGGTGGGTGACCATTCCTCATTGACTACAGTAGTTCTTGAAACTGCAGCTTCCCTAGATTCCACCTTGTTGCAGAGGGAGCAGCCTGTTGGGCACGGCCGTCTGGACAGGGAGTCGGCATTTCGGTGACTCACACCGGCTCGATGTTCGATGTTGAAATCATATTCTTGAAGTCGTTCAATCCATCTAGCGATCTGGCCCTCGGGATTCTTGATCTGCATCAAGCACTTGAGTGCTGCATGATCAGTCCGGATTAAAAACTTCCTACCATAGAGATACTGGTAAAAGTGTTCCACGGACTTCACTACTGCCAAAAGTTCTCTTCTTGTGACGCAGTAGCTTCGTTCTGGTTTGGAGAGGACTTTACTGAAATATCTCAGCACTCTTTCTTGCCCTCCTTGGATCTGTGAGAGCACTCCACCAATTCCTACGTTGCTTGCGTCAGTGTCAAGAATAAAGTCTCCCTCTGGTAATGGATATCCTAATATCGGCGCCGAGGTTAAATGCCTCTTCAAAGTTTCAAAAGCCGTTTGTCAGTCTTCGTACCATTGGAAAGCTCTTGCTTCTTCTGTAAGTCGCGTTAGAGGCTTGGCAATATCTCCAAACTTCCTGATAAATCTTCTATAATACGTGCAAAGTCCAAGGAAACTCCTAATTTGATGTTTGTCGGTTGGTTGCGGCCATTGCTGAATGGAAGCAATTTTTTCTGGATCCACCGCCACTCCTTCATTGCTCACTATATGACCTAGATAGTTGACTCGGTTTTGGAACAGCTGACATTTCTTCGGGTCTAACATGAGCTGGGCAGCTTGGAGTCGTTTGAATACGTCTTCCAAATTCTTCAGATATTCGTCAAATGTCTTCCCCAGTACTACGATGTCGTCCATTTCTTCCAAAGGTATCGTCTGAAGTACATCTAAGGCATCTCCGTGAAGCGCGATGGTTAAATTCACTGCCTTCTCTCTATCGGACCAATTATTCACTCTAGCGGCTGCTTCAAATTGTTTCACATAATTGGTCCACGACATTTTTCCATCGAACGTTGGGGCCTTGACTCGGGTAAAACTGCCAATGTCTTCAAACTTAGTTAGTGTTTCTGGCTTGCAAGGTTTCGTTTGCTCGGTCTTCTTTTCTTCCTCTGGCGTGCCTCGCGTTCTTGAATCGGCAATATTTTCCTCTAACTCCTTGATTTTCTCGTCTATCGTTGTAATCTTATTCTCAATTTCAGATTTTAGGGACGAAATTTCTTTTTCAACGTCAGCGGCAATGTCGTTTTTCATTAATAAGATGTCGGCAGATATATCGTTCTTCAAAGTAGAAATCTTCTCGTCCATGTTCTCTTCCATGGCAGAAATCTTCTCTTCCATGGCAGAAATCTTCTCGTCCATATTCTCTTCCATGGCAGAAATCTTCTCGTCCATATTAGCAGAAATTGACGAGATTAAGGTGGAAGCCTCGCCATTATATAAAACTGTTTCTGGATCGAAGCCGTCATTCTACTAATTCACTTTTCTTACCGGACGTTTCCAACTCACGATCTTCCAATTCTGCTCTTAATTCCGCCACTTTCAGATCCCTTAATCTCTTGGCCATTTTTACGTAGCAATTTATTTATATTACCCCACTTCTGACACCAATGTAATGTTTTTGTTATTTATTTAAACAATAAACGGGTGGGATAAATTTTAAACACACGATATGACTACTTACTAATTTATTTAAACACTAACTCACTAACAATTAATTTATATGTACTTAACTAATCACTTAAATTGAATTTATATGCACACAAACTTAACTATTAATTTATATAAACACTTTACTGATCGTTGTATTTTGGTTTATTTCACAAGATCACTTTATCAACTCAGTCCTCCGCTGATCGGTCCTTATTTATATTAATGCCTTTGGTACTAGAAAATTCCGGGTAGCGGCTTACACACATAAATAATTGATTCTGGCCTTTTCTAGATAAGTCAGGTCACAAAAACAATGCTTAGATAAGATAGTCCCAAACAGTTATAAAAACACTGCGTATCCGCCATAATTTTAATTTTCATACCTGGCTTAGACAGGGTCGGATTTAGGGTCTATACCAGTGTGCTGCTTCGTAACAATAAATTACGGTTATTACTCGAGAAATACGCGAAGAAAGTGAAGCGTCGGTAAATTTTGCAATTAGCAAATGCATGAAAAGCGACTCTCTTATCACTGAAACAAGTTTCAAAATCAGTCATAAACACAATTGAACAAAAATTACAAAAGATTTAATTAGATTTTCGGCCAGGCTTTAGCTGTTTCAACTGCCCTACTGGAGGTTATGGATGATATGTTCCACGATATTGATAAGGAATGTGACACAATTGCATTGCTGTTGCTAGACTATTCAAGTGCTTTTAATACAAATGATCACAAACTTTTGTATGGTATTCTTCAGTAGGATTTTCTAATTTTACAATTCTCCGAAAAACTACCATTTTCACAACAGTACTTAGAAAAAAGTCCACTAGAGGCGCTGATGCTATAATTTGTGACAAATGACGTTTTATCTGAGCGGCCGTTTTTCGAAGTACCGTTTTAGAATTAGCTAAATTTATTTATTTGATTCTTTCAAAAACTATCAATAAATAAAAATCAACCAATAATAACCAGAAAATTATTTTTTTCAATACTTTATGACCTCACCGTATAATTCATTTATTTTAATATTTAGCTTTTATCGGGATATCAGCGAACAGGCATTGCATTAGCGATACCTACTGACAATATTTCAATTTATGGTTTGAAACCATTTGGAAAATTAATAAAATGCACACCGCATTAAATTGACAGATTTATATGTCAATTTTAGGAATTTATGCGTCATATCGTCATAACCGCGATGGAATACGTACGGTAAAATTGATGAAAAAGTTGGCGATTGAATGGAAATAATTCGTCTAATATTGTAGCTGCCACGGCACGTACAAGCTGGTATTGATATTCATTACGTTTTCGCGTGTCATACGTTAGATTAAATTTATTATAATTAATTGATCGATTTCACTAGTATATTTGAACTACATGGTGATCAACTGCTGTAACAAAATCCGTTATATCTGTTATTAAACGAGATATTAAAAAAAGTTACTTACGAATATAGTAGCCAGCTTTAATGTGTACATTTTAAAATTATTCACAAAGTTACAGGTTCTTCTGTACCACAGCAAACTTAAGTTTTTTAAATGAAACACTCCATATTTCATTTCATATTTGAAATCCTCATCACTTACCTATTACTGCAATGTTAGGTTATACAGGGTGTGATTTAAATTGTATTACTTTTCCGCAAAGTAGGAATTTTGAAAAACATTTTGAGTTATTTCCACGCTTTTCATCATGAACAACACGAAGAAACGGTTTTTAGAAAAATAAACGTTTTTAAAGATTAAAACTAACTTTTCCGCATCTGTGGCCCTGAACATTATTCTATCAAAAAATTGTTACTTGTATACACTTCGGGGGATGTATCGTGCTAACAAACCGAAATTTCTACAAAAATAACCAAAAATTTAGTATATCTAGTTTTATAGGACCCGCTGTACTCGCTCTAGTCAACTGAGAATCAATAGGGTACATCTATGAGACACCTTGAACAATATTCAATCATAAAGTTGATCAATCGTATACTCTCTGGAGGCTGAATCGAGCTACCAAACTGAAAATTCTCCAAAAATGACAAAAAGTTGGTACTTCAAGTACCACAGCACCTGTTGTACTGGCTTTAGTGAGCTCAATATCGATAGGGTTCATCTTTAAGACCATCTGAATAATATCCAATCATAAAATTCTTCACTTGTATATACTCCGGAAGCTGTATCGTGCTAATAAACTGAAACTTCTCCAAAAATGACAAAAATATCGTACTTAAAGTACTGTAGCACCGGTTGTATTGGCTCTGGTGAGCTGAAAATCAATAGGGTTCATCAGTGAGATGCCCTGAATAATATTCAATCATACAATTGGTGACTTGTTGAACTCCGGAGGCTGTATCGTGCTAACAAACTGAAATTTCTCGAAAAACGACAAAATGTCGTACTTCAAGTACCATAGCACCCGTTGTACTGGCTCTGGTGAGCTGAAAATCAATAGTGTTCATCTGTGAAATGTCCTTAACAATATTCCATCATAAAATTGGTGACTTTTTGCACTCCGGAGGCTGTATCGTGCTAACAAGACTTGCAAGGAAAAGTGGCCGACGACAACGACGACATTTTTTTCGAGAAATTTCAGTTTGTTAGCACGATACAGCCTCCGGAATGCAATAAGTCACTAATTTTATGATTGAATATTATTCAGGACGTTTCACAGATGAACCCTATTGATTTTCAGCTCACCAGAGCCAGTGTAACAGGTGCTATAGTACTTTATGTACGAATTTTTGTCATTTTTGGAGAAATTTCAGTTTGTTAACAGGATACAGTCTCCGGAGTATATAATAATAATAATAATAATAATAATAATAATAATAATAATAATAATAATAATAATAATAATAATAATAATAATAATAATAAGCCCTCCTAGGAGCTGTAAGACCTTGTCGTTGGTGGAGTGGCTGAGTAACTTCCTCCCTCCTCGAGCCGCAAGGACGGGAAGGGAGGAGTGAAACTAAAAAACAGCTCAGAAATGGTCAGTGGGGCACTGGTGGGGCTATCTATGCCGATGTGATAGCACCAACAAATGCCAGTAGAAGAACCAACATGCCCAAGTTACATCCGAACACACTGGCAAGTCCTGACCAGACATGGGGGACGAGCGGCGAGTTTCCGGCGCCGAAAAACTGGAACCCTCGGCTATGGTATGGTAACCCAGACAGAAGAGTCCCACATGGGGGAATTATCACTTTGTGGTATCACTCTGTGGTAATTCACGTGACTGGCGAACACGCGGACCCTAGCTCCCCTATGCTAAGCTGTCAAGCGACCCGTGGCGAGAGCTGAAAGGCACCTGGGGGTTATCAGATGTCACGAACGGAGCCAACTTATTAAGAAATATCCCCCTCCTCAGTATACCATGAAAGTTTTACGATTAATGGTACGGCAGGGCTCTGCTGAAGAGGGATCACCCATCCACCCTGCGAGCTCAGCTCAAACCCACCCATATAACAATGGAGAATAGAACAATATATGAAGCCTCGGACGAGCGACGTCATGGACGGGGACGTCGCGGGAATCTTACACCCGCCCATATGGACTCCGACCCTATGCAAGAAAATGGCCTAACGCAATCACCTACTCAACCAGCTGAAAGTGATTCATTGGATTTACCAACGACCACCAAAGCTGGCAAACAACGACAGCGTATGACATGGACACCGGAAATGAACAAACACGTCATACACTGCTACTTCAAAGCTACCCGATTGAATGAAGATCTCACAGGATACCGTACACTCTTATACCAATACTTCATAGAAAAATTCCCACAAATGCACCATCTCACAGAACAAAGAATAAGCGACCAATACCGAACTATAATCAGAAATAAACGGCTTTCAAATTTTGAAATTGACATTATAAGAAATGAAGTTGCTACAGAACTAAACCAAAGCCCCAATCAAACACAAATACAACCACAAATACCCATAGAAACCACAGTCACAGACAACCTTACTGGTCAAATGCCAACAATAACAACAAACCCCAATCCTCCACAAAATGCAAACCAGAATGGAGCCGTCGCCCCACCCCAAAACCAAGACAAAAATATCATAGATGACCTCATCGCTAACAAAATTAAATGGACTGACACAAACCCAAGCACTCGTCCCAGACTGCCACGCCTCAAAACAAACAAAACTACCCCCACCATCATAGCACAAGTAAATAACGCACTTTCCCACCTTATTTCCGAAGTAAATAACATGACGGAACTTCATACTCTCCTATACTGCGCAGCAATAGTAACACTTAAACTACATGACCAAGAACCTATAATCGAAAGTACGAACAAACGAAATAAACAAGAAACCCCCAACTGGCAACGCAGACTCGAACAAAAGATAACAAAAATTCGACAAACACTTGGATTATTAACTCAACTCTCATCTGGAAAACGAACTTCAAAAATTTTAAATAAACTCAAGAAAATAGATACCAATATAGGACAACTCAACCAACAAGAACTGATCTCCAAACTTGACCACTTTAAACAACGACTAGCCGTATACGCAGGACGACTGAAACGATACAAAAACAGCAACTTAAGAAAAACCCAAAATACTATGTTCAACCAAAACGAGAAAAAATTTTACGCCCAGCTGGACAACACCGAAATGAAAGACTACAACATACCAACAAAAGAACAAATTACCAACTTTTGGCAATCAATTTGGTCCAATCCAGTAAATCACAACCCCAATACCAACTGGATCACTGACCTGAAAGAAAGACACAGCCACATAGAAACACAAAACAATAATATCATAATATCGACAGAAAAAGTTCAATCTGCAATAAAAAAATCACATAACTGGAAAGCTCCAGGCCCTGATGGGATACACAATTACTGGCTAAAAGCATTCACCGTGCTACATAACAAACTCGCTGAACTAATCACATACATTATCCAAAACCCTTCAGAACTCCCCACCTTCCTCACAAGAGGCATCACGTTCATCAAACCGAAAAATAGCGACAACCTAAACCCAGCCAATTATAGACCAATTACCTGCCTTCCTACCTTATACAAAATAATAACATCCATCATAATGCAACTCATTCAGGAACACCTCGACACTTACCAAATATTAACAGAAGAACAAAAAGGATGCAGAAAACACAGCCAAGGCTGCAAAGAGCAGCTTATTATAGACTCGGTCATACACCAACAGGCCTTACAGAATAAACGCAACCTCTTTATCACATACATAGACTATAAAAAAGCTTTCGACAAAGTACCGCACAGCTGGCTCCTACATGTCTTGGAAATCTATAAAATCAGCCCAACTATCATTCACTTCCTAAAAAACGCCATGCAAAACTGGTGCACTAACATCCACATACAAACAGCAACAACTAAACTAACATCCGACACAATTCCAATCAATAGAGGCATCTTTCAAGGAGATTCCTTTAGTGGCCTCTGGTTCTGTATATGCCTCAACCCAATTTCACAAGCCCTCTCTAACACGAGCTGCTGTTTCCAACTCAAATACAACCAGAATAATAACTATAAAGTCAACCATCAGTTTTACATGGACGATATAAAACTATACACATCTACAAAAAATCAAATGAACTCCCTTATCAAAATCACAGAAACAATATCGACGGACATACAAATGGAATTTGGATTTGACAAGTGCAAAACCAACAGTATAGAACGAGGTAAATGGACAAACACTAATGGAACAGTCACAACAACTGGCAAAATAGAGCACATGGACGAAGCCAACTCATACAAATATCTAGGATTCGACCAGACAATTAAACTGAACCACACTGAGCTCAAACAAAGACTCATCCAGGAATTCACCTCAAGACTCACCCAACTACTTAAAAGCAAACTCAACTCAAAAAATCTCACAAAAGCTATAAATACGTATGCAGTTTCATTACTGACATACTCATTTGGAGTTTTAAAATGGACACACACTGACCTAGACAACATTAACAGGAGCACCAGGACGAAACTCACCAAGCACAACATGCACCACAGGAACGCTTGCATTGAAAGAATCACTCTGCCCCGATCTGAAGGAGGAAGAGGTATTTTGGATATGCACCCACTTCATAATTCACAAATCATGAGTCTCAGGAACTACTTCTACAATAAAGCTACACAAAGTCCTCTTCACTTGGCAATCACAAAAGCCGACAAAAAATATACCCCATTGGAGCTATGCAACACAAACCTAAGTTTAAAAGACGAACCAACCATACACAACGAAAAAATTAACCTATGGTCAGGGAAAGAAATACATGGACGTTACTACAACCACACTAAAAATACAAGCGTTGACCAAAGACACTCCCACACATGGCTACACAATGGAAACCTGTTCCCCGAAACAGAAGGATTCATGTTAGCGATCCAAGACGGTATAATCAACACACGCGCATACAGTAAATTCATCATTAAGGACCCGACAGTAACGGACGATAAATGCCGACGATGTCACAATGCACGGGAAACAATTGAACATATAACTAATAGCTGTAGCACACTAGCACCCACCAAGTACCTAGATAGACACAACGCCGCCGCAAAAATTATACACCAAAGCATTGCTATTGAACATTCATTATTAAACAAACATACGCCCTACTACACATACACACCATCTGACATACTTGAAAACGCAGACTATAAACTATATTGGGATAAAACTCTCCAATCTGACAAACCCCTATCATGCAATAGACCCGATATTACGTTCACGGACAAGAAGGAGAAGCACACATACCTAATAGACATATCTATACCAAACGACCACAACGTACCAGCTAAATATTCGGAAAAAATCCAAAAGTACATCCCGCTTGCCATAGAACTTGAAAGAATATGGAAACAAAAAACGGTCACTGTCATACCAATCATCATTTCATCAACAGGTCTCACTCACACATCCTTCATCGGACACCTATCAGAACTCAATCTACCCGCAACCATACACAACCAAACACAGAAAGCCGTAATACTGCAAACATGCAATATTGTTAGATCATTCCTCCGACATCAATAGAGTCCTCCTATACTTGGCCTCCACCCGTATAGGCGGAACACACCAGGACAAACCTGTGCCTCAGTTCCAATAATAATAATAATAATAATAATTCTTAAAAGCGATATATCGTACACTCCTCTTAACCTCTCTAAAGCTGAAGTCTTACCGACAATCATAACAACTAAAGACCGAGTTGTAGCCTGGAGATCGAAAGCACTCCATGGAAGATTTCCCCAATCCCTAGACAATGCCGATAAGGAAGCGTCAGTTCGCTGGCTAAGGGATGGGTTTCTTTTTGGAGAAACTGAGGGCTTCATACAGGCCATCCAAGATCAAGTTATAGCGACCAACAACTATAAGAAATATATAGAAAAACTAGATGTGGTTGACCGATGCAGGAGGTGTCATAGAGAGTCTGAGACAATAGATCACCTAATATCAAGCTGCCCAAGTCTCGCGAATACAGAATACATCCATAGGCACAACCTTACAGCGAACATTCTGCATCAAGCACTAGCCGTAAAGTATAACCTCCTTTCAGAAAAAGACATGGTACCATACTACGATTATAAAGCAAGACCGGTATTAGAAAACGATTCTTATAAACTGTATTATGACCTCTCGATACATACAGACAAAACAATAACAGCGAATAAACCAGACCTTGTACTGCACAATATGAAAGACAAAACAGCAATTTTCGTAGATATAACCCACCCTAATGACCACAACATCAATAAGGCAGAAGAGGAAAAAATAAAAAAATATATTCCGTTATCAATAGAATATAAAGAAATTCATAGATTAAAATCAGTACAAATCGTTCCCATTGTAATAACGGCAACTGGCTTGGTCAACAAAAATCTGTCACAATTAATACTGAAAATGCAGCTCGACCCAAACACACTGATCCCAAAAATGCAGAAGAATGTTATCCTCGAAACGTGTCGCATCGTATGAACAGTTCTGAACATGCCTAATCAGGAATTTGAGTAAGGTTTGCTTGGGCCCCTTACTTCTTGAACCAGATGTTTAACAACTCTGAGACTAATACATGAAATAATAATAATAATAATGTTTATTCATCATAAATGTACAATCAAGTATAATTTTGATAAAACAATGTCAAGTGAAATAAACAATGGCATCACTGAAGGAGCAATCGTAGAAAATTACTCCTTGTGCGTGATATAGCCTCTAAACATAATAAAAATACTTAAGAATAAAATATAAATTCAAAATTAGATAAAGTATAAGTATAAAACATATGGGTAGAAATTGCATCACATAAAATAAAATATCAGAATTGTTAAAATTATCACTTTCAGGTAAGTTACACATAAAGTGTTTATCATAATCGGGTTCAGTGTCTCATACACATATATTACAGTCATACGATTTTGATCCCATGTGAGTATCACATAAGATTTAATATCACAATTGGTAAAAGGGTGACATCCAGGTAGGTTTCACATAATGTGAGTGTCATAATCGGGGTTGAGGTCACATACACATGCATTACAGTATTATAAGTTTGATGAATAATTTGTTGAGGGTTTAAATTATTTTTTGGAATATCTGTCTATCATAGCATTGAAGCCAATTTTTAAGTGATCATTTATATGATTGGATATTATTCAGAGCGTCTCAACGATGAACCCTATCAATGTTCAGCTCACTAAAGCCAGTACAACTGGTGGACGATACAGCCTCCAAAGTGTATACAAGTGACCAATATTATAATTGAATATTGTTTGAGGTGTCTCGCATATGTATCCTATTGATTTTATTATTATTATTTATTAAATAGGTCCTTTATTAACAGTTTTTATTCCCCTGACTACATAAATGAAAAACATCTATCATCTAGGATGGTCATGCCGATGTTCTGGCCATTTTTCATCCAGTAGTGTGTGTCCTGCAGTTTCTTTGTGTGGTTCCTTACGCTTGTAATATCCACTAGTTTTCAATATCTATAATAACTCTGTACCTTGAAACGTCTTTGACTCCTAGCATATTTCGACTAAGTTTTCCCTGAAAAGTAGCTAAAAAACAGGGTTTCAAAAATGATATGGGGGTTATAGTTTTGAAGATGGCAACCTGACAGACTTTGATTTGTTAATTATATATTTATTGTTGAATTCTTATATTGATGTTTGATATTTTAGGTTAGGAGTTACGCAACCTTGTTATGTAATTAACGATCCATGCAGAAGCCTACACCCACTATCGCGGATGTCTCCTGCGCGATTTGCGTCTATGAGATTCTTACGAAGATCCTTTGGCAGACAGTAATTATAAAAATTTGATGAGATTTTTGTGATGAAGTCTTTAATAGTTGGTATATCAGCTTTTTCATGTAACCAAGTATTTTTGGGTAACAAGGGATAACAGTTATGTTTAATCGCCATACGCAGACACTTGTTTTGAACCACCTGTAGGGAGTGAAAATTATGCTTGGTTCCATTGTAGTAGACGGGAGCTGCATATGTGAGAATCGATCTAACTATGTATGTGTAAGTAAGTATTTTGTTTCTGCTTGTTAAGTTACTACGTCGACAAATGAGTGGATACAGTTTGCACATTGCAGTCTTCGCCTTGCGTACTTGTTGCACAATATGAGCGTTAGCGTTTGTGTTTGCTTGAATAGTATACCCTAAATATTTTAGAGTATTACTAGGCTTGATAGTGTGTCCATTTACGCAAAGCTGAGATTGCAATGATGTGTTTTTTTTAGCTATCCTCCTGAGAAATAAATACTCTGTTTTGGATTCGTTGATAGCTAATTTGCATTTGTGTAGGTATGGTATGATGTTGTTGTTGATATGTGTCTGTACTGCTACAAGAGCTTGATCACGATTCTGTGCAGATGCCACAAAACAAGTGTCATCGGCATACATTGCGGTTAACAAATGAGGGGATGTTGGGAGATCATGAATAAATAAGGAGTATAGCAAAGGTGACAACACCGACCCTTGCGGTACTCCAGCTTGTATCTTGTAGGGTCCAGCCCTATAATTATTGATTTTAGAATAAAAGGTTCTGTAGGATAAATATGAATATAGTATTTTAATTAAATAGTCTGGTATTGCTAATTTGATTAATTTATGTGTTAATCCCTCTAGCCACACAGAGTCAAACGCCTTCTGTATGTCTAGGGTTACCATTATAGATTTATTTTTGTTTTGAAACCCCTCCCTAACAAAATTGATTACCCTAATGATTTGCGAAACGGTACTATGACCGCTTCGAAAACCATATTGTTCGTTTGGAATTATGTTGTGTTTCTCAACAAATTGATTAAGTCTATATGAGATTATTTTATCTATCACCTTTGCTATGTTATTTAATAAGGATATTGGTCTATAGCTATCCACATAACAAGGTTGTTTATTTGCTTTGATAATTGGTATGACATTGGCTATTTTGAGCATATCAGGATATTGACCAGTTTTGATAATAAAATTAACAATATATGTTAGTTGTACAATTGCTTTTTTAGGTAAGTTTTTTAGTAATATGTTATGTATTGTGTCTGAACCGGGTGCCGTTTTATTTTTAAAAGATTGTATTGTATTATAGATTTCGGTGCATGTAGTTAAGTTTTTGGTATTTATGAATTCGAGTGAGTTTATGTATTGATGTACTGTATGTGTAATGTCTTGGTGTAGTTGTGAGTTATTAACAAAGTTGCTTTGGAAATACTCTCCGAACTTCTCTGCAATTTCAGTAGTATTGGAATATGTTGTACCATTACTTATTATTTTATCAATGTTCTTATATTTATTTTTAAAGTGTCTCGCCACTTTCCATAATGAGTTATCTTCAGGTTTAAGAGTACCCAAAAACTCTACCCATTCTTTGTTTGTGTGTTCGCTAACTAATTTATTAATTAAAAGTTGTTGCTGTCTTAGCAGTTGATAGTCGTCCAAGTTTCTTGTTCTTTGCCATTTTTTTCTTAGTTTGTTTTTTTCATGAATAGCTTGTATGATCTAATCAGGCAGTTTGTTTTGGGATGGTTTCGTTTTACTAATAATTGTTGAGTGGTGTCTGGCGTTTGTGATCACATTTTGTAAATTTTTGATTATATGTGTTAATTGATTTAAATTTTCTATTGTATTTGTAATAATTAGTTTTTCGTTGATGAATTTTTTGTATTTTACCCAGTTCGTGGATTTATAGTTATATATTATTGGATTATTATTATTATGGATATTATGGAAGAGTTTGAGGTGCATGATAACAGGATCGTGGTCGGAATTAAGGTCGGGAAGAGTTTTGATTTAACTTATGCACTTTATGTTTTTGCCTACCGCTATATCGATAATGCTGGGGGTTTGATTTGCCGCAAACGGGAAGTGGGTAGGATCGTCCGTATGAAATACCTCACATTCCGAAAAATCACAGAACCTCATGAGAGTATTCCCATTTGCATTAGGGTAGCCGGTGAACTGATCCCACTGCGGATGTCTGCAGTTGAGATCACCAACTACCAGTACTTTGTTATGTGTATTGAAAATGTTGTGTAAGTCATTGTGAGTGATTTTGTTATCGGGCGGATTGTACGCGCCAACTATTTTAATTCTATTATCAAAAAGAATCGCTATGTGCTCAATAGATGTGTTATTTTGTTGCAGGATTTTGAAATTTATGCCTTTTTTGAATAATAATGCGACACCACCACCGTTGGCATCACCGGGGCGGTCTTGTCTATACAGACTATATTCTGGATTTCTGAAGTTGATAGATCTATAAGGTTTTAGGAATGTCTCCATTAAAAAGAAAATATCTGGTTTGTGAATATCGAGAAGTTGTCTGATTATTGGGAGTTTATTTTGTACTGAATGAACATTACAGAAAATTATTTTGATGTTATATCGTTTTTGAAAATCTGTTTTTCCACATACCTGTCTATATGTCATAGTTGTCTATTCCAGCTACGAAGCTATTGTAGATATTGAATTTGTCAACTTTATTGATTTTCAGCTGACAAGAGCGGGTCCTATAAATCCAGATATACGAGTACTACATTTTTGGTTATTTTTGGAGAAATTTCGGTTTGTTAGCACGATACATCCCCCGAAGTGTATACAAGTAACAATTTTATGATATAATATTGTTCAGGGCCACAGACGCGGAAAAGTTAGTTTTAATCCTAAAAACTGTTTCTTTTTCTTTTGGTGAAGTCACACAAAAAATACAGAATTACGTACGTTTCGGGATGAAGCCATTTTCAAATACTAACAAATGGATAAACATTTAGAAGAATTATCTTCGGGTAGTCAACAAGTACATTAAAAATACTAATAAGATTTAAAAAGAAAAACAGAAGAGCTAACAAACTTACTTGCAAAAAAATCCAACGTTCAACATTTCAGGCTGTTAGCTGTAGGTATAAATGTAAAACAAATAAAATGGAGAATTATGTTTTCTCTTCATTGTAAAATTGTATAATTTCAATTTGTCAGTTTTATAAATTCTATTCCACAAATACCCTAGTACACTCCTTTTATTTGAATGAAAATAGTTAGTTCACTGTCTACTTGGTATCAATTTGAATATATTTAAGGTGGAAAACAAAAACTATAAAGCTGTATACAAAGTGACAAAATTGTGTGTCTTCAGAATAATTTAAGTAAAGAAGATTAAAAATATTTATTTTATTTAGTAATCATTATAAATAATGTTGTAGTAGCAATTAGATAAGTTAGTTTTTATTTTTTTGAATGTAGATAATTTCATTAATTTCTCGTTTTTTAGTATTAGATTCGGATTGTAATATTTTAAAATTTTGAACATTAAAGCTGTGGTTATTTTCTATGGTGGGCGAATTTGGATAGTACAGTAGTATTAGTTTTGTTATTTTTAATGTCATAAGAGGGTGAATAAAAACGATTATGTATGTATTGTTTAGATTGCCCTATATATTGTTTGTGACAGTCATTACATTCAACTTGATATAATACGTTTGATTTATATTTATCATCAATTTTTGGTTTTAATTTTGAAAAAAATTGTTTAGTTGTATTATAAGGTTTGTGAACAATATTTATATTGTAACGTTTGAACATTATTTTCGCATACACCTTTTATGTATAGAAGGGGTGTGTATTGACTACATTTATTAGTTTATGAGCTGGTCATGCGTCGTTGGTTGTAAACTTATGCACTCGGTTTTAAATGATAGGATAGAATTAAAGTATTGCATAATTATTTTGATAAAGTACTTCTTTAATTTTATTAATATTTTTTGGTCTATATTGAGGGCTGGAAAGTTTTATAGCTACATCTGCTAGGCCTGTAACAATACTACGTTTGTAAGTAACTGGAACAATTAAAATTTAAATATCGGCTGGACCATATATATTTTGTAAACCAACTATAGTATTAATTCTTCCAGATGTATCGTAAGAATTTGTGATATCGAGAAAATGTTTATGCAATTGTTTACTCCTTTCACAAAAGTGAACTGAATTCTAGGATGAAATGTATTAAAAGCATTTAAAGAATATTCTAATTTATTTTTGGGAAGACAGAGAATACAATCGTTTACATATTGTTTGTAAATATGTGGAGTGAAATCAAGTTTTGAAATGACAAAGGTTTCAAGTTCTTCCATGACGAGACCAGCAATGGTGGCAGAAATTGAAGATCCCTTAGCTGTACCGAAAATTTGGGAGCCGAAATCATTGTTATATCTAAAAAATGTAGAGCTCAAATAAAACTGAACTCCATCTGAGAAACTTTTTAATAACAATTTTGTGTGATCTTTAATGTTATTCCAATTATTACTCTTCCGCCCAACCTATCTAATATGCGAGGAAAGTGTTGGTTTACCCCAAAAAAACATGGGATTTTGAAATTTTTTTCGGTTGGAGTAGGGCTCTTGGGTCTAGCATACTTCCATATCTGATAAAAAACTTTTTTCACAGGAATGTATTGATGGATGATTATCTTTCATTTTAAAATAGTAAAATAGTCGTAAATATAAATTTTTGAATTTGGAATCAAATTCTATGTAATTTTTTACCTATACACCCACACTTTCATTTTGATAGCTCGTTTTTTTATAAAGTTATGCAAAAAAAAAGTTATCAAAAAATTGATTATTCAATGGGGTAGAGCTCTCGGGTCTAGCATACTTCCATATTTGATAGAAAAAAACCTTTCGCGAGAATTTGTTGATGGATGATTAACTTTAATTTCAACCTAAATCAGTCATCCCCCACCCACGCCTTAAGGGCGTGGGTGGGGGTGACTTTATAAAATAGTCGTAAAAATAAATTTTTGAATTTGGAATCAAATTCTACGTAAACACAAAAACATTCATTTTGATAATTTTTTTTTTATAAATTATGCGAAAAAATGTTATCAAAAATTTGATTACTCAATGGTGTAGAGCTCTCGGGTATAGCATACTTCCATATCTGATACAAAAAAATTTTCACGGGAACGTATTGATTGATTAGTGTTTTAAATGAAACTCACGGTTTCTAGTTAATTCCACAATATAATAAAAGTTATTGAAAATTCTAAAAAATTGACAATTGTTTCGATAAATCAATATCATCGTCAGAATGACAGAAGTTACATTTTATTTGATGCCTACCTGATGTGTAGTAGTTATTTTTTGGCTAGACCAAGGAGTGACCTAACTTGTGATTGACTTAATATATGTTTATAGAAAAAAGAAGAAGATGTGATATTACAAATATGGAAGCTTAGATATTATTAGCCCTATGGTGATATCCTGGATATCATTTTTCCAATTAAGATCAGTATAACTGTGCAATGATATAGAAAACCAGGAAAGCTATATCTGCTGATCTTTACAATTATCACTTAAGAAGACAGTTTATTAGTGGAGAACTCCTTAGATTTAACTGTTCATTGACAACTTCATATTGTGGGTTTCTTAAATGTCTTCTTATTTCCAATTCTTCAATGAAATCCAGTTCTTGTTTCTTTTCACAAATATGCAGCACTTCTAGTTTTGTGTTAGGTGTCAATAAATGAATTGTGTCAAGTAGATGTTTTGCGTAGTGGGATTTATCTGGTGGTTTTAACCTGTATGCTCGTAAGTGTTCACTGTATCGGATTTCAAAATTCCTAAGGGTCTGACCCAAATAGACAGCATTACATTCTGGACATTTGAGTTTATATATACCTGAGTTCTTTAATAGTGGTATTTTTGTTTTTACATTTAACAATTTTGTACTAACGTTACTTTCTGTTTTAAAAGAAATTGTTGTATTCGTTGCTGAAGATATTATCTTTGAAATATTATTAGGAATACTTCCTGCATATGTGATGGTTTTATGAGTTTTTATTTCATCAGCTTGTTTAGGAAATATTAGTTGTAATGCCACTTTTTCCTCTTTTTTACTAATTAGCTTATTTATCATATTTAATGGATAACCGCTGGATCTTGCTATTTGTCTAATTGTATTAATCTCTCTATCAAAATTACATTTGTTCATAGGAACTGAAAAAGCTCTATGTATCATTGAACTATATGCCGCCAGTCTGTGTGACATAGAGTGATTGGAATTGATTGGAATTGTTACATCAGTCTGTGTTGGTTTTCGGTAAATTGAATAATCAAGTACATTATTAACTCTTTGAATTTGTAAATCAAGAAAATTGATTGAGCTATTTTCTTCAATTTCTAATGTAAATTTAATTTTTGTGTGTAAATTATTGATGTGGTTGAAAAATACATCTAATTGTCGTTCACTACCCATAAAACAAGCTAATATGTCATCTACATATCTATACCAAAATAAAATATTTTTCGAAATATTACTTTCAAAGATCTTTCTTTCTAAATTGTCCATAAAAATGTTAGCTAAAATAGGTGAAATAGGGTTTCCCATTGGTAAACCTTCATTTTGAATATATACTCGTATGTTATTGTCAAAAGTGAAATAATTCTGATTAATGCATACATCAAATAAATTAAGTATATCTGATATTATTCCTGGATTAATATTTTCATCTTCTAGTAATTTAGTATTAGGCATTCTTTAGGAGGAATTTTAGTAAACATATTAGTTACATCGAACGAAATGAGTTTATAGTTATCTTGCAAGTGGATTGCTTTCAACTTTTTTATTAGTTCTATTGAATTTCTAATTGAGTACTGAGATTCATATCCGTAACTATTGAGTATATTGTTGAGCCTCTTTGCCAATATATTATTAGGAGCATTAACATAAGAAACTACAGGTCTAATTGGTTTCGTTATTTTATGTAATTTAACGGTTCCATATAATTGTGGACAATGAGGATTCTTATGTATGATAGACTTCTTTTCGTAATCACTTATAAGATAATTTGAATTATTAACAATATCCCTTACACTATTAGGAAACTTTTTTGTTGGGTCTGCTTTAAGAACTTTTACATCGCTAGATTCTATAAAGTTATATATTTTGGAATTGTAATTTTCAGTCGTCAAAATGACAGTTCTGTTCCCCTTATCAGATTTTGTAACTGTTAGGATATTATCTTCTATCTTCTTTTTTATTGCATTTAAAACTGTAATGTCATTTTTTGTTTGACGTTTAACTTTTGAAGGTTCAATATTTTTGATCAAATTGGCAATTTTTAATTTCTCATAAAGAAAATTATTTGAATTAGATTTTAAAGCTATTTCTGACTCTGTAGCTATAATTTGTTTTATAATATTCGTAAATTTTAGTGGTATGCTGTACTTTAAACCTTTATTTAAAAATTCTATTTCACTATCTGTAAAATTAGTGTCTGAAAGGTTTTCAAATCGTGGTGCAAAGTGTGTTGTTATATAGGTACTTACAGTTTCATGATGCTTTGTGTATTGAATTTTATGTTGTGTGTGTTCAAGATTTTGTAGCTTCTTATCTTGTTTCTTAAATTACCTATGCTTCATCGTGCTGACATTTTCTCTAATTTTGTCATCCAAACAGTCAAATTCTACTGGATGTAATTGGAATGTGAGTTCTGAATGTACAACTTTTATGTATTGATGGATGATTATCTTCCATTTTAAACTGAATCAGTCATCCCCCACCCACCCCCTAAATGCGGGGGTGGAGGTGACTTTGTAAAATAGTCGTAAACATAAATTTTTGAATTTTGAATCAAAATTACGTATACACCCAAAACCACCCCTGAAAATGAATTTTTTATTCAGTGTATTTTTTTGAGATTTCACGCATCGTATATGCCCTATCTCGAAAATGAAGTCTCCATGTTTTCCCGTCTCTTTTATAACAGAGTGTCCCCAGATCTAGAATAATCGCATTTTCTCTGAAATCCATACTTGAGAAAAGTTTCAAGTTTAAGATTAAATTATGAAAATTTAGGGCCGTACTTAAAAAAATTCAAGGAAAACGATGACGTCATTGAAATTTCATTTTTTCGAAAAATATGAGTAGCCACCCCCCAAAATAAGCACTCCCGAAAGGGAATTTTTTATTTAGTGTATTTTTCTGAGATCTCACGCATCGTATACGCCCTATCCCGAAAATCAAGTCTCCATGTCTTCCCGTTTCTTTTATAACAGAGTGTCCCCTGAGTACTGCAGGGTTAAAATAATAAACTTTGCCCCTTTATTAGAGCTAAAATTTCCAAAAATTCATACAGTCAAAAATAACTGATATATTGGACTCATACTGTAGAACAATACTTTATAAAGATCTATGTATGAATAAAAAATATGGGAAAACATTGAGACGCAGTATATCAAGAAGTTTCGTAAAATACATTACAGACAATATATCTCACATCTTTTATTCTCATTTTCCAAACAGGTTCTTAGGAGTTAATTTTAAATTTGCAAAGTTATAAATATTTGACACAGATAGTAATGTCGGAAATTGAAAGTTACATTCAGAATTTCTGTTTCTCTCCTCCGCTACGTCTCCATCAATGTTATTTGAAATGTTATTCTTTTACAAAGATTATACGTACACAAAAGAATATAATTTATCATCACGAGTCAAACTCAACGCCAAGTCTTGAATTCAGACTCAATACATCCTTCTCTATGGGAAAATATATCGAAATAAATTCAATACACTTACAACAACCCGACAGCTTCTTCTTATTGAATTTTATATTATATTGCTGGCAGATTTAATAACGATATAAATCAATCAGTGAGTTTCTTTAAACTGAGCTATACAAAAAAAATGTGTGAATCTATTATTCCATCCTACACTTTCATAAATCCATATTTAAATGAAATGATTCACGAATAGAAAAAAAATGAAACCTTTTCCTTTTCCGCTTGCTATATATATAGATACCTACACCGAAATCATTCCGATTTTTTTATCTGAAACCAATTTTCTTCTGGAATATATTACATTGTAGATTTCTGTCGTCGATAGCTGGAACCTTATTAAGTTGGCAATCCTGCGGGATCCTTTCAAAATCGAGCACACTCCTTATGTAACAACTGTAAATCAACCAACGAAAAGGAAATTAAATGATAGTATAAATTCCGTGTTCGGCGGAAAAAGGGTATTATTCATATCTAGAGAGACATTAAATATATTTCTCTATATTTGTTATATTATTTTCTCAATTGTTTCCACTATTAAATGTTATTTGTTATCTAAAATAGACGATACAAATCACATTATTATTATACGTTGAATAGAAACAAACGTGAAATAAATAAAAATGGATTTTCGAATCGTATTACAATTATAAATTGAAAAATAGAGTTTAAAATATAAGTCAATCAATAAATAGATAAACAAATTATTAAACTCTCTTATCATATTCTATTAAATGAGGTACCCCATTAAAAATAGGATCTAGGTGGTAAAGTAGCCAAAAACTCTATTTTATGACAACGCAACTTCAACTATATCCAAACCCTTACGTGATGGGCCAATTCTGACCCCAAGTTTGGAAATAAACTTCCATTTTCCATGAACAAAATCTTATTATAACAATAGAACACGTATACACCTTCGAGTATCTTTATTTAACTCCATCGATAGATGAAACATGTATTGCTGAAATCAATGGACTGGTTGCTGAAGCGAGAAGAAGCTACCACCCCAAGAGCAGGAGGTTCATTAACAATAACTAAATCTCCTTCAGTGCGGAAACATGGTCTGTGATCAGCAAACACAAATCCAACCTGCAGATAAAATACCTAAGGAAAGTAGAAGAGACCGTTTAACCAATCCTGTCTATCATTCAAGGCTCTCAACTTCTATGGTTCGGACACATCATCAATTATCAATTTCATTCAATATTGAAGTAACAGTAATTGATTGCAAAAAAATTAAACTGTAAGTATTTAAATACATCGAATTGATCATATGGCTCAGACCATAATCCCATAATAACCAACTTTAAAATTAATTTTAAAAAGAAAGGTAGATATAAAATATGATATTCAGAAACTTAATCAGTCCAACGACAAGAAAAATATGAGATTGGAGCCAGAGAAAGTATGCAGCGAAAAAAATGCTAGAAACAAAGTTGAGATTGTTGACATATGGAATGACATCAAGGAAAATGTCCAAAATACTTGCGAAATGGTTCTGGGCCAACAAGAACGGGTCGGGGCCAGGGTCTGGATGACAGATGAGATGCTGGATATAATGGAAGAACGAAAGCTTGCAAAAATCTATCAAGAACCTGAAAAGAAGCTCGAGAGCAATGGTTTATTGCGGAGTGTGAGGAAGCTGAGAGATTCCATGAATTACATGACTTTCATAGAAAAGTAAAGCAAGTTAGTGGCTCTCTCAGAAAAGCACAAATATCATCTCTTAGGAAGACGAAAGACTAATTTTGGATCCAGATGATATCTGCAATTACTGAAAGCAGTACGCAGAAACACTCTTCAAACACGAACGCTGCAGAAATTTTAACTTGACCTAAAATTGTGGACACGGAAGTACAACAAGCTATTGATAGCATGGAAAATCTGTTACAATACATGATATCTTAGATGCTGAAGTATTGACAATATCGGATACAAAGAGTCAGGCTGGTTAAAGTCTACGTGTATACCTCTTCCTAAAAAAACTACACCTAGAAACTATGGTAACTACAGACTCATAAACCATGTACTTAAGGTCTTTCTTCGAATTATTCACAACCAAATATATGCCAAATGCGAAGCAATGAGCGGGGAAACCCATAAGGGTCTGGTTACAAGAGAGACTCTTTTGTCCATGAAACTGCTCATACAGAAGTGCTACGATCAACGGCAGGACGTATATATATGTTTTATCGATTATCAGAAAGCTTTTCATAATATTAAGCACGATCTTCTTCTGGAGAGGTTACATGAGATTGGCATATATTCTAAGGACATCAGAATAACTCATGAACTATACTGACGACAGACTGCAGAAGTGAACTTTTATTCGGGATAATTTTCTATCAACAAAAACATTCGTGACCTTGATAACAGTTCTCGGTAATAATTCTACTGCTAGATATTTAATTTGAGAGATTTTATGTATCAATTGGCAGTTACAATCGACTTTTTGACATTAGTTGGTATGCAATTTTATTACTTTCTGTTATGTTGTTTGTCCCAGTGTTATATTTTATCTTTAACACATTTAAGGTTAGCAGATTATTATTCAACTTATCTGTCTTAATGCTGTTCCTGCATCATAAGAGTGTCCGACTAGACTCCCCAAAACATATAAAACTAGATCTGATTGCAGAAGATCACAGAAACATCAAGAAGGCATGAGTGAGAGAGGAGTCTCCTCGACTAGTATTGCCGAAGGAACAAAAGGCGAGCTTTACACCCACAGTAGAAGGGGTTGGATAAAGTAAATTACAGTAATTTATCAGTTTCCAACTTCAAAATACCGTATTTATAAAACGAGTAAGCATCCTTCTTATTTGCTTTCTGTCTTATTTTTTATGGCACGCCCTGTATACTTACAAGAATTAATAAACTGTATAAATCGGATTGAAACCCCATTTGAATTGCATCAAAGTAAAAAAATCCATGTTTCTAATACAATATCTCTATAAATAAAAAAATCAGTTCTTGTTCTAATCCACAATCTTTATGAAAAAAGATATCACGTCAGATTTATCCATAAAAACGTCCAAAAAAAGGCTTAAAGCACAATAAACCGGCCGCTATAACTCCTAAAAGTCACTCTTTATTTTTTATTTAATCCGTTTTTTCTGACCTCCCGAATATATTTTTCTTTCTTTTTTGTGCGTGTTTTTTTTCAAGCTACCTAAAAAGTTTCTTCTCTTTCAATGACTGTGAGGGACCGGTGGGAAAGTGTCGAATAACCCTAATAGAAGTTCACTTAACAACTCCAATTTCATTGAATACGTGAACGGAATGAAAATGGAAAGTTTGGAGTTGTGAAACACCAACAAATATTAGAGGTTAGGCAGTTTGGAAAACAGGTGCGTTTGCTTGAACGGCGAGGAATCATTTAATTTACATTAAACTTAATCAAAACCGATTTGTTATTATCAAGAAAATTTTGATCAGTTTAAAAATTTAACCAGCGTCTTTTTTTATTCTGTTTTCTTGCTTGAAAATGACAAAAATGTCGTACTTAAAGTACTGTAGCACCTGTTCTACTGGCTGTGGTAAGCTGAAAATCAATAGGGTTCATCTGTGAGATGTTCTGAATAACATTCAATTATAAAATTGGTAACTTTTTGCACTTCGAAGGCTGTATCGTGCTAACAAACTGAAATTTCTCAAAAAATTACACAAATGTCGTACTTCAAGTACCATAGCATCCGTTGTACTGGATATTGTAAGCAGAAAATCAATAAGGTTCATCGGTGAGATGTCCTGAACAATATTCAATCATAAAATTGTCCATTTGTTGCACTCCGGAGGCTGTATCATGTTAAGAAGCCATGTAATGAAAAGTGGCCGACGACAACGACGACGACGAGATACACACAGGATTTTTTTTCTAAAAACCATTTTTTTCGTGTTGTTCTTGATGAAAAACGTAATAATACCGTCAAAATTTGTTTTAAAATCCCAACTTTTTTGTGGGTAAGCCCATACTTTTATCGCATATTAAATAGATTGGACGAAGAGTAAAAATGATAATTCTGGAGAATTTAGAACAAGAATTCAACTGGTGGTTGAAAAATATTTCTAAGGAAGGTAAAAGCATCTGACCCAAGCAATTTTCTGTGGAAATATTCTCAGACGCATCCATGACAGGCTGGGGTGTCTATTGCAATGGTCAAACAGCAAGGGATTTTTGGAGCAACGATGACTCTAAGAGACATATCAACTATTTAGAACTAAAAGCCGCCTACTACAGACAAAATCATTCTCAAAAAATACATTTAACCTTAATATTCTGCTTCGAATCGATAATATAACAGCAATTGCAACCATTAATCGAATGGGAAGCATTAAATTTAAGCAACTTAATAAGATGGCAAATATGTTATGGGACTATTGCGAGACAAAAACATTTTTATTTATGCGTCTTACATAAATACAAAAGAAAATGTAGAAGCGGACTTCCTATCACGAGTTACATCACCAGAGACAGAATATGAATTAAATCAATAAGAATTCACGAAAATCATACATCTTTTTGGTAAACCATATATCGTCGGCTTAACATGCAAATGTCGTAAGTCGACAATTGGTCAAAAATAGACTTGAAGTGCCATCTACTAGAAAATAATACAATCAATCTCCTGACTGAATAACTTCGCTTAAATGTGAACATAGATAACTGTATTACCGATTATGTAAATGTCGAAAGTCCATTCTTCTCTGTGGTTTACAGTTAAATGTGGTAAGTCCTGTCAGTTTAATTTAGTTGTAACAGGTGTGCATGTGGTCGTAGTTTTTATGTTAAAAACGGTAAGTATTAGAGCACTTTTAATTGTTTTCTAATTAATAAGGTATTCATTGAACATATTAGAGTAATTTTCTTTAATATATTTCTCATATTAATTTCAATTACTTGTTAAAACTTATTAAAGAAAGTTCATATGGACTTACAACATTTTATAAAAAGGAATATTGTTGTAAAATAAATAAAAACAAAGGATTTACTACATATTATTAAATAAGTAATAAGAAATGGTACCAAAAAATAGTTCTTAAATTTGCTTTTTCTGGATTTATCATGTACTTAAAATAATATAATGTTAACAAAAATTATTTTGAGTAGTTATTGTAAATGTACCTATATTTAAGTTAAATTACAATGTATGTGTTTTTTGCAGAAAAATGGCATCGTTTCAATCAAGAACAATGAAAATTATGGCGGCTGCAACTAACACTGCGATGTCCAGTGGTGAAAATAAAGAACTTTTGTTAATGCCACTTGAAAACACAAGTCCGTTGTTAATCCTGGATATCCCAGAAATAACGCAACATGATGAAATAGATCAAAATATTGTGCATTTGGATATACCACTAGCAAATAGCATAAATATTTGCGATCCTATCGATATGCAATTAAATAATAATAAAGAAGGTAGTCAGAGATGCGAGGGTCTAATGATAGTTGATAAAGAGAATGATTATCAATCTTGCTGTAACATGCAAGATATTTTAGAAATACCAAGTAGCAGCAAAGAGATAAGAAATGATCTTGATGATCAGTCAACAACAGAAGAAAATAATAAATACGACAATCCTGACGCCGGGGAACTCTCCAATAACAATAAATCCGATTCTGATAATAACAGCTTATCCAATAATGAGAATGAGAATAATGAGCCAAAAAAGAAAAGAAAAAAGAAGCATTTCGTGAGCAAAAATACCTGGAAGCAGAAGGTTAATGGAATAAATAGAGAAAAAGGAAAAAACTACAACGGAAGAAAAAAAAAATGGTGTTTGGACAGAGATTGCAAAGCCAGGAAGATCCCTTGGACCACGTTGCGAATGTAAACTATCTAAATTAACAAATAAAACCAAAACCAGTCTGGAGTGCCAAAAATTAGGTGAAGATGATCGGCAAGAAATATTTGTAATGTTTTGGGAACAAATGAATTGGGAACAAAGAAAAACGTTTGTGTATTTATCGGTTAAAAACGCACCAACCAAACGGCACAGGAACAAAAAAGAAGAAAATAAATCTAGACGAGAGTACTCATCGGAGTATAATTTAAAGAAACGAGATGATTCAACTATAAGAGTATGCAAGAAAATGTATTTAAATACAATAGCAATGGGTGAGAGAATGGTCGATATATGGAAGTTTTCAGGATGTAACGAAAGAAACTTAAAAAGTATAGAAAATGCGTCGAATGATGAAAGCGTTAATAATCAAGATGAACAACATCGTACAAATAAAGAAAAATTCGCCCAAGAGAAGAAAAATTTGCAGGAATTTTTTGAAAATCTTCCAAAAGTTGAGTCACATTATTGTAGGGCCAGTTCAAACAGACAATATTTAGAACGGACATGGGCCTCAAAATCCGCTCTTTACAAATGTTATAGAGACTTTTGGTGCAAGGAAAAGGGCATAAAATACCTTTCAGTAGCTACTTTTTATCATGTCTTTGATGAAATGAATTTAGCCTTATTTAAACCGAAAAAGGATGAATGTGACAAATGTGTATCACATAGAACCGGAAATCTCTCAGAGGAAGAATTTCTCGTACACCAAAAAAAAAGTTGAAGCCAGGGAGGCAAAAGACCAAGATAAAACCTCAGAAAATGAAGTGTTTTGTATGAACCTTCAAGCAGTGCTTTTGAGTCCAAAATCAAACGTCTCCTCGCTATATTTTAAAACAAAACTCATGGTCCATAATTTTACACTTTATGATATGAAAACCGGTAATGGTTACTGTTTTATTTGGCATGAAGCCGCAGGAGGAGTAACTGCCAATAATTATGCCTCCATATTGTCGTACTTCATAAGGGAGCATGTATTAGAGAAGATGGCAAATGAAAAATCCATAATATTTTGGAGTGATGGATGTACCTCACAAAATCGTAACTCCACAATGTCTAATGCTCTTCTTAATATATCCATGAAATATGGTATACAAATTGAGCAAAAGTACCTCGAAAAGGGGCACACGCAAATGGAGGCAGACTCCATGCATTCTTGTATTGAAAGAAAATTGAAAAATATTTCTAATAACGTACCAGCTGAGTATGTTGGGGTCTGCCTCCAAGCAAGACAGAATCCACGTCCAAGTATTTAACTTACGAATTTTTTAAAAATTTTGACTAGCTCAAGTTTTTAACATCCATAAGACCTGGGAGAAAAGTTGGCGATCCAGCAGTTACCGACTTACGATCAATAATGTACAAACCTAATGGACAAGTACTATACAAAGTAAGACATAATGCCGAGTATCAAACTTTGGAACACCGTAATGTACATAAAGTTCATCCGCGTGCATTGGAAGATCTTCCACAGTTGTACCAAAGTGAGATACCGATTAAAAAAACAAAGTACGATCATCTTCAGAGTCTTAAAGCTAGTTTAAATAAAGACTATCACTCGTTTTATGATAATTTGCCATTTAAAGAATAGTAACAATTATTTTTAAACTTATAGTTCCTAAAAGTGTAAGATTTAGCAGTTAAAGTTATTGATGTTAAAAAAATATTATTCTTTAGTTTAGTTTTCGTTAATAATAATTTTTATCCTGTACCTGTTGTTCAATAAATATAATAGCTTGAAATACTAATTAGTGTTGTTTTAATTATTGCTTTAAAAGTGAAAATGTTGAAAGTCCAATAATTTTTTAAAAAATATAAGTGAAAATGTTGTAAGTCCCAAAAAAACCAAAAAAAGAATTTTTTTGTTAATTATTTTCCATAATTTGGTAAATTAGATATGTTTAAACATTTGGTAGAAGTTTTTGTTTAAAAAAATTTAATATACCAACATATAGGAAGTTTTTTAGCTCTCCTGTAAAATTTACAATTTAGGACTACATTTACATGTTAAGCCGACGATATAGATTTGTTTGCATCCCAACTAAATAAGAAATGTGATAATTACTTTTCTTGGAGACCAGACCCCGATTCCTTATTAGTTGATGCTTCTACCACCAGCTGGGAAAACCTAAGGTTTTACGCATTTCCACCTTTTGCCTTAATCCATAAAGTTATTGAAAAAATTCGCACGAAAATAAAGCCACAGGCATTTTGGTTGTTCCAAATTGGTCGTATCAATCATGGTTCCCGTGTTTTCATGAATTATTGATAAAAGAACCAATTTTTTCCCACCACTTGATTATTTAATTTATTCTCCTTCCAAAGAGATGCACCCACTACACAAAACATTTTCCCTGGTGGCCGGAAAATTATCTGGGAATCATTCCACCAAACGAGAAATAAGCCAGGCCGTTATTCCTGTGATGTTAAATTCTATTGGGGAAAAAACCATAAAATAATATTCAGTTTGTTATAGGAAGTTGTGGCATTTCTACCTAAAGCACAAAATTATTATTTACACTTATAATCTAAATTTAGTACTTGAATTTCTGTTTAAGTGGCTTCAATGAAGGACTTTCCTATTCCTCCATCAATACATATCGATCATCCCGTTAATACTAAACTTCAGCCCAGCCGATAAAAACATATTAAAACGGTTTTTTAAAAGGTGTTTATAACAACAGACCATCCACACCAAAATACTCGATAGCTTGGGATCCTAAACCAGTATTACATTATTTAGCAAAAATATACCCATTACATGATTTCACTTTGAAAGATATAACTCAAAAGCTTGTCACCTTGTTAGCCTTAACATATACTAGCACGGTACCAACAATTTCAAAAATATCTATGAAAAATATATTCTGTAAACAAGAAAAAATCGAAATAAAAATCGAAGAGCGAATAAAAACATCAGCTCCGAATAAATCCCAACCTTTTTTAGTATTACCCTTTTTCTCTGAAAAACCTGAATTATGCGTGGCAAAAACTCTTGAGTACTAGCTATCTATCACAAAATTATTCAGAATAGACGATACGGGATACCTTATATTGACACATAAGAAGCCATTTCATCCTGCTTCTACTGAGAGTATAAGTAGGTGGTTTAAAGAAGTTCTTCAAAAAAGTGGAATAGACACAAGAATTTTTGATAGTCATAGTGCTAGTAGTTCTGCTGCCTACAGAGCAGGATTAAACATAGATTTAATAAAAAATACTGCTGGATGGACGCGAAATGCATCAGTATTTGCAACATTCTATAATAGACCGATAATAACCAGTGAAGATACTTTTGCAAATTCTGCTATTCAGGGATGTTTTAAAAACACCACGTAATAATTATTAACAGTACTATTTATATAGGTAACCCATCATAGTTTTACTTCTAATTTTTTCCTTCCTTCCAAAACAATGATTATAATATATAGTAACTATAGTTGTTGTTATAAATTAATTTTTTCTTTTTTGTTGTTTTGTTATGTTGTATTAGTTTTTTGTTATATTATTATGAAATAACTATTATACACTGCATTTAATCGCCCTAATTGTATCTTTAAACATCTACCAAATATATCATAGAAGAACTCCGATGAGAAGAATAATTGAAAGATTGTTCGACTTTCCTGTACGGAAGATCAATCTCAATTATTCGAGCATCGGAGTTCTTCTATGATAGAGCCCTCCCTCCTCCAACTTCATCCAGTCAATAGAACAATTATTTCAGTCACCAACAAATACAGTGCGTGATTAACTTGAAATATGAATCCTACCAAATATATCACAGAAGAACTCCGATGCTCGAATAATTGAGATTGATCTTCCTTACAGGTAAGTCGAACAATCTTTCAATTATGGGGTGCTTGATAATATTTTACACTATATAGGTTTTTCAGGAAGTGCTCATTTATTAGTGAACAATTACTTAAGATATAGGGAGTAAAGGCATCTCTAGATGGACCAAATTCACAGTTGCTTCTGCTTGTCAGGAGTACCACAAGGATTAATATTGGGTCCCACTTTTCACACATCTGAATTATCGAACTATATTCATAATTGTAGTAAACATTTATATGCTGACGATACTATTATAGTTTTCCGCCTTATACAGTGGCAAATACTTGTACTGTTATTTATTAATCATGACCTAGACGCCTTTGTCGCTGCGGCGAAAAATCATTCACTCAAATCTTACTCGTAAGTCAAAAATACTTTTATTTGGGTCGAACTCAATCATCAGAAAATTCGCGGTAATATTCATGTGAAAATAAATATTGGGAATTTAATTATGATCAAAGTAGCTAAAAAATTAAGAGTAATAATTGACGATTATATAAAATCGGAGTAGCACATCAAAGTATACTCCAGAAAGCACACATATTAATAAAAATAATTGGTTCCAGACATTTTTTACCATTTCAAGTGAAAAAGACACTGTGTGACTCATTAATTTTATCATTATTTAATTATGCTGACTTTCTACATAAAAAGAAAAATCAAATAAACGGTTTTAAAGATTAAAACTAACTTTTCCGCATCTGGTGCCCTGAATAATATTCTATAATAAAATTGTCACTTGTATACACTTCGGGAGATGTATCGTGCTAACAAACCAAAATTTGTCCAAAAATAACCAAATGTAATATATCTGGATTTATGGGACCCACTGTACTCGCTCTAGTCAACTGAAAATCGATAGAGTACATCTGTGAGATACATTGAACAATATTCAATCATAAAATTGGTCACTTGTTATACACTCTGGAGGCTGTATCTTCCTAACAAACTGAAAATTCTCCAAAAATTACAAAAATTTGGTACTTCAAGTACCATAGAATCCGGTGTACTGGCTTTAGTGAGCTGAATATCGATATGATTCATCTTTGAGATGCTCGGAATAATATCCAATCATAAAATTGGTCACTTGTATATACTCCGCAGGCTGTATCGTGCTAACAAACTTAAATTTCTCCAAAAATGACAAAAATATTGTACTTAAAGTACTATAGCACCTGTTGTACGGGTTCTGGTGAGCTGAAAATCGATAGAGTTCATCTGTAAAATGTCTTAAGTAAAATTCAATCATAAAATTGGTGACTTGATGAACTCCGGAGGCTGTATCGTGCTAACAAACTGAAATTTCTCAAAAAATTACTAAAATGTCGTACTTCTAGTACCATAGCACTCGTTGTGCTGGCTCTGGTGAGCTGAAAATCAATAGGGTTCATCCGTGACATGTCCTTAACAATATTCAATCATAAAATTGGTGACTTGTTGCACTCCAGAGGCTGTATCGTGCTAACAAGACATGTAACGAAAAGTGGCCGACGACCGACGACGACAACGACGACGACATACACACAGGATTTTTTTTCTAAAAACCGTTTTTTTGGGTTGTTGTAGATGGAAAACGTAAAAATAACTCGAAACAAATTTCTAACTGTTTTTGGGGTAAACCAATACTTTTCTCGCATATTAGATAGAAAAGTAAAAATGCAAAACTGCTGTATTCGGTTAATATTCGATAATACAGTCGTTGAATATGAATAATAGACGAATGTTACGTTCTGCTTGTTTTTATAATCAACTAATTGCGTCAAAGAAATCATCATATTTACATAGTGAAATTTTCTCCAGAACAGACGTTCATAAAATTAATATTGGAAATAAAGTGTTAAATACTATACCTCCCTTTAAATTGGAAATTTCTCGACGGTCTTTTAGATATCAAAACGGCTTTGTTTATGACGGATCAAATATCAGCACGATGAAAAATTCAAAGATTCTTTTAGGAAACACTTATTTGATCATCAGAATTAATTGGATTCAGAATTGTGAGAGTTATTGACGACCTTGTGCTGTTGTCGTATACAAAGAAGAAGCAAGTTTTACAGCGTTTTATACACAGTAAAAGTTGTACTTCACCTAGCATTTCATATCTTATAAATTGTATTTTTCTATGTGTATTAATAAAGACGATTATTATTATTATTATTATAATTTCCTATTAAAATTTTTAAACTATGGTATTTTATCGAGTTTGACTCACTGGTGCTTCCTCAGTTTTGTTTTCGCTTGGTTACTCTACACAAGACGCACTGTGCTAAACTTTTGACCGCTACCCTAGCTCAAAAGGTTTGATCCTTGCTGGATTCATTCATATTTCTCGTGGTTGTGAAGCCGTTCTTCATGCTTCTTTGCAAAAATTATTGCTACCATTTCCATTTCTAGGTCTCTTTGGAAGTCGCTATTTCTTACATACCAAGGAGCATTGACAATACCTTCTTCTGAGAGAGTATTTGTATGATTTCAATATTGCTTGAGCAGGCACATCCCCAGAGTTGAATGCAATAGTGTAAATCCGGGGGACGGTATAGATAACCAATATATTTTTTTTTCGAAACCATTAACTTAACGGTGGTAATTCACGCTTAGTTCTCTTTTGTCTGTGGAAGCCACTAGTGGCAAGTGCAAAGTGAAAATCAATAAAACAGTAAGTAAGAACCTGTTTATTTGTTTTCGAAAGTGTGTGTTCAACATTGATTTCGGGGTGGAAAAAGTTTTATATCATGAGTTTGTTTCGCTTTGATAATTCAGCTTTTCTATTTTTTTCTTAATATGATCTTTCACATCTAAGTTTATGCCCAGATACTTAGCTGTATTTGCATATGGAATAATATGATTGCTAATAGTTACCGGCGTTTAACTAGTGTTTTATTCCTGAAATTTACATGGAATGATTTATTTTCTTTAAGTCTAATGCGCCAGCTTTTCCTCCATGAAATAACTAGATTTAATGCTTCTCGGAGTTTTTTTATTAGCATCATGTTCAGTTTTACAAACTGCCAGTACACCTGTATCATTTGCAAATGTAGCTAATGTAGTTTGTTCCATTACTTATACAGGGTGTCTCAAAATTGACGCCCGTCCTTTCAGAATATGAATCGGGGGACTAAAACGAATTAAAACGTAAGAATAAAAAAATTGCGTTAAGTCCATGGTTACAGAGTTATTAACAAAAAACAAAGATCTAACATTCAATGTTTACACTTTATTAAAAACGAAGTCAGCTAAAAACAGATGAGTAGCATAGGTTGCTGTGGTAATGTTAAATGTTAATTATAAGTTCTGTCAACTTTTGTCATATTAAGTATAAGTATAATTTCATACGGTTATTTGTTTTAAAAATGGAACGTTATTATTCCAATCGAGAATATGTTGATATGTTAAAAGTATTAGGTGCGCATAATGATAATGCCAGTGCTGCAGCTAGAGCATATACCGTAAAATTCCCAAATCGACGGCACCCAGATGCAAAAACTATACGACGGGTTGAACAAAGATTACTGGAAACAGGTAATTTAAATCCCAGATTAAATAAGGGAGGACGCCATTCTATGCTCAACGTCGTCCAAGAAGAGCAAATTCTTGATTTTGTTGAAGCGGAACCAAATACAAGTCTTCGAGTTACATCGAGACAAACGCATTTCCAAAAAGATACCATTCATAGATTATTAGGAAGGAATGGCTTATATCCATTTAGGCCTCAAAAAGTTCAAGTTTTACATGAAGGAGATAGGGAGCTTCGGATTAATTTTTGTAGATAGTTATTGGATAACGTAAACAATGATCCATATTTTAAAGAAAATATTATGTTTACTGATGAGTGTACATTTACCCAGACAGGGATTATAAATACTCATAATTTGCACGAGTGGAGAGATGAAAACCCTTATTCAATACGTAAAAGATGTCACCAAAGACGATGGTCAGTAAACATTTGGGCTGGATTATTAAATAATAATGTAATCGGCCCAAATATGTTACCTAACCGACTTAATTCAGCATCGTATTTTCATTTTTTAAATGACAATTCACCACTGCCATTTCTCGATCAAGTTCCATTAGCAACTAGATTGAAGTGTTGGTTCCAACATGATGGTGCTCCTGCACATTATGGTAGACAAGTGAGAACATTACTAAATCAAACATTCCCCGACTGTTGGATTGGAAGAGGTGGACCCGTACTATGGCCTCCTAGATCTCCAGATCTAAATCCAGTCGATTTTTTCTTCTGGGGATTCTTGAAAGAAAAAATTTACTTTGAACCTGTTGAGAGTGCGGAAGATGTAGTAGCTCGTATTCACGCTGCTGTGACATTTATAGACGAAAACATGCTACAGAGGGTTCGTGATTCAATGATAAATCGTGCAAATATTTGCATTGAAGTAGGAGGCGATTTGTTTGAACACCTTTTATAAATTAATTTCTTGTTTCGTAACAAATATTCGTTTTTAATAAAGTGTAA